>JAQFJA010000023.1:21201931-21211944 GCA_029874485.1 Naso brachycentron
TTGGGGGGGTGTTGTTCTTATTATTATCCCAGTGTTTTCTGAGCACTGTGTCCTGTCTTTGATTAAAATCACTTCAATAACCTGTTAAAAAAGTCAAATAATAATAATAATAATAATAATAATAATAATAAATTAAATAATGAAGTGTTAGCTTCTGTTGTTTAGGTTTACTTTTCATATTTTTTATTGCTTTTGTCAGATATTTGTCTATTTTTGTTTTATTAACATGTTCAAAATAAAGATGCAGACAAAGTATTTTATTCTCACAGCCTTAATCAATGAAATATAAAAAGTATAGTTACTTCTGTGTTTAACTAGGTTGAACATTTCACAGTGTAGGTCTAAATTAAATTACACCAATAGGTTATTGAGGTATTTACACATCACAATACACAATAACATATCTCCTTGTATTTGAAAGAAATACATTGTCCTTGACAAGTTCTCAATTCATATTCTTGTTAGAGATCATCTTACAAAGACTAAAGCAAAAATAGTTTCCTGTAAATCTGTCACTACCTCCTGCTGGCGTGAAGGAAGCATAAAGGAAAGGCGTTTCACTGCTGGAAAGTGATTGTCGCAGGAGTAAGGTGTAAGAGGAAAGTTAGGTAATTTTCTTTCTTTGCTCTTGATGAGATGGGAAAGTTGAACTAAACTCTCCGGTGAATTCCAGTTCTCAGTGACCTGAGGGCAAATGGGAGGTATTTAGATACAGATAAGCCTCTAAAAGAGACAGACATATGATGAAGTTTTTAATTGAAACATAGATAATTTTTATCGATAGTGTATCCCAATCACAACCTGAGTTGTTGTTTTAGTATCAGATGTTCAAGCATTTATATTTTTGAATAGCCACAAATGGATTATAAATCTGTTATATGAACAAAAGTATATGAAATATTTTTTAAAAAAACATCTCCGTATGATGTAGTTGAAATAAACTGTATCACAAATTTCAGCCCATAAAATTTAATCAACAAAATTTAACACCATCATGTTGATAAAAGAAGAGGTGACTGGATGCGTTTGAACTTGGTGTATCTAACAAGCTGACAGCTGAGTGTATGAGTAGGTCCGCATTACAGACTGTGCTCTGCACTTCATAATTTGCATTTTGCCCGGGTTAGTTTGTTTTGTTTACCTAACCAACATTTCATCAGGAAATGTAAATTATAAGCAAATAACCAAAAACCCCACATGAAATGGAAATGCGTGTTTCACTTTTGCAGGGAAATATCTTCAGAAACAGTGACTCATCAAAAACGCACAACAACAAGCTGAACAGATACTCCTCCTATTTCCAATGTCACATTTATTTTAAGTGAAAGCGATTAGTTGTTAAGAAAGGTAAGCGCGTGAGGAATTCCCCCTCTGTACCTGCAGTAAACATCCAGTGATTCAGCCTGTGTACACACCCTCCTCTGACCCAGTACTGTCTGACATGACTCGCTGCTGCTGCACTTTGGGTTTTATAGGCTATGAGGTTGGTGTCTGAGATTTATCCCTGCAGGCACAATCATATTCTTTATTCCTCTGACCCATGATGTCAGTACATCATTTAGTCCAAATAGGTTTCAAATTTTCACCTAATAAATATGACTTAAACAGCAGTTATAGGATAAAAACTAGGCAAAAGATGAATGTGCCTTGTTGTTATCTCTTCACTTTATTATTGACAACATAATGGGAGTGACGCAACACAAAGGATGGCTTCATGTTGCGTGCGTTGTGGCACTACAGCTGTTCCCATTGTCCAAATGCATATGTTTGATTACGTAACCCACTTAGTGGGGGGTTCCAGCGTGCAGCGATGTAGGGTTGACCTCACACTCTGTATGTGACCTATGTGCTAACACCCCAATAATGAACCTAGACTGCTACTCATGAATCCATCTGGAATAAATAAATAAATCCAGTTTACCTCATTTGTGGGGAAAGTCCTGCACAGGTTCATATTAGCAACTGGCTAGTTTCAAACTCGTGATTTTCTACTAGTATTTTATTAGGTTGCCCCACTAAAATTTAACAGATGTATTTGGCTCATAAGATGCAAGTAAAGTGTAAATCAGCCTCTAGGGAACAAAGGTAGTCGGTCTGCAGTAAACTATTTTCTTTATTTCAAATGTTTTGGTCCATTAAAACATCCTTTAAACACAAAGAAATATAGAAAAGCAGGAGAACCTCACAGCCTAAAAGCTAGAACTAGGAAATATTTGCTACTTTCATGACTAATAGCTTCATAGTTTCAGCTGCAGTCCATGACCAATCAAAAGCAATTAGCAGTATTAATGTAAAATTTTTGTGAAATGTAATGTAACCTGTCTTTTGTGTAGAATTCCATATGAACTCGTTCCCTCTTCACTGCAAAGAAATGCAGTATGCTTTGGATCTCAGCGTTAAATACCAAATATTTTAACCTTAGTGCCTAGTGCGTCAAACAAATGATAGTAAAATAGACCGCACACACACACACACAGATAATCGCACAGCAGTGTGAACTCATCATGAGTGTGGGTTCAGTCTGTCTGACAGCTATGCAAACAAACGCAGGAAACCTCAGTTCCCGGAATCAGGAAAAAGGTCTCCATAGTGCAAACTACAGGAGAATCCAAGCCAGACAATGACTCATGACAGGAGACAGTTGAGTGTCGAAAACTGATATGACAAGTCGCTGCTTTACTCATTTCCCCTTGTCTGTATCCTTGAGGGTTAGAAAGGAGAGGAAACAAGGACACCCCTCCACCAGTGCCATCCGGTGCCTCTTGATACCCTTCAAAGTTTTGGGTAGACCGATGACGCGCTCAGTGCACAGAGGAATCCCAGGCATCTGAGCCTCAAATAGACAAATGCAACACGTCTACAGCATGTCTACACACTCGTCAAATCCCTCTATGCGTCAGCTGTACTAATACAAACCCTAACAGATGCTATTCAGATTTAAATGTCCTTATTCTACAAGTCTAACAGACAAAACAGCAGACAATAGATTCTTTGCCGCAGACAATACTTGACCCGACATTCCCTCTGCCTTGTTAGAAACAACACAACAGTTTTCGGTTCACTGCCCATTGTTAGTCTAACCAGAGTGACGGCCTTCAGATGGAAGCCAATTCCTACTAAATGTACTACGAGGAACTTTTAACTGTTAGAAACAGTCTCAAATACTGATGCCTTTATATGACCAACATATGCAAGGAAAAAATTAGTGAGAAGATTGGCTGTATGCATGAAGTTACTCTTGATGCCTGTCATGTCTGCCACTTGGTTGGATTCCAAAAACTCTTTTAATGGTGAAATGCTGAGGATCAATTGAGGTGTGTCAGGGCCTTAAAAAGAAGTAGTATGTTTTTTCTGACAGCAGTAGAATAACTGCCGTATCATTTGAATTTGGCCTGGCTGCTGAGCTCAAGCTTTTTCTTGGTTTGTCATAATTAAGACATAACAAAAAGAGGGAATGACGGTAACTTCAGCTTTAGCTCAACAAAATAACCATTACAAGGCAACCAAAACTGTGATTTACAGGTACGTCTTACAGATGTATAAACTTAATGTTAATACATCAAGTTTACTCTGTGTCACCGTTCCATATTAAAATTATTACTCTTATACAGCCGCAAATATAAAGAGTACATTACCTCATATGTAACTATGTATCCTGCGAAACAGCTGTTTAAGATAAAAGGATAGTTTTCGAAAGAAGTCGCTTCTTTCTTTCATTTGCTTCTAAAAAAATCATACACGTTACCAGATCAAGATCTTTGCGACAGGAGAGTGTGCGCACACTACCGCTTTTGACCACAAGGGCCGCCAGAGTAAACAGAAAGTGAGTTACTTGTACCTACGTTAAATCACAAACCTATTTTGTGAATGTTTCTTTTCGTGTGTTGCTGAATAGACGTGCTACCAATCTACTAATGTAGTATATTAATTTATTTTTAACAAATATTAGTCATGCCTGAACTCCACTGCATCAGCAGTGCAGCTGCTGTCCATTGTATAAATGTTTATCGTGTCATTAGGGAAGGTTATGTAACTCAATCCATAAGCAATAAAACACACCTTACATATTTCAATACACAAGTTTTTAGCTGCTGCAGTCTAACTTGGTCCGTAATGACATTCACAAGCTCGGAAGAATAAATGCTGTTGTGTAACTGACATTACTGACTCTGTTTACTGACTTAATGACTCCTTTTGACTTGTGCCCCTCTTGCATTATGTTATAATATTTACCATTATCCTGCAATTATCTCTTGTGGTCACAGAGGCTGCTGCACCAGCCACACCTTGAAATAAATATTTGACTCTTTTAACCATTGTAAAGCTGTGTAACTATATGGATTACTCCCTGAAATCCCTTTGTTAATAGTCATGCAAAGTACCAGTAATTTTTAATTTTTTTTTCTTTTCTTTTTAAGGTTGCCATAAAGTCTATCAGAAAGGAGAAGATCAAGGATGAGCAGGACATGGTTCACATCCGCCGAGAGATTGAGATCATGTCATCCCTCCGCCACCCACACATCATTTCTATATATGAAGGTGAGGGTCTGCTGCATGTCTGGAAATGCATGCACACACACTTAACAAATTATACACATTCGTTTGGTTTGAACATGCATAAACAAAAACACACATGTCCAGAATTCAGCACTCCCTCAGCTCATTCAGCACTTGTGGCCGAGCTGGAGGATTGTCATGTTATGACATGCAGATGTCATAATAAGACCTGGACTACAGCTCTGGGATGTTATTCATCTTCTCTGCGTTGTCTGGCTGCCGAGGCCAGTAAAAGTCTTGATGGCTTTGACGGTGTGCATCTGGATCTCTGTGGATGTGTGCATGTGTGTGCATGCACGTGTGAGCGTGTGTGTGTGTGTTGAAGAGGGGTGGTATTCTAAGGGATTGCCTCTTCCACATCTAAGAGGTCTCGTCTCTTGTCTTCTCTGGTCTTGATCTCAGGGCCAGACATCTGCTGATACTTAGAGACGACTGCAGCTGGAAAACAGACTGCACTTGTGTATGTGCATGTGTTTGCACTTTTGCGTGTCTGCCTAAGTCCTTGTATATTTGTATCTACATATGAGCCTATATGGTTGTGTGTGTGTGTGTGTGTGTGTGTGTATAAGTCAGGAGATGCTGGATTGACCTCAGTCATCTGGGCCTGCACCCAGTCTGACTCTGGTCCAGTGCTCTGCAGAGGGAGAAAAGGCCTTAAGCCTTTCCTGGAGCAACGTCAACATATATCTACCCCAGGAAGCAACTCTCTAAAATATCAAAGCCTTTACGTCAGGCTTAAACAACTCACATAGTTACTTTGGGGCCATTTTTGATATGAGTCCTTTTTAATGACCTTGACCCCACTGGAAGAAAACATAGATTAGAATTAATGGTAAGTGTAAAGGTTGAACAATTCCCATTGAATTCTTTCAACGTATTGCTCGCAATTAATCACCCCTTATAGTGTCGACCCTGCCTATGTGCAGGCAATTAAAGTCACAAGGCGCCCTTGTGTGAGTCAGTTTCATGATTTGTGACTCGTGGCTATTTTTGTACCTGTGTCAACAAAGCAACAGTTTCAATACCCTTTTCAGGGTAGCTGCCCCGGCACAATGACAGCTGGGTGTGTGCCGCAGCGCTGCCCGAACTGGTTCACCCACTGTCCTTCAGTTTCAAAGTCCCCAGGTCGTTATCAGTGACCTGAGTTTGTGACAAACATCACTATTTGTCATGGGAGCGTGCCAGTAGTCAGCTGGAGGGCTAAAGTCTGCAGAGTTTTATGTGTGTTGTAGGAGAATGATTAAAAGAGCACCCCACTTTATGAACTCCATAGAGCCTGTATGGTGTTCCTGTGTGTGCTGACTTACTTTATAAGCAGCCTGCTTAACCAACAAACTCGACCAGACTTGCTGCTCTTGTCTTTCTCCTCAAACCCAGCGTTTACTGTTGTGGCCTGGCCTCCACCCAGCCTTGCTTTAGAGATATATAGGAGGCCCCGAGATTTGCGTATCCGGCAACACCCTCCTCAACAGCTCCTGCTAAATGCCTTGTGCGAAGCAAAGCTGAACCAGATGTGTGTGTACATGTGTGTGTGCATGTATGTGTACCACTCCCTCACATTCTGCATCCATCAGCATGCTGTGCTTAGATTTCTCCTCTCTCTCTCCTCAGCCATAACTAAGCATCCCGGTGCCTCTATTAAAGCAAACGGTCAACCCCAAAGAACATTGTAAATGCAAAAATGGAAACATGCAACAAAAATGGTAGTAGCACATGCATGAATATAGTGACTGATCCTGTAAAGCTAAGCCTGGCAAAACTGGTTGAACTTGAAGAAACAGTTTGACATTTTTTTAAATAAACTTAAAGCCAGGGTAGGCAATGCTTAGAGAGCAAGCTGGCTGTAGCATGAGGCTCCTAAGGAAGCAACTCTGCTGCACCCTCCCCTCCCTGTTTTTTCTCCAGCTCATGTTTTATTTCGTTTGCTGTCGTTCTCTCTTAAAGGCCAGTTTACACCAAAGATTCACGATGAGACGAAAGGGTTGCAGGGAAAGTTGTGGCGGTGTAAACTGGTCCACCTCAGCTCGACTCAAGCCAGCTGACAGTGTAGCCTGCAACTCAGCTTTTCAAGTCACCAGAGACCAGTTTTAGAGTGTAAGACACTTAAAGACAACAGCCAATTAGCTTGTGGCGACGTCACCGGCTGCTAAGAAACACAGCGTAGAACAGCCAATAGGAACACATGCTCTCTGAAATGACCTGTGATTGCGCAAAAGTCCCGTAACAGACTTCATTTTCTAAAGCCCAAGGGGAGATGCAGAAGTCCACTGTACCTTCAGACCCACTGAGTTACAAAATGCTGAAAGGTTATTATGGAATTTTTGCCTGATGACACCAAAAATAAAATGCTTACCTCAGCTTTAACTGCCTTGTTTGTAAGAGCTAGATCTTTCCAAACTCCAAGCAAAAGAATAAAAAAAGCGTAAAATATCAGACAATGACTTTATGTTGGAAAAGGGAAATAAGGAGGTTACATAAAGCCAGAACAGACATAAAACTCTTCATCCTGCTGTGAGTGAAGAGCCACAAATTTTATTGCATTCATTATCCTGCATTCTCTGAAGGTGACATAAGCCTAGATGCAGTAGTAGTTTAGAGTCTAAAGATCTTTCATTATGGTAGCAAAGCTCAGTAAAGATGACCAATTGAAGAAATAAGCTGCTGAGGTCATCAGAATTAAAACACTTAAATCAAAAACTGTTCAGTCTTCAGTGCTTGCTTCTTGTCTTCTGCTTCAGTAGTATTCCACCTCTTTTCTGTATTACACATTGCAAAAATACTCTGTTTTTTGCCCCCTTTGAAGCTAAGCTTGCAACAGTGGTCTATCATCAGTGCAGGCAAAAGGACAATAGGTGCTAATTAGTCAGATGTGAGGGTCTGACCTGTGAACAAAAGCCCAATGAGTGACAACAATGCTTGGGTAGCCGCTGGCGTAGCCAACGGGCTGTAAAAAAAAATCTAAGTTATGTAATCCAGGTAATTACTTCACCACCAGGGGTCAAAGGCAAATGGGAGTGCAAGCTGGGAATTGGCCCTACCAGCACAACCCCACTGAGGATCACCACTCTGTCCACCAATCAGAGGGCTGGGTCTGTTCTGCCCTCGCGGGTGCTTGGCTAACATCCCGTCTGTTACTTCCAAAAGCAGGCAGACAGTCACATTTAGGGAGCATTACCATCACTCAGCAACTGTGTGTTTTTGCAGAGGATTATACCTTTAAAAGGACTCTGGGAGGAGGGTGAGGTGAGCAGTGTGACAAACTATGAAGGTGCTCACTCAAGGGTGCAGAAAGCAGAGGCCCTCACCCCCGGTGACCCTGCTGTGTGGGAAAATCAGCCCGCACAATGCAACAACATGGCTGACTGTGTTGTTGTCATCTCCTCTATGTTCCCTCACTCTTTCTTTGTCTGCCTAACAGTTTTCTTTCTCTTCATGCCAAGGCGCTGGGAGCAAAGGATGCTGCCAAGTTCAAATTATACAACAGCAGCTAAATACTGACACAGAATGATATGTTTGGTGACTGCAGATGGATGGTAGTGCATTACAGTTGTGTTACTATAATAGGGTTACTTTCTCCTGTTGCCAGATGTGTAACAAGATGCTGTTTTATTTCAAATTATACTGTTATTGTAAAAAAAAATAATAATCATGGTGACTCTTCTAGCAGTCAGAAGAAAAATTATCCAGAGCGGGTTAAGGTGGATTTGTGAGGTCACAAGATCACGTGATTCGAGAATCAGCCTTGCCAGGCATCAATTTAGGTGCTTGTGGCGCTATTAAGGTAAAGATAAAGCAGCTTTATTATCATTATACAATAAATTGTACAACGAAATTGCGAAGTTAAAATGAAGGGTTAGCCCTGAGCCGCTGCGACTGAGTGTGCCACCACACTGGGCCAGCCTAACCAACCTACCTAGGAACAGCTACTGATGGGCGTGGTTTAGCTGTTTCGACACCACAACTGTTCAAATACAAATAATGCTAGATGATGCATCAGTTGCATTGCAATCAGAGTATTTATCCATTGACAGAAGAGCAAAGAACAACGCTGAAGGTTTTTCTCTATGGAAAAGATGTTTTCATTGACTTCGGCGAGAGTTTTACTCTCCCACTGCGTTATGTTGTTTGTCGTTCTGATTGGTTTAAGTTAGCCCATGATCAGGGGTGGATCCAGGGGGCTCCTGCCCTAGCTGAAACCTGATGGGCCCCTGAAGTGCCCCAGTCCTGTTACTAGTCTTTTGAATTGTGCATAAATTTTAGTCATATAATCGGCCCCTCTGTATAAATTGTGGCCCCTTTATGGCCCCAATTTGGAAAAACCCTTGATCAGCCACTGTCTGTGACAGACAGATGATTCATCCATTCACCGTTTTCCTTCCCTTTCCTGAACAGTTTCCATGTAGGACTTCTAAGATGGATCTGCGTAACAAACAATCTGGCTGGTCAGGTTATTGTTTCATAGTCTTGTTCTTACTTTGTTGTGCTCCTATAAAAAGGAATCATCTGTCAGATGTAAAAGAGGACATACAACACAGAATTACTATTCACACACAGAGACACCTGACAGACAGCTGAGTTTTAGTGGTTCTCTTAAAATCTGACCCATGTTGAGTAATGAGTTAACAACAATGTGTTGCTTTTTCTGTTGTGAGAAGGGGAAGTTGCACAGCGTTGCCATAATAAACTTTTGTACAATAAAGTGTGTGATACTTCCAATCAGATTGACACTCTGTACAATGGTTATACATGTGGGAGTGAATTGTGAAATGTGTTGACATGATGTGAAGTTAAAGTGTGATGTGTCAAGGGCATCACCTGACACTCTAGTCTGCCCTCTGTCTGCAAAGCTGACTCTTTTTCTTCTTGACTCGATTCCTGCTTCCTCTCTGTCTTCTCTGCTCTCAGCTCGCTCTTGTCTCTGAGGAGTGGGCTTGATTGAGTTAACAGCCCCTCCCTTGCAATGTTGTGTGGAAGCCAGACACACAAGGTGGGGTTTGGGTGATGTAACCCTGGGATGTGTGTAGAGATGTAACGTGCTCATCTGGAATTTGGGGCGTGGGGGGTGTTACTCTTCTAAAACGTGATAGAATTGAAATTAAATGACTTAGAAGGTGCACTCCCATTTTTTTTGCAGTTAATATAAATGTATTTTCCAAAGGATGATATCAATGGACTCCTATTGTTTTCTTATCATTTTTCAGTGTTTGAGAACAAGGACAAGATCGTGATCGTGATGGAGTACGCCAGCAAGGGCGAGCTTTATGACTACATCAGCGAGCGCCGGCGCCTGAGCGAGCGGGAGACGCGACACTTCTTTAGACAGATAGTCTCCGCCGTGCATCACTGCCACAAGGTGAGAAAACCCATATTATACTGTACTAAGATTAAGATGTTCCTTTATTAGTCCCACAGTGGGGAAATTTACAGTATTACAGCAGCAAAAGAGGGCATCAGTA
>JAQFJA010000023.1:21306292-21320544 GCA_029874485.1 Naso brachycentron
TTTAATCATTTATGCCCGATTGAAAATGATTTTGAGTTAAACATTTGCATTATTGAACTGCTACAGAGCATCGTCTTGATTTCACCAGAGAGAAGAAGCTGCTGGACTCTCCAACACAGGATATTATACACTTATTTTGCCACTGAACAAATGCACTTGTTACACACAACTAAGTGAAACATTATATCCTGAAACCACTTTGTGGAGACAGCTAAGAAACCTTTTATCCAGTTTGCAACCCAAGTGGTGTTGCAATGTGTGCGTATTACACACATTTGTGTGCTTGTGATATGCAGAGAGTGGTATGAAATCGTTGTTGTGCTGTCAGGGTGTTGATTGTTTTGCTGTTCTTTGTTCTCTTTTAGAAAATGATGCCTCACTGAAGCACAGTTAGCATGCTCAAATGTTGCAGTCACAATTAATACTTCTTTTCTGTTCCTTAAACATACATAGTTTATGTAAACAGACATCAGCCGTTTTCTGAATCAGTTATAATTTTTTTGCAAGAGTTGGCATTAATATAGCCCCATTACATTGTGGTTTTTCAAAGGAATGCTCGTTTTTAACCCAGGTTCGCCTACTGTCTTCACTTCCTTTTATTTCTTTAAGGTCTGATTTCGAATGCAGCTATGAACAGATCCCTTGTAATATTTTGCTTTTCCCTCTATCTGACCCCAACAGAGTGAGATGGGATTGGCCACAGAGCAGCTCTCACAGCAGCTTCTGGAATATGAGAAGAAAGTAAGTGCAGGTTTGATCAAGGTCACAATATTTCCACTGGGTATGTGGGAAATATGTCAAGCTGAGTCAGATTTATTTATAAGCGCATTTAAAAACAACAAAAGTTGACCAAAGTGCTGTACAATTTTAAAAACAGGCCACAACAATTACACAGCACAAAATTAGACGTTGCTTGTATGTTTCAAAAGTATTTTCATACTGCAATCTGTCTGAAGATCATGTTCTGACCATCCGTCGTTGTCAAGTGTTGTCGAGTGTCAAGTATGTGAGGTCTTTTTTACCCAGAGTTCAGGCTACATACAGGCTGTCCTGCCTTTATTAGTAAGGTTACAGCTTAAAATAAGTTACTGCAGACACTACTTAGGGCTGAAAGAAAGAATTAATAATGTTGTTTTTGGGGTAATATTTATATTTAAAGTTAATCTTCCAAAAATACTATTCGACATGGGGCAAAAACAACACAAGATGCAAATGAAACATGCCAAACATTGTCAAAAACCTTCAGAGATTTACATAGAATCTCTGTTCTTTGCTGCATCGTAAGACATTTCCATACGCCATAGGCTAATTTTAATTTAACCTTTCTTTCCATGGTGGAGTTTGCATGTGTCTGCCACACCTCATCTTTGCATCTGTGTCTTTGTGACAGAACGTTAAAGTAGAGGTGCGTTTCTGTTGCTATTTAATCATGGGGACCTGTTCTGCGTAGCTAAAAAGAACTATGTAGTTGCTGAAGTCAACAGTCTAATAAATCATGCTGAAAGAGAAAAGTATGTGGATCAGTTGACTTTGTACACAGGATCATATTTTAAATTTTAAATTGAATGTTGGACAGAAAGAAACTCTTCAGTAGACTTAACTAGACGCCCTTTAAGCTTCTTTAAACAATGCTTAAAACTCATCATCTTAGCATGAGGTTTATTAGCATCTTGGCCTTCTTCCACGAAAGTGATGTGCCAGAAATCCTTCTTAGCTGCTTGCATAAAATGCAGTTTCATGCTTTATACTCCCCTCCCCCTTCTTCTTCTGTTCAGAATTTTGCCCTTGGAAAAGGTGATGAAGAGGTAATCAGCACGCTGCAGAACTTTGCCAAAACTGTAGGGGAGGTGAGTCCTGCGTTTGCAGCTTTGTTGCTTTATTTGTGTGTATTTATGTGCGTGTGTATGAGAGGAGTGAAGAACCGCTGCACAGTCAGTGGCTGGTTTTCTATCATGTTACAAAGGATGCTGCACCTGTTCTACTTTTCACTGCAGCAGTGAAAATGACCTCAATGAAAAGACCTGAGCATTATCCTCCCAGTAAGACCAGAACTGGTGCTAAAAGGGGGAGATGGATATGATGCCATCGCACAGATGCATGGCGAGACAGAGCCAGCGGTGGGTGGATGGATGGATGGATGGATGAAGTACGATGGAGGGGTGTGTTGGCGCAGGTATATAGACATAACAGATGGGCCTTTCACTGTCAGCCATGGGAGTCCACAAGCCTGCACAGTCAGCACTCAAAGACAGACACAAGCACACACATGCTCAGAGGATCCAGGTTGATTGTTTGCTTGACCTTTGCGTCATTATTTACAGAGGAGAACTCATTTCACCGTGAGAATTAGCCCCACTGCTGCCCCTAATCTCGTGAACTTTAGCACTTGCTAAATCATTCAGATTAAACCGGATGTCAGCTTGTTAGACGTGGAAGTGAGGGTTGCTGATAACCATACAGAATTATAGCAGGATCTGCTTGTTTTTACAACATGTGGTCCTGTTTCTAATATTAGTGTAAACAGCCGGCTTTATTACTCACTTCATGAAATCCACTCTTCCAAATTATGGGCTTTTTATGATGTAGCAGAAGCCTCGTCTGCAGTCTGCCCGGCTGCAGGAGTAACTGGCAGCAAATGTCGCTGTACGTAGTAAAATGAATTGAAATCCCTCATGATGTTTGGCGAGCAATGATTTTATGTTTGTGTTTGTGTTGCTTGATATTTTTGTGTTGTCTGCTTTGTATGGTCCAGCTGAACTCGCTCCATTCTGAGCTCGCCAACCAGATGGCTGACAGCATGGTCTTCCCATTGATCCAGTTCAGAGAGAAAGACCTCACAGGTAGAGCCACGCTCACACACTCATACATATATATGCGAAAAGATATCATAATATATTTTCTTTGTGGGAAATTTGGGAGGTATTTTGTGCTTTCATTGCCAAGTTAACAACAGAGGGAGACAGAACATGAGGAGAGAGGGAGTGATTTGCACCAAACGCTTCATAGAGCTTTAACCTCTTGGCCGCCAGACCCCATCATCACACCGTGTTGTCTTATTATTATAGATCATTTATTCTCTGCAATAGTGTTTAGAATGTTAAAGCAAGGGGCACCCTGGTAGCTCAGTTGGTAGAGCGGGCGCCCCATGTACAGGGGCTGAGTCCTTGCTGCAGCAGTCTCGGGTTCGATTCCACCATGTGGCCCTTTGCTGCATGTCATCCCCCCGCCCCATGTCCTGTCCAATTCTTCTGCTGTCCTATCAATAAAAGCACAAAATAGCCCTAAAAACATCTTTTAAACAAGGAAGAAAAAAATATTCTTCTAAATATGAAATAACTAGAACAAAATATGTTTTCCAAAACAAAGTTCCATGTCACATTTACGTGTAAATGATTCTATAATATTAAAGATTTAGCTTGTTGAGTTTCTTGAGTTATCTACTTTAAGCAGGAACACATTTTTTAAAGATTTGGATCTACTGTATTTAAGATGTTCTAACAAACCTTCTATAAACTGAATATTTCAGAAATAAGCACACTCAAGGAAATCTTTGGCATCGCCACTGATGGTAAGAACAACTCGTAACATATTACAATAAACAATTAAAGTGTGTAGTTGCGAGCCAATCCTCACAGTGTTTCTCTCCTCTCGTGCAGAGCACGAAGCAGCTATGGTCAAATACAGCCGACTGCCCAAGAAGAAGGAGAATGAGAAGGTAGAGTGACTTGGAAGTGCTTTCTCAGCTTTACTGATGGAGTTTCCCCACAGATTACAAGCCGTAGAAGACCTTGCAGTGCAGTTATGTTCTGGTAATGCAGCGGGAGTGTTTTTATAATCATTTGTAAAACAAATAAATGGAATTAGTTATTCATCTCCTATTTGGCTGAGCTTTTGTAATGAGACTGCAACAGCTACATGCACTGTAATGGCTGCAAAGATAAGATTCCTCTGTCATTTCCTGCTGCTGACTGTGCCTCAGTTTCTTTTTGGATGTACAAGATAATAGGACTGCGACGCTCATTTGAATATGTGTTAGAGAAGGACATGTTTGAATGTGCACAGATATATGTGTGTGCATGCATGCATATAGTATATTTGCATGTTTAGCCCTTTTCCTGTTTGGACAGGTGAAATCAGACCTGGTGAAGGAGGTGGCATACACCAGAAGGAAGCAGCACCAGGCCTCACTGCAGTATTACTGCACCCTCAATGCCCTGCAGTACCGCAAGAGAGTAGCAATGCTCGAACCTTTGCTAGGTTACACACAGGCACAGGTACTGAGCAGCTGTGGGCCTACAGACTCGGTCAGACCTCAGTATTTATCAGTGTTTAAATTCAGTATTTAGAAAATGACAAGGGATTGTATTGTTGGAACGGATTTAATTTACAGATGACTGTTTTTACTATGAAATTTGCTCTTTTAACAGCCTGAAGCTGTAATCATGTGACTAGAGCTGCAACAAGTAGTCTATTAATCAATTAGCTGTTTTACAAAAAGCTTTATAACAGGGTAATTGTTTTTAGTCATGTTTTAATCAAAAATACCAAAATTCTCCCAACTCCCAACTAATGCTCTTTTTTTTGTACATGATAAAAAATTCAATGTTTAGTGTTTTTCAGACAATTTGACAACTAAAGCAGACTATTTGAATACGTCACCTTGGGCTGTGGAAAATTATACCAAGTATTTTCCTCTCATTTCTGAGATTTCACAGATAAAATGACGAATTGAAAAAAAGGACAGATTAACTGATAATGAAAATAATCATTAAGTGCAGCTGTGTGACCACATGTGACCTTGTGTTTATAATATAAAATAAAAGTGTTACTAAAAATACAAAATACAACATTGTTTGCTCATGATCATCTTTCAGATCAGCTTCTTCAAGAAAGGCATTGAGCTGGTGTCAAAGAAGATGGACAACTTCCTCGCCTCTGTGTCCAAAATGACGCAAAAGTAAAGACATTCTCATAAACGTTCATCTTCATGTGTGTAGTACATGTGCGTATGTACAAGCAGGACTCTGCTGCACATGTATTCTCTACAAATATTACATACTTTAACGCAATGTAACTGTGATTATAAACAATAATAATCTTGAGCATTCATATCCAAAAATTCATAAT
Source organism: Naso brachycentron (assembly GCA_029874485.1). Classification (NCBI taxonomy): domain Eukaryota; kingdom Metazoa; phylum Chordata; class Actinopteri; order Acanthuriformes; family Acanthuridae; genus Naso; species Naso brachycentron. The sequence continues at coordinate 21,311,420 of JAQFJA010000023.1, forward strand.
TTTGTAGGAATGTTTAAATTTGTGAAAGGTGTTTTTTTATAAATTTCTACCTGTATTAAAACTTTCTCTCATCTAGTATCCAGGCCCAGCTGGACGCAGAGGCGGAGATCATGCGTGTGTCCCAGAGGGAGCTTCTGTCTGTAGACGACACCGTCTACATGCCAGACAAGGACACTGAGCCCGTCAATCGCACGCTTATCCAGAAGGCTGGCTACCTCAACATCAGGAAGTAAGATTAATTATACTCATTAGATATACTCTATGTTAAACCCAAGGACACTTCCTATTTACACAGTGTTCCATGGTAGTTGACATGTTACGGGGTTGTCTGGGAAAAAAATGTAATTGCACAACTGAGGAAGAAGCATTTCATCCGTCCTTATTTTACAGAATGTGACAATTTAATGTTTTGTTGTGGAATGAAATCTGGTGCAATCAGTGTACATTTGTCACATAAATTCTACTTGAATATCTAAATAACCAACACAACAGAGGAAAAAATTGTTTTTCTCTTGCTAATGTTGCTCCAAACAAACAGTAAACAACAGTCTGTCAGTGCAGACAGAGAGTCAGGTAACATGTTGACAGTGTGCACTGTCAGCTTATTGTAGAGTGGATGTATGGGAAGGGAAACTTCCTTAATGGCTTCAGGGGGTAGAACTGTAGCGCAGCCTGCAATGTGATTTAGTGAAATGTCAGAGCTGTCAAACTCTGCCTCTCCCTCATATACATCCAAAGTCTTTGACAAATGTCTGTGACACCAGAGAAAAGGTTTCCACAGAATGCCATTCTGTTCAGTGACACGCTGCCAGCAGCCTCGAACGCTTGTCAAATGTAGCTGAGTCCGGGGAACATTGTGATGTCGAATAGTTTCTCAATATCAAGGGTGAGTCACCCAAAGCAGCATGAGCCACGAACGTCAGTATTAATCAAAGGACATTTGTTAATTTATTAATGATTTTTAAACAGAATGTACAAGAGGACAACTTACAAAGAGGAGTTGAAATGAAGCATATACACACAGCTTTTAATTTATTGTTTCATTGTTTACGAGGGCAGAAACCATAATATGCAAACAAAGCCTGGGACAGAACAACAGAGATTGAGAACAACTCAAGCGTCAATGTTTCTGTTTTTAAAAAAACTGAGGAAATGTTGGTTTGTTAACAGTATAATTAGCATTATTACAATAAATAAGCATATGAGAGTGTAGTTCATGTTAAAAAACTGTAACTTTTTCTGCAAACTAACAGAATGTGACATTCAAGTTCAACCTTTCATGAATGATTCTGCTGAGGAACACTGTTGACTGCGCCAGTTAAATTGTTAATAATAATCAGTTGGTGGTAAATACAGCAATGTATGTAACAAGACTGATAAAAATAAGAAAAGACAAGTTTCTAGAATTAGCCCTTGTTCATTTATTATTCAGGTAAAGAAGCATATTGATCAAAAATCTTACTGTAGTTGCATAACCAGTGGTTTTCTGTGTGTTGGCCATTATTCTATAAAAGTACAGCTTGCTTAGTAGACTGTTACAATGAGCTTTATGAGCCTGAGCTAATTAGCCAGAGTTTAGTGCTGTTTATGTGATCTGAACCCCTGCTGAGTTATAATCCGACAGCGCCTAATGGTTAGTTACACATACCCATCTGGGAAGGCTCCATTGGAAGCTGTTTGGAAAAGGTCAGGTACTTTAAGAAAAAAAATACTCGGCAGGTGATTGGATAAACCATCTGTCTGTCACCATCTATCATGGACTGTTTCCAACCAATAAACCATATGACCACGTGTTCTTTTGCTCTTCTTTTAATGAAGAAATACTCTCCTGAACTCTTAGAGCTCAGTACTTCCTCAAAGGACGACGATCAGTCCGGTGGCCAGTCTACTGCACCACCTCTGACACTGTGTCCAGCTCGCTTTAATACATCCATGCCGGAAACGGATAATTTGAAGCCTTGCAAGATGGATTTGAGTGATAGGTGGTATTGTAATCTTCCAGCAAATCCAGCTCCCTGTGAATGTTATCTGACATTAATATAGAAAAGTAAAACTTAAACTTAAATTTGGTCACTCCAATTTTGACGAAGTGTATGTCATTTTATTTATTTTTTTATTATATTGTACAAAATTTACAGGTAAGGGTATTTTCTCGCATATCTTCATTTTTGCGCCACTCATTGTAAGACAGGTGTGAGCAAGAATTTTTCACCTCATCCAGCCAAAAATCTTTGACCTTTTTCTTGTCACTCACTGAGCTTCACATTGTACCGCTCATTCTCACAAAAACTATTAGTCTGTTTTTCAGAATCCATCCTTTAATTCTGATCTTTCCCCACTGTTTCTGCCCCTTCTTGTCTGTGCTCCAGTAAAACAGGCCTAGTGACCACAGCCTGGGACCGACTGTACTTCTTCACCCAGGGAGGGAACCTCATGTGTCAGCCGCGGGGGGCGGTGGCGGGGGGCATGGTGCTGGACCTGGACAACAGCTCCGTCATGGCTGTGGAGTGTGAGGACAGACGCTACTGTTTTCAGATCACATCCCCCTCAGGCAAACAGTATGTACACTCTACATTTTCAGCAATTAGAATATTACACAAATGCGATAATAATGGATATATTTAATTGAATTCTCTTCATTGTTTGATGCCTGCAGGTCAATGATTCTACAAGCTGAGAGCAAAAGGGAGTATGAAGAGGTAAGTGTGAAAGAGACTGTTCAAACAGCCATGTTTGATCGTCTTTATTGATTTACATCTTCATCCCAAAGACATCTGCTGGAACAAATCGCTGTCATAGAAGAATGGAGGAGCTGTCGGGACTCATTTGTGTGGTTTTCATATTTGGTTTTTTGCTTGGACAAATCTGACTGGCCTGTCACATCTGGTATCAGTCAAGTGTTTTCAGGCGGCTTGTGTCTGAGCTCGAGGAAGCCCTGATTTGGATCTCTGTGTTTCTTTCTCAGTGGATTTGCACTGTGAACAACATCTCCAGACAGATCTATCTAACTGACAACCCAGAGGTAACGCACACTCCAACACGGATTCATACCACTGCACACACATGCTGCAAGTTAGAAAACATTCCAACTAACCAAAAACCCTAGAATGAGGCTGTTTTAACTCTAAATAGAAATGCATCATAGATCTTTGTAGTTAGAACATCAGTCATGTAATTAAATCAAGCGGTGACGTTACTGGTTATTCAGCATTTAATCATAATTTGAGGAGTTAATTCTCTGTTTAAGAGTCATAATAAGTAAAGGCGCTGTTCCTCTCCCTCCTGTTTCTGAGTCGCACATCTGTTGTTGCCTTTGCTGCTTTTCAGGGAAAGAAAATGTTTACTTTAGAGATTCTGCAGAGACCAACAGGCCTTAGCTGTGTCTGAAAATCCTCCTTCTTTCACTTGTTCATTTTCCCTACATAAATATCACTTGGTAGTTTTACTGTAGACAAGCACATGCAATCGGTTTTCCAATATTATCAGCCTATCGCAGATTTATCGGTATCAGCATTCTCCAAAATATGCCAATATGAAAACTTTTTGGGGGGCTGGAAGAAACGCTTGGACTCATCATTCATAATGGTGTAATTATGTAGTTTGTCCAGCAGAGGGCAGACCATAGGGCCGTATTTTCTATTACATTTTTGATGGAGATAAAAGCTGTGAATTAAGTACAGTCTAGTGTTGGTGTAAGTGATATTTTTTGGCTTTAGACATATTTGCACATTGTTTTGGCATTGTTTTGTAATTGACACACCTGCTGATGCGGAGATGCTGTATTGTCCCTGTTCCCTGTTTTCAGGCTGTGGCTATTCGACTCAACCAAACCGCCATCCAGGCAGTCACTCCCATCACCAGCTTTGAGAAGAGACCAGAAGGCTCGCCCAACCCCGACAGGTCAGGCATCTTGTTACTTAAGGGTTTATTCTCAACACAACATACAGCATCCACTCCTGAAGTGTTACAGTGTTGAATATGAGGTCTATGCTGTACTTTCCTTTTTTTTATGTGACATGCTTTTGGTTTGTCAAGCTTTACATTTCTGGATATGTATGTTGAAGTGGTGCATATGATTGAACAGTGTGCTTCTGTACTCCAGTTTAAGGAGCAAAGCCAAATATTTAGCTCATTAGTTATGCAGTTTGTGTAGTTTTTGCCAAGCACCTGTTAGCATTAGCCTTGCGTCTGTCAGCACAATATCAGGTGTGCAGCTGCTAAGTGCTAATGATGTCAGTTAACGTTAGCTAGCTGCATAGACTCTTGGGACATGTTTCAGCAAAACATTGGTAGGTTGTAGTTTTCAACCTACTCATGGAGCTTTGGTTAGTTTAATTAGCTGGCCAGCCGATGCTCACCAGTGTTACTACCTTGCCAGTGGCCCCTTACCCATGGGGCACAAGTCAAGTGGGGATCTTTCCTCATTCTGGGCGTTTTAGAAAGATTTTATCATACAATGATCTGTGCCTTTTATGAATCAATTTGCAAAGTCCTTTTCAATTGGTGGCTTAATTGATTTAAGTTCTCTCTCTCTTTCTCTCTAATCGATTCTTCTTCTTGTCCATACTGGCTGTAAAAGAAACTGTTCATAATGAAATTAAAGTGTAAATAATGGGAGACAAATCCACCTTCTATGCAAGTACGCACTTTTTTCCATTCCCTTTAAAGTATAATAGATTTTATTCCCTTTCACTTAAGTTGGAGTAAGGTAGAAAAAGGACCGACGCCAGTGTGGACATGAGAAACAATTGACTCTTTGATTCGTTTTTCGGACACGTTAGTATTGTACTACAATAAGAATGTGAACCTGTCTTTTAAGTTAGGTAGTTTGGTGTTTTGGGGTTTACTTGGTTTACTCCTTTTATAATTCTTCATTCTATCTTCGTCATCCTTGCAGAGCGAAGCCAGGAGGTGTACATGCTGCCAGAGGAGACTCCCAGAAGACAGGAGCTGCTCCGGAGCCAGAGGACCTGATAGCCCCTGGGACTCCCATTCAGTTTGACATTGTGCTGCCAGCCTCTGAGTTTCTGGACCAGAACAGGGCTGGTGGGAGGTGAGTGGAGGCAAGAAGTTTGTGTGGGTGCATGTAAGTGAGAGATGATGCTATTTTCTTAAGAGTTTGCATAATAGTGGGTATTGTATGAGCTTCAGGAAGCTGCGTGTGTCATAATTGCTTACTGCAGGAGTGTAATTGCTTTTTTTTGCTGGTATGTTTGTGTTCCCTTCCTGATAGACGCACAAATCCATTTGGAGAAACAGACGATGACTGTTCAACAGAAAGTGACGGTAACAATTTCCCTTTTATGAATGCAACATAATGGTGCACTCTAGCATGACCTCATTGAATGCTTCTTCCCGTACCTTTATTTTTTTCTCTTCCAAATGAGTGTACTGTGTTTCTTTTGTTTCTGTCCTTGAGTTTTTATGATGCTGAAATCTTTGTGTGTGGGTTATGACTGCATGTTTTCCACAGACTCACTTCTGCAACAAGTATTCGTTGTGCGCTTCCTGGGTTCAATGGCAGTTCGCTGTGGCAACAATCAGGAGGTCATCTACGAGGCAATGAGGCAGGTGCTTGCTGCCCGAGCCATCCACAACATCTTCAGGACCACCGAGTCCCATCTCATGGTCACTAGCAGTAGCCTCAGGTAGGATTTTATCACATATTTATGAACTGCTGAATACTGTAACTACCACGTCTGAGGACAAAAGACAACTAAAAGAGAAAATATCAACTTCTTCAGTAATTGACCATGTTGTGTCTGTCTGTGGGCCTTTTACCATATTGCAGATGTGAAATATTCTCCCTTTAATAAAAATCCATTCCTTAGGTCATGTACCAAAGTTATGGATGGTGTCTTCATAGAGCTGTGTGTATTTTTCTGGAAATCTTTTTTTGTCTCTTTGAGCTGTGGAAAAACTGGACCATCCTCTAATTGTAATAATTATCTTCCCCTTCATCGTCTGCCACACAGCCTTACAATTATTCTGCTACAAGTTAGAAATGAATTAAATTTGTGAAAAATGTGTCTTTATAATAATTATCTGCAGTAACCACAGCTCTACAGACTTAAAGTCCTGTAGCCTTGTGCACTATGAAAAAAATTGTCCCTAAAAAATATATATATTTGGCTGAAAGTGTTGTACACACAACAGTAAAATGAATCCATCTTGTATCTAGTTTCATGTTTTGTTTTGTTTTTGTTGCGCTGAGGTTCATTAAGTGTTGTACATCACCGACTCGACTGAAGACTACAAAAGGAAAAAAAAGACCTTGAAGCAAGAGACTTCGGAGCATAAATATTTGTATCAAACATGTCTTTTTTACACCAATCTGTTTCTTGAACTGGTTGTCCACAAATACGTAATGTCAAGCTGTTGTACAAACCATGACTGATATTCAAATTTGTAGGCCATTTCACCTTCTGTGAGCACTGTATAGCTAATAGAAAGAGCTCCCTCACAGGAACACAAATTCAAATCCAAGGCTAAATTATTACAGCTGTGTTTTCATTTCCTTATAAAACCTTTTTTGTCTCCACAATAGGTTGATTGACCCTCAAACTCAAGTTACAAGAATAAGTGTAAGTTTGACAGAGGATCGAGCCAGTATTTGCTCAAGAATATTTTCTCTCTAATTTAAAGGTTAATATACTCAGTTAGGTTTACTGTTGTTTAACTCCCACCACATTTTTTAAACATCTTCATCGTCTCCTCAGTTCCAGCTCGGAGAGGTTTGCCAGTTTGCAGCGCACCAAGAGAACGGGAGGCTGATGGGATTCGTGGTTGAAGGCACAGACTGGAGTGACGGAGATGAAGAGGGAGAGCCTTCATATAGCGCATTTGTCTTTGAGAGCAACACAGAGGGCGAAAAGGTTCATACACTGAACACTGACAGTTTTTCAAGAAGACAATGTCAACTGATGCACAAATGCACATTGAAGGGTTGAACTTTTTGTCTTTATTTGCAGATATGTTACACCATAAGCCTGGCAAAGGACATCACAGAAGCTAAAAAGGTATCATCGTGGAAACATTTGAAAATATAATTGCAAATCTATAACTAGATTTTTTTCTGTAGAATATAATACAATTAAATAAGTGAGCTATTTTTAGTTGCAAGGAAATGTGAGTTGCCCTCTCATCGTTATTTTCCTCCATAAGAGAGAAATCGATTAAATTTTCTGTTGGGAAACCTCTTGATGCTGCTTTATTTGAATGAAACATGAATCACAGAGCCTATTTACAGTAAATTAATGCGTCTTTTGTGCTTATTTCAGACAGCCTCAGACTCTGGAGCATTCTCCCAGTAGATAATAGCTCCTAAATCTTGCTTTCACTTTGACACATTTATTATATTTTACGTAATTCTATTAGATCTTTTTTTATTTTTCATTCTGCGTTTTTTCAGTGTCATTTAAAGTCTTGCATTTATCCGTTCATGTGTATCTTTTATGTTTTGTGTAAAAGAAAGCCTTATCTATTGGCACGTCAGAAGTTTTATTATTTAATTTTTGAGGCTCTACAACACTAAATCCAAGTAGTTTTTATCAGTGGCTGAACAATAGAGAAAGATTTTAAGTGCAAACAAAATACAACCACTAGAGGGAGTTGGTCAACATTTTGCCAGCATTTTAAAGGCAACCAAGTGGGTTGTTCAGACACAAAATAAAACTAACTCTTACTCAGCTGGACTTAGCAGTTCTACATTGTGTTTCTCACAAGGACCCAGAGGCTCTGGCTCAGCTGATGAAGAACATGCCTTTAACCAACGATGGCAAATTCCTGCTGCTGGAGCCTGAGACGGGTGATACAACCAACGGGGCAGGACAAGAAGATCTGGAGTCTGAGGCCTAGTCCCGGTTAGGACCAAGACAAATATTATCAAAGACCAGGGACATGATCTGCTGTTTGCCCAGCAGAGAAGGCTTTCCCTGGATGAAGGTGTCATCATGAACTCCTAGCCCTGATTCTGGTACTGTAACACCCATACTAGAGAGAGTGTTCACTTCCATTTACCCTGTGTTACTAGATTTCCAGTTTTTCGCTGTAATAAAAGCAGAGGGTGTTGTTGTGGGGGGTGGGGGTGGGGGGGTTTCTTGGACCAAAAAGCACATCTCATGCCACCAGAACTGCTTTTCTAGAGTCAAACTGTAGCATGGGTCATTTGATATCGTTTTAACACCTCCGTCGGTGGAACTTACTTCAAAAGGGACAGTAGGTGTTGACTGTGTTTCATTGTCTTCTAATATCCCCAGCTATCTAACAGAATGTGGCAGACCACCTACTTCAGTTTAGGTTTACATTTATTTTTAGGTTTACATAGTCTGGAGTTTGTTGGTAAGTTTATTCCTCTATGTTAACTTGTATGTAGTGCTTTCATGCAGATACTTGGCGTTTATTTCTCGTTTATTCTTATTCAAAAAGTTTTTGCACTTCCAAGGCTAATATCTGTTTAATAACTCTCAGCAGCTACAGAATGCACTAACTAAGAACTTAAAAGGATCTTAGAGTTTTAAGACAATGAAGGACTTAAAAAATAGGTTAAAATCATGTCAGTTTTGTTAACGTTTGTAATTGTTTGAAGTGATGTTTTTTTGTTCTTTCTGCACTCTTGCCACTATGGGGTTATACAGACATGGGATCCCGATTATCTTAAGCAGTCTCGTCACTTTTTATGTTTTCCTTCACTATGTACCTGTACAATACAAGCCTAAAGGGACGGTTTACCTCAAATCAAAAATGCATTTATTTCCTCTTAACTGTAGAGCTGCTCATCCAACTAGATTGTTTTGGTGTGAGCCTGAGCTTTGATGACACTAGCCATAGAGATTTCTGCCTTCTCTCACATATAATGGAACTAGATGGCACTAAGCCTGTGGTGCTCGAAGCACCAAAATTACGTTTGGAAAATTCTAGAGCCAAGTCTCTCCCCTGAAATCATGACCCAGCTACTCAAAATAATCCAAAGACCTTGTTATAAGCAGTTCCATGCAGGGCTGTACTCTCCAGGCGACTGATTAATCACTTGATACACACTGACTAAAATCTCATCATTTGTATAGTCGCTGTGCTATTTTCATAAGGAGAAAAGTGCTATGTCAATAGCCCTCCAGATTTCATCC
>JAQFJA010000023.1:21320644-21332719 GCA_029874485.1 Naso brachycentron
GGACAGATCAAAACTACCTGTAAAAAAATATTAGCTTTGACAACTACCCTTGAAAATAAGAGGGTTTTCAAAACTTTTTTCCCCACAACTAATTGATTATTTGATGTTTATGTAAGATTTTGGTCAACCAAGATTTTCTTAAGTTGACTTTAGCCATAGTTTCATGTAGAAACTATTTTTCTTCTGCCTCACTAGACCTGCCAACTTTCCGTGCAGAAAAGGAAGTGTATTAGCTCGACTAGCAACAGTGAGCTCAATAATGTTCCAGCTCAGCCAGGGAGGACGCCATTTATGTTTACATACCACGCTGATGAGCCGAGCCTCTCTCCCACGAGTGAATGAATGCTTCTTGCTGTGTAGTGATACGGTTGTCAGGTGAAGAGCAGTAAAAAAGAAAACAGTTTCTGTATGAAACTGCCACACAACAAGACCTGTGGATTATCTTGAGCAACCAGGTTTTGATTTCTGGAAGAAGACATTCCTGTTGTTTTCCAGGGGTTTTTTTGTTTGTTTTTTGTTTTTGGTTAGTTTTGTTATTTTCCACTTTTAGCATCACAGGGCGAGTGCCATCTAGTTCCATTATTTTTAAGAGAAGGCAAAAATCTCTACGGTCCATACATCCAAAACTCATTAACTCAAACCAAAGCAACAGATGGACAAAAGCACTACAAGTAAGAGGAAAAATCTGCATTTTTGGTAACGGTAAAATGTCCCTTCGAAACAGTCTCTGTATGCAGACTGTATGTGTGGACGGTACGGGAGGTCCTCCTCGACAAGCCCAAATGTTCTTTAGTAAAATCAAAGTATGTAAAGTAAGATGTGCTCTATTTCTTCAGAGCCTATGTAAATATGAACTGTCTGAGTATGATGTATAATCAGAGATGGCTGTATGAAAAGCTTTCAGATTCAATATGCTAGGACTGAAGCGGTGCATGATTAAATAATGTTCCCTCTCAGCCCTTTTTGCAGAGTTAAACCTCGACACTGAGCACTAAGCTGTAATGCAGAAAAAAAAAAGAAATGTTGCAGTAAAGCATGAAGGCAGACCACAGAGGGGTATGATGTACTCATTAAAAGCAAAGGGCTGTTTGCTCATACATATTAAAACTAATCAGATCGTAAAAACTGGAGGGTAAAGCAATTGATCCGTGAATTTCTGCCTTCCCACTGGATCCAAGTGCAGTTTTGTTCCATTGCAACCCATTCAAGCCATAACACTAATCTCAATAGACAGTGGACGCCCATGGTGCACTGTGTGAATGTGACATATTTTGTACTGTGTCATACAGACGAGGTCAAACCCACTGACTTGACGTTGATCGTGAAAGTTGCGTTGTGTTAACCAGTGCGTTCGCTTGTCTGCTTGCTTTTTCTACTTTACATCAGAGCTCTTGGCAGAAACACATATTAATCAAGAATAAAGAGTCTGGATATTTCATTAAGTAGTGCCTGCCCTACTGGTGAAATATTATGAATATGTTTGATTGTTCATAGTGACACTTCTCATTGTAATCAAAGGAATTAAAGAAATAGTTTGCCATTCGAGAAATGTTCTTGTTTGCTGTCTGTTGGAGAGTTACATGAGAAGAACATACCACATCTATCTGTTAAATATGAACCTACAGCCAGCAGCCAGTTAGCTTAGCACAAAGAGTGGAAACAGGCAAAGAGCTACAAGTTTGTGACCTTTACCTCTAAATATTAAAAGTTCTATACAATATGTTTTACCTGTTTAAAATCCTATATGTGAAAACAGTCATTTAACGAATCATCAGTAGTCTAGCTCTGGACTTATTATTCTTGGCTGCAGCCTGTAACTTCCTTGAGTCTCTGGCACATAACCTTCCTTGCTTAAGACAATATTTAGACTTCTGTTTTTGTATGTTTATTTAAACAACATAAAATTCATGTACAACTTTAAATTAGTTAGCTTTACAGCTTGACAGTGCCAGGACTTTTTCACGCTAAGCTAACCGACTGCTGGCTCTTTCTGGAATTCGGTGGTAAATGCATGTCAGCAAGTCCTCTCATGCTGTAGAGAAAATTCTGTCCATCCAATAAACTTGTAACTTCCTTCCTTTGGTGCTGGTGTAGACCTTTCAATCACACCACTAATAAAACTACAACAAATTATACAAACTTGCTTAGTGCATCCATTTTTCCGGTTTGACCTACAAAAGCTGGCGCCTGTGTACTTCCTCTGATTGATTGCTCAGTTGGAGAGAAGAATTTGTCCAACTTTACCAGCCAAGAAACTAAATCCTCTTACTGTATGTCGCCTGCTAAAGCCCATCACGCTTACTACAGCTGTGCTGCATAGTCTTGATATATTTGTGCTTTGTAAGTAATGCACTGTCAGGAAAGAATCTGGGTACTTGTACTGTAGTTTCAGTAATTTAGCAAGGACTGCATTTCTCCCTCTCTCTTTGTATAAATGGCCAAGTTGACAGATGTGATTAATATAAGGCTTTGCACCCAAATTGTTTTTCTAAAAAACAATTTTAACATGCAATCTTAAAAAATAGAAGTATATTTTTCTTACTCAAGGAACTTTTTTTTAATACCACAAATAACTTTAAGATCACCACAGGACAGAACATTTATTTAACAAAGCATTTTGCGTTTGTATTTACATATAATTGACATTTATCTGCACATTAAATCTACACAGCTGGAGGCACACCGGGGTATGGGAGGCATTAAAGCAGTCATTTGCTTTATCTCAATTACAGACTTTGGCAGCATACATTTTTACAAGTAAAGCCATTCATCAGTTATACAAATATGTTCAAATCCTGCGCACTGATTGCATAAACTGGTCTCAATGTCAAATCCATGTCCTTATTAATTTATTACATACTGTATATACTGTATGTCAGATTATCCATCCAAACACATATGGGAGAATCTAAAAATGTGAACAGTCATGGTGCACAGTGGTGCCTAACCATTTGCCTGTATTCTGCCAGTACTCACACTTAGCCAAAGCACACACACTGCTTAGGAGTCTTTGTAGTAGTTGTTGAAGTTGATGCGAAGGAGGAAATCTTCTAGATGAGGCTGGTAACCTCTGTTCACCAGCTTGGTCACCACTGAGAGAAGACAAAAAAAAAAAACCATAAAGCACTTTGCAACTCTGAGAAATGATGTTCCTTTATGCACAACTCTTAATTATTTCTTCATCATTACTCCTGTATTCTCGCTGCTTCCATCATGTCTGTTTTAAAACAACACTCACATGCACTATGGAACATTTTTATCCTGTTGGCCTCATTCCTCATGTTCATATTGTTATTAAGCCCCTGACTGATGTGTTTCTAGTATAAGTGGTGGAGGACAAAGAGATGGTTCAAGTGGGTATCTTACAAAGTTAAGGTCTTTTTAGTTCAATGTTCCCTCTTTGTTTTATTATCCCTCTGCTGCTGGTCAGTTAGGAAAAACTACCTTTGGACAGATAAAGAGGGAACTGACTTATTTACTAACTTAAAAGTAACTTTGACAGATACACCACACAACTGAAGTCTTTTTATCTACTTAAAGCCACTGGCCTCAATGCACACGTGTGCATGTTAGTTATATTTCAGACATGCTAAGAAATGTCGGCATATCATATAAACTTCAATCAAATGAAGAAAACTTTTCTAGAGCAAATACAAACTATACTGATTTAACTCAAGCATTCAACACGCCTCATCAAATACTCTACCTTTGATCACACAAAGGGAGAAAGGCATTCACACGCACGCACAAGTTCAAACAAGCTAAGCACAATTTATTTCAATCATTTTGATGATGAACCTGACAACAGCTCGAAACATCTTTCTTAAATATTGTAGAGCAAATGGGGAAATACTCACATCACCATTAAAATGTCACTGGAGGACTTAAATTATCCCTTACACTGAGGTAAAATTTGATAAGCTTTAAAAAGCAAACTCTCTCAGTACGATCAGAAACCCATAAGTATTTTGCCACTTGAAGTTAGAGGACAATCTACATTTTACTCTTTGCAGAATTTCACAGTCTCGTACAAACAGTATGAAAGATGAGGATGTCTTTATCCCACCTTTTTGTTTGTCCTTGTTTTATTGTTATTCGTGTTTCTGTTTTTTTCTTACGACTGAATATCAAGAGAATACTCTTACAAAACATCCACTGGCTTTATACCTATTAAACTGAGCAACGCCTGAGATGTTGTTTTGTGTTCAAACAACAAAGTCTCTTTAGTAATAAAAACAAAACAAGATCAGAGCTGCTTCACATTTGAATGATCCTTTTCCTTCCTGGAATTTAAATGTGGGTGAAATCATTAATTTAGATCCAAAAATGTGTTCTTACCTTTGAAAAGGAAGTGAGAGTAATACTTGAAGGTGTTATATGACTGCTGCATGGCAATGAAGCTGGGGTGCACTGCCTCCCCCTGCTGGCTGTCCCATGGCTGTGCAATCAGCTGGGCCCGAAACTTGAGGATCAGGCTGAAGATGCTGTGGATGATGTTCATGACCGGAGCAGCTTTCTCAGTCAGCAAACCTCTGGGGAGGCGAGAGAGAGGGGTAAGTGCAAACTTAAAAAAACACGACATGGAAGTCAGAAATGATTTTTTAGATGGGCTTAAATTATACACAGAGAAGAGGGATACTGACAACCTCTCCTAATGAGATTAAATCATTCATTGGGTTCAAAAGTTAGCCTCAGATCCAGCTGGAATTTTAAATAACTGGCAACAAGGAGGTTGAGCTAATCTTAGAATAAATTATGGGTGCAGAGGTTTCTTCTACATGCTGTGCCCGTACAAAGTCTGAAAAAACCATTTCACTCTCCTGATTTTTTCCACATTTTGTGCTGTTGAAGCCTGAACTCCTGATGGTTTTATTTACATTTTTGCTGTGTCTATCAAAGTTTGTAAACACTTTGCAGAACACCTTTATTGACACATGGCACTTTTAAAAGAATTGTTTTTTGTGATGTTGGGTTTCACAATGCACTTACATCTAGTCAGTGTCTTCCTTGCCTTAGATAATGGTCAGCTTGCCCTCTGTCTGGAGAGAAGCAGCACGGTGTGCCAGCAGGAAACAGAGCATAGTACCGCTGTGACCGGTACCAACGGCAACACGTCTTTAACCACCAATCTACAGTATATCTGTCCCTTCATGTGTACGTTACATGTTTAACATTTTGGTGCATTACATCACCGTCAGGCAGCCGTTTCTTTTGGGACTACATTCCCTCAACCGCACAACGTCTGCATTCCTACACATAGTCCCAAAACAATCGTCTGTCTGACGGCGATGTAAAATGCTAAAGAATTTTAAAATGTAGCGTACATGTAAAGGGACACATGTACTTTAGGTGGGTGGTCTTGTTGTAGCTAAAAGATGTGTGGCTGTTGGTACCATTCACAGCAGCGCTATGCTTCGTTTCCTGTGGACACACTACACTGTTTTTCCGACATACAGTGAGCTGACAGTTATCCACGGCGGGTAGGAGGCTGACTAGGCATCTATGAAGGTATGTCACTGTCAAAAACTTTAAGATTTCTATTTTGTTGTTATCTTAGAAGATTTGTAAAAAGTAACTTGGAAAAAAACCGTAGTACTGTATATAAAATATTGAAAGACATCTAAAATACTTGTGTAAATTATGTGTAATAAGAATAAATCAGTCATTTCTTATATTGGGCTGGGCTCTGTTTGTTTCATGCTTACGTGTGAGTTATAAAATAAAAATTTTTCAATGTGATTATTTGCATTTGCCTATATGTTTCTCTGGAAAATTAATGTAATAATCAATAAGGATGAAAACCAACAGACAGCAGTGTGTGGTTGCCTGTGGTATTATGGCTTTCTTTTTTCAATTCAATTCAAGTCAAAAGAGGTTTGACAAGCATAAAAGTGGGTATTATTTCTAAAAATATTTGAACAGTCTACAATAACAGCAGTAGATAATTAATTGAAAAACATGCTATGCTACAACAGTTTTTTTCTGACTGCAATGTTCATTATTAGCCAGTGTAAACATAATTTCAATCTAATGCAGCAAATTTTTGCTTTTACTGTAGTGCTGTACTGTATGTGGTTTGTCCCTGTCGTGTTGCCATAGATGGCAGACGCTGTTGCGCAGGTGGTGTCAGGCAGTTCCTTCCGTCCTTGCGAAGATGCAAAGACCAATCAAAAAGGACGGTAAGCTAACCAATTATTTAGGGATACTACAGCGACTGGGTCCATCTATTTACTGTTAAAAAGAAAAAACACTCGTGAGCGAGCAGGTGAAACTCGACGGTGACGGTAGTTGGTCAGATTCTGCACATGCCTAAAACATGGTTTTCTCCTCCATGGCTAAAACATTGCTCTTGCGAGGAGAGATATTCTGCGCTGAAGTATGGTTCCGTGCTCTCGGATCTAAGTGCATTTGAGTGTGCGAGCAATGTTCTATGTGTGTGGAACTCATTTGCATGCGTGAGCAGATTTTTGACTGTGATGATATGCCTTCGTAGCATCAGGGCCTCATACAACCAAACATCAAAAGAGCCAAATAATCCCTTGGAGTCTTTCTCTATGCGAAGGGTCTAGGGTACCAAAAGTTGTACCCAGTGGGGCTACGACTGCGTTATAGTAAGTAAACTATGCTAAAAGACACAAGCATGGAGTGACTTCCTCTTGGGAACTCGTCTGAGTAATCATCTGTGCATGAAGGTGATGAGTCCTTGTATATTTAGCTTGTGCAGTAGAAGATGAACACCTGGAGTAACTATATATACACACAGTCTTTAAGTTTACAAGGTAAATTGTGCCTTCACTCGCATGGGGAGCACAAGAGAAGAGCTGATGGCACTGAATACTTGGATCACTCCGAGTGCTAAAAACTTTTAAGTGCATGTATTTATTGTTCAAAAATATCTTATAATGCAAAAAAGTGGATTAAAAAAAATTACATCCCCTTTTTTGTGCAAATAGCACATAAAAGCAAGCATTACTTGTGATAAATTCTGTAATGTGCACATATGCAGTTCAAGCCTTCACCTGAAGATGGCTCTGTTGAGGTAGTCTGCATGTGTGCGGTGGATGGCATCCAAGTCGTTAGCAGTGGCCAGCTTGGCTGTGAACTCGCTCCAGGACACTTGCAGGATCTGGTTGGCGATGTATCCCTGAATCACCTTGACAAAATGCTGCATCTCGTGTCTGTACAGCTGCAGCTGGCGAAACTGCACCGAGCGGCCGGCACCTTTCACCAGCGCTGAGGGAGGCAAAGAGGGGAGGGAGTCATGATCAGGGATTCAAACATATGCTGGTTTGGTGACTGACAGATTTTTCTTTATTTTACTTTCAGGTTAAAACAGAAAAAAAGAAAGAAGAGCTAGATAGGATACAGACAGAGTTTTGCTAATTGTGTCCTACTTAATCAGTGATTAATTCAAATGTAATCATCACTGAAGTGTACATCCCTCTCTTACCTTAATACTTTGTTTTTCCCCTTCAGGGTATCATTTATGTAGTCTGTGCACAGGCTTTTACAGATCAATACTATCTAGCCCACTGAAGCACACTGTTTTACAACAATCCCACTAGTATGCGATGTGCTTTGTATAAATAAAACATAGCAGCAATCACATCATTCCCCTCCATGAATATTTTATAAACAGTTAAAGCACAACAGGAAGAATCTTAACTCTTCTTTCACAGAGGTAAGGTGGAATCTTAGCTGGGCCTGAATCAAAATCTCTCAACCTCTCACCTGTTCTCTTGAGGTGGAACCAGACTTCACGGAGGCTCCACACCATGTGTTTGAGCTGTAACAGGAACGAGAACAGACGGTTGTACTTGTTCATGCAGCTGTCCGTGATGATGATGTTTAACGGCCAGTCCACCTGGGAGATGACACAAAGGAAATGAGACACCGGTGGGGGGAAAAAAGTGTGAGAGCAAGTGAGTGTGAAGGAAAGCAGAAAGAGTGGAACACGAGTTTGGAGAAACAGGTAACAGCCGAGTGACAGATGAGGCGAGGGGAGGGGAGGGGAGGGGAGGAAAAAGGTGTGAGTGCAGAGACGTTGATAAAGGAGGTGAGAGGATTGTGAAGGGAAGATAGTGTGTGAGATGGGGAGGGGGGAGTGGAAGCGGAAGAGAAATGTGGGAGATGAATATATAGGGAGAGAAAGAGTGAAGCGTGATGAAGATAGGAAAAGAGCGGGTGGGAGATTCAGCAGGAGAGGGAACAGTCATGAGAGAGATAGCAGGATGAGGAACAAAGAACAAGAGCAGAGGACAATATGTGCGCCATTAGTCACCGTGCATGTCATCCAAAAGACCCAACCCCAATCAATCTGCGAGGTTCAACCATTTAAGTACACGATAAGCTAATTTTCCACACCCAGAGCGGTTTGTCAAAACATGACGGGTTGTCACATTCAAGCTGCCACTCGTGCTGAGACAAGCACACCAAGCGTATTCGCTCTGTCACTCACTCACTGCCTCACCTTGTAGCGCAGCTCGAGACAGTTGAGGGAATCAGGGGCATGTGGGTGGAAGGTCTCTGGGAGGAAGCGCAGGGCGAAGGTAAAGTTGCCAGCCAAGGGGGTGTCCCCATGTAAGCTAAACTGCAGGGCCTTGCTGAGGATGGAGTTCAGCACCAGAGGGGTCAGCAGTTCACCGGGAGTCTGGCCACTGCCCAGCTGGGTGGGGGACACGTTGGTTCAATTAGTACACAAAAGGTCAATACGGATGACTACCCATACCTCCACACCTGTTTGTTTGCAATCGGAGTTCTCATTCCAAACAAACACTACAGGAAGCTGATTAAAATGATTAGCTCGCTTTCCGGTTGAAGGTTTGCTAATTAGTGAAATCAGCTGGTGGAGTGTTTGGCTGGGACAAAACCCGTCTGTCTCATGGGCCTCAGGAGACAGATGTACATGAATGTTTCTGCAGAACAGCACCAAGGTGTTAGCACAGCCTGTGCTTGTTATTTCACGCCAAGAAGCTTGGGCTTCACTTAAGTAGCCAATGAATCTGGCAGTGATGCATCAAAACACACCCAGAGAGACACTAGATATTAAATACTTAAAAAAAAATTTAAGGCTGCTAGATGTGTTATATTTATAATTCCACTGTCATCAATTTACTTTGTGAAAACAATGTGACAACAAACAGGGTCGCACTCAGTGATGAAGAGAATTAATTACAACTACTCATGGCTTCACGGAGCTTACTGGCGAGTTTTCTCTTATTGTTTAGTTGTTTGGCCCACAAATTTTCTGATTTAGACTCACTCTGACTGCTCTGTGAATGTTCATAACTTGTTTCCATTCCAGAAATCAGGGTCTCCAGGCTCAAGCAGGTGTCCATATGAGCAAAGTAAGTCCTTTATTTAGTACTCTTTGGTTCCGTCTTCTCCTATGTGCAATATCTGGCTTCTTAATGGGATAGTTTGGTTCTTTTAATGCGGGGTCATATGAGGCACTTGCGCCTAGTCAGCGTCTTACCTGCCGTAGATAGTTAGCTCGGCCTCAGACTGGAGAGGCAGTGCGATGCAAAGGCGTAGTACTGCTGTAAACGGTACCAACAGCAACACATCTTTTAGCCAACAAGACCAACCATCTTAAGTATGTATGTCCCTTTATGTGTACGCTACTTTTTGTGTGTGTGTGTGTATGCTTCACATTGCCGTCAGACAGCCATTTTCTTTGGGACTTTGTGCAGTTGAGTGTAGGAATATGGACATTGTATGGTTGAGGGAATGAAGTCCCAAAGGAAATGGTTGTCTAGCAGTAATGTAAAGCATTAAAAAAAGTAGTGTACACATAAAGGGACATATACTTTAGGTGTTTGGTCTTGTTGGTGTCTAAAAGACGTGTTGCTGTTGGTACCGTTCACAGTAGTACTTTAGTTTCCTGTCATGCATCGCACTGCTTCTCCAGAGGGCGAGCTGACCATTATCCACAGCAGGTAAGTCACCGACTAGGCGCAGGTGCCTCATACAACCTCACAACAACAAAAAAACAAATTAGCCCTTTAACTGTTAAAATCTCCGGTCTATTTATCCACTAGTCTGTCTGTGTTAGGCAGGTAATAGTTGGTTTTTTAAGACTTTTCTATTGCTGGGACAGTTGCCTGTGGCTGCTGAGAGCAGGGAGCATGAACCACAACAGTGAAGTTGCAGGCAGTAAACCAAAACAATAAGTTTAAAGGTGGTGAAAAGCTCCATTAGGGTAAAAGGAACTGCAGGGTTGGGTGATAGTCCTCTGTGGGTTTGTCAGTAAAAGCAACCCTGTTTGCATTACAAAGTCATTTCATCCATTATTAACATGTATGTATTAATAAAAAATATTGATTAGAGCAGCTCTTAGAATGCTTGTATAGATCATAACAGCAAATCCATTCTGAGAAGCTACATATGGTACAACTGCAACACACACAGGCTAAAATTTGAACCCTCACAAGAGTCATGTAACTTCTCTACAGAACTGCCATCTGACTGTGGCACATACATTTATAATAATGGCTAACTGTGCAGTCAAGTTTTGGTTTATATCCGGTACTTAAAAGTATTACTCAGTGTGTACTTAGTTTAAGAAAACAATCACTGAGTTCATAAGGTTTCTTAAGCCCCTTCTCAAAAGGGTTTCACAGGCATGCTGAGAGCAGATAACACTAATTGCATGCAGTGCTAATTAGTCAAAAAAGTATTTATTTAAATATATTGCATTAAAAGCAAGACAAGGACATTTGGTCTTCTTCCAAGATGTTCCCTCTCACCTGAAGAAAAATACTGCATATTACCCTATTTTCAATATTCACAGAGATCACAGCAACACCTCTTACGGAGCTTTACCTTTTCAAAGAGCAGATCGCTGAGGGACTGCGCAAACTCGCCATCCTCCATCAGCAGGAAGTGCCGCAAAGCCTCAAAGTGTCTCTCCACCCCTAACTCCACAAAGAAGTAGTCCACCACTGCCTTGTTCACCAAAGATACACTGGGGATGGAAGGTGGAGGAGAGAATGACCAATTTAAGGGGAGAAAAGTTTTGACACAAGAGGAATGAGGACGGAAAATGTTGCTGACTTGCAGACTTGATACAGGCTGTGAGGATGATGGACGTCGGCTCTGGAGAAAGCTCGGGGAATAGACCCGTAATTTTTTCACTTTTTGGATGACATCCTCAGTCCCATTATTTTAAATTACTCCCAAGCAATTCACATTTATACATCAGTGGGATTTAAGGAAGGTTCTCTTTAACTGAAAAGTCAGCAGGGGAGAGATAAAAATAGAGTTGAGAATCTCTGGCAAACTCTACTGCGTCATGTTAGCGTGGGATAAAGATGTGTTAATAAAAATTTAGAGCTATAATTTCCTACACTAAATATACTGCACCCCCTCTGTGTGCAGAAAGAGATGAGTCATTTCTTTACACACAAAGGCTAAACTGCATAGTATGCAGAAGCACTGTAGGAGAAGACTGACAGGCTTGTCTCGAGTTCTGATGGAATTTCAAACAGAAAAAAGGATCCTACAAAGATGGAAGGTAATATGAATTTAAATTATTCATTTCAGTGCAGAATGTAGACTCAAATACAGTTTCAGTGGCCTGAAGTAGCAGAAAAATGGCAAGAGATCAGTGAAAACCTCACACCTGCATTTCTCTTAAACATAGCAATTTTTGCTTCATAGGTAAAATAATCTCATGCCTTTCCAGAACTCATACTTGGATACAATAACCTTCAATGTGCTTACAAATGTGATGTTTTGAATCCAATCCGGCATAAAATAGACCTATTCCTCATGCAGCCTCCTTTCAGTCAAACACTCACTGTGTGATGAGAGGGGTGGTGACAGAGTGTTTTATTAGAACTGGCAGGGAAACCATCTCGCTGAGTCGGACAGCCGTGGTGTCTGTGGCTCTGCGGAGTGTGTGGTCCATTGGAAGGCCCCAGGGGCCCCGAGTTACCTGCTTCAGCAGCTGACACTCAGGGGACGAAGCTGTGTGAGGGGGAGATGACAGATGTGCTGCTGAATAAATATCACTCTCACATCTGCACAAAATCATGTTGTTTTTTTAACCGCTCAAAGAGAAAAACAAACATT
>JAQFJA010000023.1:21332885-21344831 GCA_029874485.1 Naso brachycentron
TGTGTGTGTGTGTGTGTGTGTGTGTGTGTGTGTGTGTGTGTGTGAACATGGGCTTTTTGCAATTTTCTAAAGTTTTATAAATGATTAATTTATTAAATGAGAAAATAACCTATTAATGTATAAGAAGAATAATAGTTAGGACCAAAACTAAGAACTTAAATCACCTCAGGGATGAATTTAAAGCTTTCTGACACAAACTCAACAAAAACAAAATACATGGGCTCCCGCTGCATATTCTTAGCCGAGGGCTATCCTTAGCCTGCGGCTAAGAAGTGTGAAAAGCCCTTTAGAACCTTCTTAGCCCAGGGGGCTAACAATATGCAATGCGAGAAGCTGAATAAAGGTTTAACAATGAGTAGCATTTATTTGAAGATTTCAGTATAACACTATATTTTAAATGGTTCCATTTATTTAGTCCTCTTTCTATATTGATGGTAACACTCTAAATAATTAGGTCTCCTGACTTTGATCAGTAGTCTGGAAAATGTATTCGGCTGAGTAAGCTGATTCTGATTGATTTCTAGGAGACCCTGGAAGCTGGCATAAATAAAAAACACACGGAGAATGAAAAAGACAAGATATTACTGAAACGAGCCACACTGCATCCCAACCAAACATAAACCAGACTTAACACCCCGATGAAATACGACTGCTTTTCATTCAACCTCAGCGCCTGCTGATGGAGTAAATATTTAACAGCCTCTGGAAATGAATCAGTCCTGAACATGTTTTAATTTACATGAAGTAAGTTCCACTGCTGTAAGGTGAATAATTTTCATTTCTCCACAATTTGACATGTTTTGGTTTATTTCAAAACATGTTTCATTTCTCACAAAGTTATTCCAGAAACAACACAGAATAAACAGGCTGCAAAAAATTAAGACTAAAGTTATTTCATTTTCCATTAAATTTGTAGGTTTTGCTATTTGTACCACGTTTGGTCTAATCTGATTCCTATCCACAAGCAAAGGCAGCCGTCTAAGCAGATTTATCTGTTCTAACCCTCGTAGTTTTGGGGTCGTTCGTTATATAAGGACTGATACAGCAGGAGCAAAGCATCAATTTGAAGAGACAAAATAACTTTATGTGTCAATTTATTCAATTTATGTTTCAAATAATTTAGCTGCTCATTGGATTTATGATTGGAACACAGTATCTACTTTACATTGGTTGTGCTGTAAAAGTACACCTTCAGATTCACTGAGGTACAGATTTAAATAAAGTTCAGGCTTCTGCTAGTAAGATGGGATCATTAAAGGCAATCAACAGTGTCATAAATTAAAAAAAACTCTGGAAATTAACAGTTTAGTTTGTTCTACTATTAACAAAAACACATACACTTTGCTTTAACTGCTGCTAATTGCATTCCTATCTAGAAGTGCTGCGTTATTCCACAAAACTCTCCTACAGTTAACGTGGAGTTCAAGGTTCTTTTTTTAGCTCCCCTTTTGTTTTCTAATCAGATGCTCTGTTTTGGCAATTATTTAAAGTTACATTGTCTCTCCCTAATGCTATGCTAACGATAGCAAGATTACCAATTCTCAAAGATGCCTGTAAATAAATACTTTTTCTAAACGCAATGGTTTTACTGTCACAGAATTTTTTTTAAAAGTTACTTGTTTTGTATGTTTTGCTTTTAATGTGAGGGAGTAAGAATTCAGAAATTGCTAACTAATTACAATATTGAATAAAAAGGAAAACATTATAATCTTATTTTGTCAACAGACAACAACACTAAATCTAACCTTTATGAAGGTTAGAACATATAACACATTTTACACTTATTCAACTGTATGACAATTTGGGAGACTGCAGTTTGTGGTGCTGTTAACTGCTGTTGTGATATACAAAGAGGCATTTCTAGTACTTGATCTACCATCTGACTGTGATTAATGCCTCTTATTAATATAACGGGGGGTACAAAATATTAGGAACACCTCTCAGCATAGTTCAATACATTTCAAGAAAAAATGCCTTTAAAATGGCTAAAAAAATAAATTTAATACCTCTCTAAAACAGTTTAATCAAAAACTAGATACCTTTGTGTCAGCAATCATGACCTCATGGCCCAAATTCCCCTTAGCGTGAACAAAAAAGTCAATTTCAACACTGCACACATAAACTTTGGCCAAAGATTAATGGTACCTTGGGCACAATCATTTATTTTTAACAAACCTGCGAGGTTGTAGCAGTCTTCGTAGTGTTCCACCTGGTACTGAGCAGACAAAGCCATGAGGTATTCCTGCTCGGACTTCTCTCCAGGGGACAAACCAAAGGCTGCTGCCCAGGGCCCCATGCTCTCAACCAGCTGCTCACCCGGACTGTCCGACTTAGAACCTGAAAAGAAACGTTAAACAATTACTTTACCGTAGACAGAACCCAGTTTTTAGTGGCATCTTCATCTGTTAAAAGTCAAAACTTAAGCAACACTTGTAGTAAACGGAACAACATAATGAAGTTGTTTCATATACTACTTCCTGGAGCTGACCTCTATTGGACATGAGTGCTAGAAACTTCTACCCTGTTCCTACATCTTTCTCTGTTATGCACAACTCATAACACAAGGTCAGAGCAAAAACCTGCTTGAAATTAGTACCAAACTAATATGAGATTTTTGGGTATGATGCCAATGCCAATATTAGGGAGTAAGACAATTATGATATCCAATGTATCAGCTGATATATGTTTAATATTGTCAGCTTAATGTGGTCATCGAATCCTTGTGACAAATATATGTAACGGAGACAGGATACCTAACATTTTAACAAACTTTATTCCACATCAGTGCACTGAAAAGAAAACACTTTATTAGCTATTAAATAACAGACTACCCTCTGCTGGACAATCTATGTAATTAGTCCATTCCTTTTTTTGGCCTTAAAAAATTGTTTTAGTGTTTGTGTCAATCGAAGAACATATACGCTGATATCTGCAATAGGCCAATATCGGCTGATGATACCGGCAAAAATATATTTTGGTCGGGCCCTACCTGAAATTTATAAAATCCGGGAAAATAGTGAGGCTTTTCAGACTATGTCATAATATTTTGAGTTTACTAAGTGGCATTTAAGTGTGCCTCACAACTGCAGAATGCTTATAACTTAATATTATGCATTACCATTACCATCTTCACTGTCTTCCGTCTTTGGCCGATTTCCACCACCTTTTCCTTTTACCACGCAACCAGCTCCAAGGGAAGAATCAGATGAGTGGCCATAAGCGCTGCCAGGTAGAACAGAGGCTTGTGGCTCCGTCCCCAACACCATACAACCCACACCTAGTGTCGAATCAGAGGAGTGGCCATAGGCGCTTCCTGGTAGAGGTGAAGGAAGTGGATCTGTTTTTGACACAACACATCCGATGCCTAAATTTGAGTCTGAAGAATGACCGTGGGCGCTGCCTGGTACAGGAGAACGTTTGGGTTCTTCTCCTGAAACTATACATCCAACACCTAACGTCGAGTCTGAGGAGTGGCCGTAGGAGCTTCCAGGAAGAGCTGACTGGACCGGTTCAGATCCAGATACCACACAGCCAGGTTGAAGGATGCAGTCTGAGGCATGCCCATGTTTACTCCAACGAAGTCTCTCCTCAGGTATGTTAGAAACAAACTCGCCCACTTTTATATTTGCATCAGAGGAGTGACCGTGGATGCTGGGAGAAGGAAGTGGTGCAACAACGTCTGAGACATTTTCTCCAACTTTAATGTGGGCATCTGAACTGTGACCGTGAATGTTGGCAGAGGGCAGAGTTGCAACTACATCAGAAACATGCTCACCAATTTTGATGTGGGCATCTGAGGCATGACCATGAATAGTATGAGAGAGAAGAGGAGCGACAAATTCGGAAACATTTTCCCCTACTTTAATGTGAGCATCAGAAGGGTGGCCATGGGCACTTGACGAAGGCAGAGGAGCATCAACCTCTGAAACATGTGCTCCAATCTTTATGTGAGCATCAGAGGAATGTCTGTGGGTGCTTGGTGGGGGCTGCAGGGCAACAGCATCTGAAACCAAGTCTTCAGGTTTTAGTGGATCAGTGGAAACATGAACATTTGGCAGAGAAATGTTTTCACCTGCTTCATTTTGAGCACCTGAGCTGAGTTCTTGAGTGTTCACAGCAGGTGGTTCAATCCCACCAGAGCCAGAAAGACTTGTCACTTCTTTGTGATGACGATTATCTTTGCCACCTTGCTCCATCACATCATCATCTTTTGTGGTCTCAACAGGTTTTGCTTCGTCTTCATTTGCCTCTACTTTACTTTCCAATTTCACAATTTCAGTCTTCTGAACCATTACAGATGCAGCTTCACCCTCCTGCTTGCTGTCTGTCTTTGAGTCACTTGCATCTACTAACTGAACTGAGGCATTAGAGGGATGTCCATAAGTGCTTGGTTTAGATGTATTCTGGAGCTCCTCTGGGGTGTACTGGCCTAGAGGAAAGCTGGATTTGGAGGCTTGGCCAAAGGGACTGGCTTTGGGGAGACTCTCCTGTACTTGAGATATGTTCTCTCCTATGGCAATGTGAGAAAAAGAGGGGTGGTTTTGGATCGAGTCAGGCTGGCCTGCAGGACCCCAACGAGATTGGGGCTGGGCTGATGCTTGGCCAGTGATACCCTCAAGTGGACTAAAGGGGGCACTGAAGTCATAGTCTACTATTTGTGCTGTAGGACACACTTCAGGTAGGTCAGAGCCAATCTCCTGCAGGGCTACGTCCACCTGGTGACTGACGGGATTTGGAAGTTTAGGGAGAAAATCATTAATATCAATGTACTCAGAGATGAGGGCAGGGTCTACTGTTGGGGGGGTGAGGGTGTGTAAAGATGGGTCAGGTACTGGGGACACAGTATCTGATTCTTGAGTCTCCACTGGTTGCTGTTCAGATGGATCCTGAGTCTGAGATTCCTGTATGAAAAAATACTAATGAAACATCTACAGCACACATGCCAGAAGAACGTGATTAAGTGGAAAGAAATGAGATTAATGTAAAAAGCAGTGTGTTGTCTCACCAGTGTTGGCTGTGTTGCAGTCTGTTGTGCTGAGGGAACAGATGGCAAAGCTTCCATGAGAGGTCTCTGCTGGCCTAAAGGATATTTCTTTAGTATTGCCTGTAAATAAGTCATGAGAGCTTTGTTTAACATGAGTTCCCTTACCTGTTTGTGTATGTTTTTCTGTGTTAATTTATTGCAAACCTGAGTCTGCTGCTTATCATGCTGGAAGAACTGAGCCCGGGCTTTATCTAGTCTCATTCGCTGCACCCGCCACATGGCCCGCCTCTCTCTGCGTGCTGCTTCCTCCGACAGACGGCTGTACTGAGCAATCAGCTCCTTCCTGCAATTTGAGTGTAATAACATGGAAATAATTAGATAATCATTTAGCAGAGGGTTTTATCTAGAGAAATTTGCAGTGAAAGCATGTCCAGGAAAGAGTTAATGATTGACAGATAATCTCAATATCGATTAGTTTGACGATTACTTTCCTCAAAGTTAAATAATTGTTTGGTCGATGAAATTGTCTTCAAATGTCTGGTTTGTCTGACCAACAGACCAGAGCAAAAAGATATTTAGTGTACAATCATAGATGTCTAAGGAAAACCTCAAATGTTAGGACTGAACAACCTGCAACGTAACTCTAATCCTTACTTTAACCCCACAATAAATCATCAGGCCCTTAAAAAACATGTACCTGTTTAAAAAAAAAAAGCTGTGAAAAATTTTTTTTTTGAATATTTCCAGCACAAATTACAAATAATAAACTCCTACGTTTGCAACAATATTGCAGGACATAAATGCTTAAGGAAGTTGCCATAAACTGGTTATGTGAGAAGCTGTGGGAGATAGCACTTATTTTAGCTTTGGTGAACTCTGACCCCAAAAACTACATAAAGCTAATGGCCTACTTTTAGCTACCTAATAGACATCCACTCTTGCTTGCTTTTACAGGCTCAGATCACATCTGCTCATGCTGTGACATCACACTGTTATCCCAACTGCAGGGACATTCAGCTCAGCTCCAGCCACTGAGAAATCCCACACAGATGGAACTGACGTCCCATAATGTTTGCACATGGTCAGTTAATATATCTTAGATCAAATAAAAGCTTAACGGAGATTAATCAATCATCAATAAAATACTAAAATCTTTAGTAGCGGCTGTGAAAACAGTTGGACCTGGCTCGCTGCTCCAGTTGCTCCTCCAGGGCTTGTAGTCTCTTCTCCCTGTCCCTCACTTCTCTGGCAAAGCTGAAGTCATCCTCCTCCATCTTCTTCTTGGCTGCACTTCGCCACTAGTGCCAAACACACACAAACACATATCATTGCTTTTGGCTCCTAAAATGAGCATCAAATGCTGTGGGTGAAGGAAATGAATCCAAATTTCTGGTTCTATTTATTTCTCCCTATTGAGCTGACAAATGTCTTGATACATTTTAAAGTTGCTACAATCAAATCAATATTACAATAATACGTCAAATTACAATGTGAGAGGCATCACTTGTAAATACTGAACCTCCACAGATTTATCACTTCAATCTGCAGCTGCTCTCAACTTTTGAGAGCTTTTTAACAAATTTAAACTTTTCATTAGAGCATTCTAGCCGCACTTACACTGTTTTGGTTCACTCTCACTTCTCACATAGCCTCATATTTTGCCACAGCAGGTGGCTGCTTTTAGGGAAATGCTCTAAAAACAAACTGTTCACTACCTGCTTAGCACCAAACAGCAGACAGACACACACAGTGACAACTAGTTGTTGAAGATAGTGGAGATTTTAGCAGGTTAACAGCCAGATATTTCCCTGAGGATTTGGTGAATACATCCTGTAGAGACACCTGACACATCAACTTTAAAGGTGATTTTGTGTTCACAATTTGTCTCTGCTGCCAAAAAATGACTCTTTGCAAATCTAACATTTAAATACAATTAAAATATACAAATTCATTCATTCATTCATTACATCTAAGTCATAACTGTCTACCTTTCTTTCTTTAAATATCATCTTTTCTTACTCTTTTCCTGACAGACAATCTTACCTTTTCATACATTTCTCCTGATAACACATGCATGTACATGCTTATTTTTAAATCTGTACATAGGGATGGCGATCATTTATTCTTATTGCTACCGATGACGGAGATGGAGTATAGCGGAGTTTGTTTGTTTTTTAACTTGAAGACGGTCGAAGGTAACATTACTGCATTTTTGTTCTGTTGACTTGTTGAGGATGGAGACTGTGTGAAAGAAATTTATTTGCAACATAAATTGCACTTCGCTTCTTCCTTTTCTTTGAAACGTTTCGCACATTCTGCTATCCTGTCAATCAGCTCACCGTGATAATTCTTCTTTGTTTAGCTTACTACCTGTTGATTGACAATTCAGTTTTATTCAGCAACTTTAGTAGGCAATCGATGTCTGTTTGTGAATTGTGATTTGATTTGAATGACATGACTCGAGATATAACGTTACATTGTAGGACCCACTGGATCAGATAGCGGTATCGATAAGCTCCAACGTTATTGATTTTCAGGGTTTAAAAAATGCGGAACCAGTCCTTCATTGAACCAGGTTTTGGTCCCAATCCATATTCACAAACATTATAATTTAATCTCTCTCACACACTAATTGCTACCTCTTGCTCCTGCTCCAGGTGCTGTTTCAGCTCCTCAAAACGCTCCCTCTTTCTGGCCTCCTCAGCCAGACGTTGTGACACCTGGCGCCCTGCAAAAGTTGAAAGAAAGAACACTGGGCTGCTTAACCCCCCATCCTGAATAGAAAAGAACATAACACCTTCATCTTTCACATATACACACACAAAAAACCATCACCATCTGCCTCACTCACACACAAAAATATATCTATGCCAAGAGCATCAGGCCAGACTTCACATCAGCCTTAGAAAACTTTGCCTCATATCTTTTGCAATAATAAATGATGTGAGGACTTTGATCAACGATGCAAGCAATAATTAGATTTCACAGTCCATAATACTAAAAGCTGCACGAAGTATTCCTCACTGCTGTTGCCCTTGTGCATCTCTGCCCCTCTCCTGAGAGGAATGAATGGAGCTGAAAGAAAATCTCGCTTTCAAGAGTCAACAGACGAGTGTGGGTTCCACTCCGAGTACAGCCATTTGTTAACAGTATACTCTGCTAGACAGGGATGTGCATACATATCAAGAGAGGTACATAAAATTAGACTCCCAGTGAGTGAGTGTGTGTGTGTGTGTGTGTCTAAGTGTAACACTAACCACGGATGCTCTCCAGAGTTTTGGCTGCTGACTCTCTGACCTGATTGATCAGCTCTTGGCGTGCCTGTTCTGCTCGCTGGGCCTTACAATAGACAGACAAGAAATCATCATTAACAGAGATCTATCAGCTTGCCCTGTAACTCACCTCTACTCCCCCACCTCTGCCAGTCAGCACAGCAAGCAGCACACACGATATAGGCCATAGGAACCTGATTGTAGCACTAAATCAAGCCACAGACGTGCAAGACCTCGGTTGTATCATTTTAATGACTGGCTGCTGAAATCTTCAGTACTTGAGAGGCAGTGTCACCATCATGAATCATATCATGGGAAAAAAAGAACCTTTTCTCTCTGTCTTTAGGGACTCTAATAATAATAATGATGATCTGTCTTACTGCAGGTTTGCCTGCACACCCTGATGTTTACAGTTTTCTTGATATTCAAAAAAAAACATTGAAGTCAGCCAGCAGAAACTAAACAGTCTTTATTGAGGCAATACACCATGTTGACTGCCATGTCTACTTATACTGGGTGCTTATGAAACACATATCTTTCTTAATGCTGAGCCCAAAGCTATTGTAAGACATACCTGGGGAGGATTAATATTACCAAAGGTTAAGTCTACAGAAGAAAATATGTAAATAATATATCACAGGTAAGATGCTATTCTATCAGAACAACATTCATGGGTCTCAGTACCTGCTCCTCCCTACTGATGGCGCTGTGCTTGGCAATTCTCTCCATGCGTCCGCGGTACACAGCACAGTCTCTCTCAATCTCCTCCACCTCCTGGAGGGAGAAGGTGACAGCAATGCGAGGCACCGGCAACTCTGACCAGCAGATGTAGTGCTGTGGACACACAGTTAGCAGGAAG
This sequence comes from Naso brachycentron, assembly GCA_029874485.1. Lineage (NCBI taxonomy): Eukaryota > Metazoa > Chordata > Actinopteri > Acanthuriformes > Acanthuridae > Naso > Naso brachycentron. The sequence continues at coordinate 21,342,001 of JAQFJA010000023.1, forward strand.
TTAGCACCAAAAAGGAGACCTAACATTTTTAAGTGTTAATCCTGATGCAATGGCATATGGGTTTTCATATCACAAATACCTTTTTAGGGATGCAACTCATGATTATTTCCAATTATCTACCCATTATCAATTAATTAATGGATAATTCTTGTCAGGAAGGAGTGGAAAATGTGAAAAAGCAGTCCAAGTGGAGGAGCTAAAATCAGCAAAAGTTTAGCATTTCTGTCAGAAAAAGCCAATTGTTCAATTAATCAATCAGTTGTTTATATTTTGGGTGATCGACTAATTTAACCCTAAAAGACTCTTGTATCGTTCATAACAAAAAATGTACTATCAGCTGTAGATGAAAGCAACTGTCCTTGTAGTGTATAAACTGTAAAAACAAATCATTAGAAGAATTATCTAAATTTTACAGCTACACCTAAAAACTAAACCTCAGTAAAATGATATTGCATCGGCCGTTTCATTCAAAACATCAGCAAGATGCTCTCTTTTCCCAAAAAATGTGCCTCATCAAGCCAAATGTTAAGCAGATAAGCAAGAGTCTTTTGATTTAAGCTTTTTTAAGTCCATAATTTCACATTTCTTCATTTCAAAGCCTGCAGTTAGTTCAGAAATAAAAGGCCCCAACGCTCGAGAAAATTAGCATGTAGAGAAACCCTGTAGTTACAGGATGCCAATTAGTCAGGGCCATGAGCCCTGCAGTTCAGGTCAGGTAGGTCGAGTCATAAAAAGCATTAATGCGTAGGTGAATCAGCAGCCGAGTCACAGTGAGGTGAGGAAATTAAATAGTTAGATTACATAAAAAGCTTCACTGAGGATCTCCATTTTTCTGGCAAGCTAAGCTTACTGTCTTCATGCCAAGTGAGGGGTTCATTCATATACAAAGATAATACAGGTTATTTATAGGTGCTTAACTCATAATGACACATGAACAATATTTAGTACATGATGCTAATAGCATCACCAGACAGGAAATTGCAATATGTTACGAGCAATATCATGTCGATTTTAGCAGTCACTCCAACTGTTAATGACTTAAGTCACTTTTCAAGCAAAAATGCCACAGTTGTTTCTGCTTGTAAATCTTGTAATTGCCTTTTTATTCTTGTCTTAGATTACAAAAATCTTGATGTTTTGGACAGCTGGTTGGACAGAACAAAGAGCAATTTTGAAAATGTCACCTTGCACTTTGGGAAACTCATGGGCATTTTATGCATTTCTCAAGAAATACTCCAAAAAAAGGGAGGCAGATAATCAATCATAAAAATAATGTTAGTTATAGGGCGGTGTATAACAACAAATATAATACATAAATATTCTGTTTAAATGGATGTTAAACTGAGAAAAGCAACAAATTCTCATCATTATAAAACGGACCTAGAGAATGGTTGGCATTTTTACTTTGAAGAATTATTTTTTTAATCCGTAGATTTTCTAATTAATAATCAGACTTATCACTTCACCTCTACGTACATCACAACAGCAGTCACAACAGAGGAAAATATCCACCTAAAACAGAGGGACTGCAGTAACCTGGGATGCAAACACATGTATGGTGAAAATTAATAAATAAAGCCGCCCAACTCTGCCTCCGATTGGCTTAATTATATATTTTTACGTTGTCTGGCCAATCCCAGCACTGGAATGCTACGCAAGGACAATACAGTACAGTGAATGTGTGCTAACAAATCAAACATTCTAGCATAAACTTCAGGATTTAACATTTTATATGTCTAATTATTCACAGCAGACAAGAATTACTTTGAAAAATAATTTAATTTAGGCTGTATGTATCTGTCTCTTTACACAACATTTAGGTATGTAAAATCCATCCGTCTACATGTACTAATGTGTCAAATTGTAAAACAAACCTGTGGGCAGCAGATCTTGAGGAGGTTGATGGTCTTTCCACAGACATACACATCATTGGCGATGTGTCTCAGGAAGAGCGGCACACAATCTTCCACATCCTTTAAAATCAGCGTGTAGCCTTGGACCCAGAAGTGTTTATCTGCAGAATTTCAAACATGTCTATCACATGCCATTCAGATAAAAGCACAACACACTCACAACATGAGTACAAAAGTCAGTAGTGGTGGAGTAACACTCAGCCTGCATTTGGTCTAAAACTTTTCCTTATTAGTATGACTTACGGGGCATGGCAAAACTCTGGCCGCTTGAATTAACACTTGGAAATTGTAAGCGCTTAGCTCAGTGATCCCAGGCAAAAAGCATAAGAGAACAAGAATGCAGCAAGCTTCCAGAGCTCTTTACAGAAAGCCCGCGGCTTGCCAAGAAAGCTTAGCCGCTGATTGCTTCCCTGGCCGACGGACTTCGAGGAGAACAATGACATTTGTGTGTCCTCCAAAAAGCGGGAGCGAGAAGTGCAGAGGTTCACTGCAGGAGTTGATGAGGTGTAACCGATGAGCAAATGAACCTCTTAGCCAGGTGATGGTCTGACCTTGAATGGGGTGTTGCATGACATACAATATTTGGACAGGCTGAAATGATTATTACACAACCTTATTTATGTGGTACATATAAAATGAAGTAGGTACAGTGTGTACTTGTTTGGGTAGTTGGATCATCAATCAATCGATACTATTCTCTAACATAGGGAAGCAGCTATCAGTTATTTTCTTTATTGATCTGCTGATTCGTTTTTCAGAAAAAATAGGGACAAATGTCTAAAGCTTGGTGCTATGTTTATAATGTATTACTTTTCTCAGTGTAACATCATCATATGACAAAAAGGAACATGTCCTCACATTTGTAAAGCTGGTGATGATTCCAGCCAAAATGTAGATTTTTTACTTTTTTGATTAATA
>JAQFJA010000023.1:21395408-21410062 GCA_029874485.1 Naso brachycentron
CAACCCTCTCAATCTGCTATTGTCTCAGTTTAGAGTTCTGAATTCTTCATGTTCTGTCAAAATGCATGTGATAGCAGTCATTACCAATTAATTTTCTGTTGCATTTTCAACTGAAGATTCGAAGCAGCTGCTTCAGATCCAGCAGCACCCAACACTGGGACTTACACACAGGGCATTACAAACACTGAGCTCCACATTAAAATGTGAGTGAGTGTACCGTTCAGTGTGCTGTCCATCTTCTTGCCTGAGTCCTTGTCCTTCACGTAGAAGAGAACATTGGTCTCCGGTGACTTATCGTAAGAAAACTAAGAAATTGAAAGAAAATGAATTATTAATTCAGAATGCAGTGATTAATGGCACTTAAGCTCTGCTCGGCAAACAGTGTGGGCTGCCGCTCCCCCATGCCAAGGGAGGAAAAAAAAAAGGGATTTCCCCCCCTCCCCCCCAGTCTGGCAGATTTTCAGCTGAAGAAATCAATGTTGGAAAAGAACATAGCTGGAGGCCAGGCATTGCTTGAGTTTCCCAATTACAGAATTCACAATGAGGAGATGGAGCTAAAATAACTCCAGTGAAAAGAGACTGACCATTAGAGGGAGCTAGAGAATATCAAAGGGCCTGTGGAAAGCAGCTAAAGGTGATTTGATTTATAAGCCTGGAACATGAAGTCATCCAAACATGGAAAGTTTTGCATTTAGAATTAATCAGCGCAGAAAAAGAAATTCAAATCAAGTGGCACTCTACAATATCTTTCACTTAGCTTCAGGGTTTTTCTACATTGCATTTGATGGTGCACAAATCAGCTGTAGTTCAAGGACCTGTGCTGAGTGGAGGGAAAATTGTTCAGAAGCAATTTGAGCAAACTTGGTAAAGGAACAAAATCAGCAGTTCGGGGTGAAAACAGAGACACAGTGGAGGGTCAACTTTCGATCCAAGATGAGTAGTGGAACAGCCAGAGAGCAGCCGTACTTACGTTGAAGCCACTGAAGGTGTAAAACGGTCCGTCTTCGTAAATGACCTCTTCTTCCACATTTCTCATCAGCTCAGTGCCGATGGTGAAAATGCGATTCTGAAAAGCAGGACAAATAAAAACATTTAGGCAGAACCTATTTGCCAAATGCAGATGTGTGATTCTCCCATATTTTCTTCTTACGACAGAGCAAGAAATGTAGAATCCGAGCTCCTCCAGCCTCTCTGTTCTCACACAGAGAAGTTGGATGCCCGACTGTTGCCTTTTTTGGTTCTTGTAAATCAATACTTTCACAAGTTACTTTAAAAACGAAATATGCAGGATCAGACAGTGTTTTAACTGCACAACCGTTGGCATAATTTACCTTCTCTAATGGCCGTGAGACCTAACATTTTTTGAAAGCAGCAAAGAAGCAGACATTCAGGAACACTAAAAGAAATTATGTAAGTATACAACAATAAGCATACAACTTTTTGAAGTGACAACATTTTCACTGTGCAATCCAAGGAATTACAAAAGCACACAGAGGTGGTGACTATGATCAAAAGCTACTTAAACTGGAACGTAAATTGATTTTCTATATGAGAGCACTGCATGCAAATGGTTTTGATGAGGAGCTGCTCTTAATGCCTTATCATCCCTATGAATAATCAGACACTACCTGTCCTGCCGCTCCTTTTAGTTACTCATATACAATAACACATGGGTGTATGCATGCATGCATTATCTGCATATTCATTCTGGTGTCCTTGTAGGACCACACCCTCTGCCTCTGACCTCCAGTCTTGATAAATCATTGCTGTCTGTCCTTTAAAGAGCATGACGTGGTCGTATGTTGCCCTGACGATGCTCCTATGATCTATTTGCTTACTTTTTTTATCACCTTTCCCACATGCAATGAAATGCTTCTTCATGACTCACTGTGTCTTAATAACATACTCGGAAGTGTTTAAAAGAGCCGACTTGTTTTGCAGAAATGATTAAAATTCTGTGCCTGTGCTACTTTACCTTGTAGAGGTCCAAATTGATCCCCTCGAAGCTGATACGAGTCTTGTAGCCCACGGGGATGAGGCCAGGATCTGGATTCTCAAACTGAGGACACTTTGCTCCCTGAAAAAGGCGTCACAACAAATCAGACACTCTCACTGTCAATCATTTGCACTTAAATATGCCAACCACTTAACGGACGTCCTCATCTGCCGAGACAGATAAGTGTATCTCTGAAACATCTGCTGACTTGTAATTGATCTCCTTCACTCTGCGATATTTTTCATGCAAGATGATGCCAGCTGATACCAGCATTTAACTTTTTTATTAATTTTCAAGGGAAATTTAAATCACTCAGGCGAATCGTCACGTGTAGTGATTAGAAGTGTCTTTCAAAACTTTTGCCACACTTTTTTTTTTTTCACTGCTTATCAAACACATACTGTCAGGGGTAAAAGTCTGAAACATGCCACAGATGTGTGAACTTTTGACAGCTCACCTGACGCTGCTTGATGATGGTCGGGCCTGTCTTGCTGTCGTCCATGTCGCTGCAGGTGTGGTCACGTGTATCCCACTGGCAGCCCCATGAACTGGCCACACATGACATGCACCTGAAAACACACACACACAGCAAGACAGATAGATAAACACCAAAAGGCGAGAAATTACTTCCACACACACATTAAGGCGGGAGCAAACACACACGCAAACAAAATCTGAAAAACATGCAAACTCATCAAAGAGTGTCCAGCACAAAAATCCATGTTGCTGACAAGAAAATGGATCTCTGCAACTTCACATAAGCAAAGCTCGTTCATCACACATTCCTTGGCATGAAAGAAATGAAGAAAAAAATAAGCAAGGGGGAAAAATGGCGAGATTGACTTTCATTTTTTGATTAATGAATAGTAAAACTGAGGCAATTTCCTCTGCACGGTAATAAACGGAGGAGGGAAAATGCAAGAGGTGCATTCGAAACTGCCATGCATCACAATTTACAAACAGGGCCTTGATCTCTCATCTGCTTGTGCACAGTGATACATTTACATCAAGGTTGTCAGACGATGCTGTGTTCAGTGTCACTGTGTATTTTCCGTGAGTGACAGAGCAGAACTGATAGATTAAGAGTGTGACTCACGGTGTGTTTTCAGATTTCCTCACTGTGGCAGCACAGTTGTAGAACTTGAAGTCCCGTGTGGCCAGCTCCACTGTCTCATTGACGAAAATCCTGACCGCCACAGCCACAAAGTCTGATGACACACAGTGGGAGGAGGGTTTAAATGTGCTGCACAAACTAATGGGTGGATGTGAGTTTAATACATTAATGAATGGAAAAGGTGTCTTTGGCAATTATTCAAGACTTCCAAAGTTCATAATGTCATTTGTGCACTTGAAAACAAAGTGAGACATGACCTTAAAATAATTTTTGACAGAGCATGACCTCAAATACCTTTATGCTAATTATGTATGAGTGTATTAATTTAACAAGACTTCGAAATAAATTCATGCCTGTGGCTCTGTAAAGCTGTACTCTGTCACAGCAGCACTTGGAGCTAAATACTAGTGTGGCCATGCTAACATGCTCACAATGACACTGCTACTAGTGTTAACACGTGATTGACCTTTGCCAACATTGGCCATGTAAATTACATAGACCCCACGCATTTTTCCCAAAATAGCTTTATCTATGACATACTGTGTTTGTTTACAATTTGTCCACATTCAATAAACGTTACAGAAAGTACCTGAAAATATGTGACTACGTTAGTTAAAGAGAAAAACTGTGTCAAAATCCTTCTTTACGCTAATATTCAAGCTAGGAAAGCAGCACTTGTAAGGAACTATTTTTCCAGGCGTAATAACTTTGGTGTCAATGGCTCCCCTTTCTCTCTCTCACTCAACAATTTTTGATCAAATAAACACAGACGTTCTCTTTAGAGGGGTGAATTACCTATACCTAGCCAGTTTCATGTGTCCTACAGTGTTTCTATTCCATTTCAACAAGAATGGCAGTGAATGGGGTTTAAAAATACAGGCTGAGGTCTACTATATAGTCACACATGGTCGAATTTTAACATTTATAGAAGATAGGGATGATCTCTGCTAATGGTGAGAAGTCAAAAAATAGGCTGGTATCACGGTCCTTAAATTTTTACCAGGTTTATCACATTCAAATTTACCAATTAGCAGAAACCACACAGCTGCCGAGGCTGATGGGACTTTCATTAGTTTTAATGTATTTGCTCATAAACCAAAGTACTGGATAAATAAAAATTTTAACCTGATGATGCACAGTCAGAGGCTCACTCTAATTATTGAAATTCATTCCTTACCAAATCTCAAAGTTAACCAAGTGGCATGCCGTGAATCTGAGGCTTTTTGAGCACCTTTGCTTCACAGCTTTGCTAATTTGTGATACACTTTTGGTTGCAACCGAGAACAACAGACATTTGCCTGGAGAGACAAGGTATTAAAAGAGAGCAGGTTAATTATAAAAGGCAAACCTTGGTCCTCAGGTGTTTGTGGTATGTCTGAAGGTTGTGGCAGATCGCAGGAGACCTGACCAGAGTCAGACATGACGCCTTCACTCTCGAAAGACTGGATGGTGCAGCGCAAACGGTCAGAAGGGCCGATTGCGGGAAGAGACGGGATGTTGATCTTCACCTGACCAGAAACGAAAAAAGGAAGGATTTGGACGTGACTGAAACTGAGAATTTTTTTAAAGCCTGAGAACAAAAATAAACAGCTGATGGAAATGCAAGAGTGAGTCAGAAAGGGAAGGGAAGTTCTCAGGAAAAAATGAAAAAAAAGAACAACTTGTAAGAGAGAGTGCACAGAAGAGGCTCTCCGTCTTCAGGCTGTGAGCACAATCAAAAAGGTCGGATATAAGAAGCCAGTTTGGAGTTTTCTCGATGGATCAATACTGAGCAGGATGACCTAGAGCCAGTGTCTCTAACTCGCAATGGAAACAGTTTATTACTCTGGCTGTGCATGTTTGTGAGACGTGCATGTAAGTGGGGTTATGTTCTGCAACGTGAGAGAGGCAGACAGAAAGAGGAGCAGAGAACAAAAGGAGAGAATGAGCAAGAAAGAGTGAGTAGAGAAGCAGAGCTGTACCTTCTGAGTCTTTTTACAGGAAAGGTTGGCGGGATAGAAGGAGACGATCTTGACACACTGCCTGTTGGGGCTCCACAGCCAGCCATTCTTCTCCTCTGCCCGTCGGCACTCAGACCTCCTGGTACACCTTCAGAAGGAGGATGAACAACCCCCATCAGTCTCTGCTGCACAACCGCTAAACGCTTATACAAGGCGTCCAAAAAAAAAAAAACCCAACCCTACAAAAAACCCTAAAAAACAATGACTAATGCCTAACGGATTTTTTCAATCTGCCTTTGTGAACAACAACCACATGCCCAAGTGACTTCAAACAGGGTCTCTGCAGATTTTTGAGTTTTCATAACTACATGGCAAACATTAAATGTTGTCATTGGTAACTGGTTTTGCAGTGTAAAGCAGGAGGTTACATTATTTATAAACAATTTAATCATAAAAAAAATTCCTTCCACCAACTTCATATCTGTGTGTAGTTCCTGCTTTTATTTGTGTTCTGCAAAAAAAGAAAAAAATGGATATTTTTAGGTTTTGGGCTGTTGGTCAGCCAAAAAAAAAAGAAAGAAAAGAAAAAAGAAGCAATTTGATAGAGACCTCAGCCTTAGTATACATTACATTTTTGACTGTTTCATGATATTGCACAGATTAACTGATGAGCACAGCAGCAGTTAGCTGATTAATTTATTTGTTGTTTAAAAAAAACAAAACCGATTACTCTTTTTGCAATCAACTAACAGTTTAATTTCATTTAAAGCAAAATATTTTGCCGTTTTCCGCTTCTCACATGTAAAGATTTGCAGCTTAGCTTCACCATATGTGAAGGTAAATAATACGTTAGGCCTTTAGGGCACTGGGAAAAAAAATGACCGCTTAAAGAAAGTTACTGTAGGCTATAAGAAATTACGATGTTCATTTTTAAACTTACCTTATATAAACTAAACCGTAACTCTAGAAAATAAGTGGCAGATTAATCAGTGTTGAAAATTGTTTTTTGTTGCAGCCCTGACAATGTTTTTTCAGCATATGAAAGTTTGCAGCACGGTTTCACAAAACATAGCATACAGTAACCTGTGTCGGAGAAGAAGAAAAATATAACACATGAGTTACAACAACAACAAAAACAACAACACATCTTTTTCCTTCATTAACTGGGTTCAACAGTGCAAAAAGAGTATACTAAAGGGCAAAAAAGGTAAAAAAAAGATAGATGGCTATCATGTAAAACAACAGAAATACCACATCTGAGGGGTTGTAAACATAAAATGATTTTCCTCAAAAATGATTAAAAAGATCAAGTATCAGAATAGGACTGATTAATTTCCTGTAATTTCCTACTTATTGTTGAGGCTCTAAAGATAAGTAAGGTGCGTGCAGTGTTTCTGAATAAAACTATCAACGTCTTCCAGAGGGACACAACTGTTTTTCTGCTTTTCACTTGCTCCTCGATCACACCCCGGTAAAATTCATGATACATACCACACTTTCTACCCTCCAGACCCTGATAAATATAGGCTGATGAGAGTAAATTGCACAGACTGCCTTCACTGCATGAGGCTGACAAACAGCTTTAATTCCTTACGGCTGCACGGACAACAGGAGATGGAATATAAACACCGAAGGGTACTAAAAGTGTCTGCAATAAAACAAGGAACAAATACCCTGCTGTGTTTTACAGATGGATTTTCATGTGTGGGTGTTTGTGTCAGTCTGTCGCTGTGCATGCATTTTTTTTAAGTGCATCTAAAAGTGTGTGTTTTTATGTGTTTGTGTGGGTGATCCTCACCTGCCCTCCAGGACACACCAGCCACAGTAAGGGTCCTGCAGTTCCACGCATGATTGGCAGTCTTTCTTCTGGAGGCACGTCTGCACCGGCACCTTGGTGATCTGCAGCATTATAACATGAAATATGATCAAACAGTGCACCTCAGGGAAGACACCGTAAAATATTAAGCGTTTAAAGTGCAGCTACAAATGTTCCTCCGTTTGTTGCAGGTCTGCAGAGTGGAAGTAAAACAAGTGTTATCACAACACGTGATCTCTCATGTCTGCTCCCATTGTTCCATTCCTAAAACAATTCTCTCTGATGCTGAATGTTAATGTATTTAACACTTTTTGTTAAATGATTTAAACAGATTTAAATTACATTAAATCAAATAATTCAGTCTTTCATCAGACTACATACAGTATTGTACCATCATTTAACTGTTGCTAGCCTGAATGCATCTGCAACTGCCAAATAACACAGCATGTAAAATAATAATACACGATTCTGTAAAGGACAATTCTTTCTGAGTACTTTTACTTAAAGGACCATACCAGCCTATTTAGAAACACTGTAGGACACATGAAAGTTACTAGGTATAGGTAATTCACCCCTCTAAAGAGAATGTCTGTGTTTATTTGATCAAAAATCGCCGAGCAAGAGAGAGAGTGGAGTCAGGAGCTGTTGAGATGAAAGTTATTATGCCTGGAAAAATAGTCCCTTAAGTGCTGCCTTCCTAGCTCGAATATTAGCATGAAGGAGGATTTTGACACAGATGTTCTTTTTGACTAATGTTGTTCTGTAACATTTATTGAATATAGACAAAATGTGAACTTACAGATATCTCATAGATAAAGCTATTGTGGGAAAAATATGTTAAGTTTTTGTAACCTATGTGGCCAATGCTGACAAAGGACAATAACATGTAGTAACACTGGTAAAGTATATTGGTATATAATATGGTATATTTACTGATAATGTTTCATTTTCAAAGCAAACCCATATTTGTAATGAAGCATTTACGTTTTGGCATTTCTGTTTTCACTGAACTAAAGGATCTGAGTGCATCATCCTCCACTGATTGTGCCCTACACCATACATAGCACATATAATCATATAGTATCACTGATTTATAGCAGGCAGGGACAGTTTGTCTTGTGATACATACAGAAAGCAAAGTAACACTGTGCATGTCATTCAACCTTTGATCTACTATCACTTGAGTTATATTTTTTTCTCTGAAAAATACATTCAACTCTCTCTTGCAAGACAGAGTGAAATACATCAACTTCTTTTGTGGTAAAAACATGTCAAACAGCATGTGTCCAATATTCCCTCCCTATGATTCAAATCACAGAGAGGAGAAGCAACTTCTTCCAGTTTGTCTACACGGGAGGTGCTCCAGTCGCCTTTCTCCATCGTCTGTCTCATGGACATCTGACAGAATAGATACGCTTCAGTTTTAATCAATACAGCTGTCTACACATGCAGCGTTCTGGCTCCCATTTAACTCAGTGCGACTGTGACCCACAGTGTTCATGTCAAATTTCTTTTATTTTACATGACTGCAGGGATTGTGCATTGGGCTCTGAACTCTGAGAAAACACAGATAACCTACACGCAGTGCTGTACCTGAACGCCTTCTTTGTAGACACCTGTTTTAAATATGTGTTAAAAAAGGGTCCATGTCATACACACCTTTTTCTCTGTGGTGACGTAGAGGTGACTCTGACTGAGGTCAAAGAAAAGATTCTTATTGACCTTCTCTCCCATGGTGTCGGCACGAATCTTGCTGTAAATATTTGTGGTAGCGCCCAGATGTACCTGGATAGACAACAAAAAGTAACTCCGTCAGATACAAAGTTTCAACTGTTTCCCCATCCTGCTTCTAACAGGTTACAAAGAAAATTAAAGGAAATTAAAAAACAGATCAGAAGACAACTCTACCTTAAAGACTTCCCCCTGGTTGTTCCCCAGGAAGACAATGGTGTGATCATTCTCCACAGCGACAGCCACAGCGGTCAGAAGGCCCGATTTGGTCAACACTGCGTCTGCCTGTAAAGCGAATCTCGGCTTGCTGGCCAGAGGGGAGGGCAGAAAGTCTGCACCGCACTTGAAGTTCTCCAACGTATCTTTCTGTAGAAGAAAAGATAAACATTATGTGCCCTTAAAGCAAAGGGTAAAGGAGGGAATACGTTTAATATACCAAACCCACCTCTAGTAAATAAACTAAACTGGCAAAGATCAGCAGTTAGGTTTAACCAAAGCCAGTTTGTAGTGATCTTGCTTTGTAATGTAACTTACTTTATAAAAAAATAAAAACAGCTTTTTTCAGGTTTAAGTTTTTATCATTCATAAGTTTCAAGTAACAAACAGCAGCTTATATAATACTCATTTAGCAAAACATGACTCATATATGCAAATATATGTTCTGTGTTGCACTACGAGAGATTTAATTGTTAGGATATCCACACATTCTGAACAACAGCCTGCATAATTTGTGCTGGAATGAATGTGCTGCTGATATTGTAGCTTTTTCTGACACCTATTTGTGTTTACATGGATGCGTGAAATTGGGACTGTGTTTGAAATCAAGGGCTATGTGCTCTATTTAAATGACGCATGTTAAATTACTATTATTAGCATTATTCATCTCATTACATTTGTTTATTTCAGCATCATGTGCTGTTTGAATAGCTTGGCACATTAGCTGCATTATCAAGTCTCTCTTCATGTGGGGACAGTACTCGATGTTACCAAGTCATATTCATTAGAATTTGCATAGGCTCTGCTCTGTATTTACATCATTATCTATGGTAGATGCTATTTGCCTACCACTGCTATGTGGTATTATTCTAGATGTGTTGAGGGAATTGGATAAAGTGACATGGAAGGAGGAGAAATGTGTGAGGCAGAACTACAGCTTTCATGAGAACACCACAAAAGGATCTGCAGAACAAAGTAAACACTGAGACATTAAAGTAAACAGTGACAAATCTATGCATTATTGATTACTGCAAAGAAGTTCCTTAGAACATATAATACTGATTTATTTCAAACAGATTTTTTTTTACTTCAATCAGATGAAACTACAGAGACACTTACTGCAATTTTCGATGTGCAGAATTCATCCGTTTTAGACGAGTAGGGGATATCCACGGCAGGAAACCCAGAAATCTTCCCAGAGTCGCTATAGCAGGCACTGATGATATCCACCAGCCGCTCATTGATGGATTGCAGGGGGTACATGCAGAGAGCCGAGTCGTTTTCGTCGTCGTCTGGACTCGCCACCATGAACAAAACTTTGCTCCAGGGGACAACATTCCCATACGTACCTGATTCAGTCATAACCCTTGCAAGCTCTTTTCCTGGAGAAGCCACAAATGCAGCTTGGACTTTGTTGTACCTGTTATATTTGCCGCAGTTTAACTGGAGCTCGGTGTGGGAATAGTAATGGTAGTCTTCCTCGCAAAGACGGGACACAAAGGTCAGGTTCTTATTATCCATACCGTCTAGTGTCCGTGAAAAGAGGAAATAAATAAAACCATCCTCTTTGAAGGCAAGGCGGAAGTCATGCAGGTACTTGGGAACAAATGGGGTAGTCTGTACCGTTGATGCCTCGATGATGCTCTCAAACACGACCCACTCACGAAAGTCCTGAAGGATTCGTGTACTGATGAGTTTTGTACTGTCCAGGCTTCCATAGCCCTTCCCAACAAGAAACACACTGAAGGTTTGCCCATCTTTTGTGTAGGTGGACATGACCCCAACAACATTCACATTATCCTCTATACTAGCCACATAAGTCCTCTCTCCTTTACTGTCACTGTAATATAGCTGCTGTTCTACATTGGTCAGGTTTAGGAGGGAGCAGATGCCCCGGTAACGGCTGCCACAGACTATGAGGCTATCGTTGGATGGATGGACCAGCAGAAGCTTGTTGAGGTTGGGCATGGGCTTTGTGTCTTGACATGCAGATGCAGGAGGCGTACAGGTCCGGGCGTCCTCTTTTGGTCCTGTCTCAGCACGAGCCTGTCGACGGAGAGATGGTCCCAGCTGGTAGATGGTGTTGACCGCCCCAAGGTAGACACGCCCGGTCTGGGGGTCCTGAACCACATTGTTGATGGGGGTCTCGGAGATGAACTCCAGGATGGGGATGTTGCCATTCTCCTGGGCTCGTGAGACTGACTTGCAGAGGAGAAAGAGGAGGAGGGAGACCCAGCTTGCCATTTCTGGAGAGAACAGAGAGGGAGAGGCGTTTCATTATTAATGCAGTTAAATGCACAAGTAAATGTACATTAACCATCTGCGACACAAGACTGCAGTGTAGAATGAGTGTGTACTTAAAATCATCCCTGTACACACACACTCATATGTGCAGTCTAATAGTCATGTAGACAGTCTGTCATGAGATGGCCAATCAAGAGGGTTTAAAGACAAACTTTGCCATCTTAGGAAATAACCCCATTAGCTTTTTTCCACAGAGATACAAAGAAAGATTATTACATTTGTTGAACATGAAGATGGGAAACAGCTTAACTTAATGTTTTAGGTTTTGGGGGGGTTGTTTTTTGTTTTACATTTTTGCAGATGAAACACATGAGATATATCTATAAGAGATATGAATTATTGTGTCTGATGTCTCAACCTTTCACCAAAGGGTAGACTTCCTGTTGTTACATCTTTTTTGCTAAGCTAAGCTAACCAACTCCTAGTGCCAGCAAATATTTAGAGTGCAGATATAAGAGTGGTGTTTAACTCCCAAAAGAAATTTAATTAGTATATTTTCTAAAAATTTAAACCATTCTTTTAAAAGGGTTGATTTGCTTAATTTATAACATGACATGTAGTCTCAGTTACCGTTAGCATTCGCTGTATCTAACCTTGCAGATAACACACTTTTGTTTCTGAAACTTCTGATTCTGAAGGCACCCCGAACCAATTTAGTTAAAATAAATTCTGAGTTATGATTTTCAAAGATTTTTAAACATTTAAATTGGAAACGTAAACATCCTCTCCACATTGAGCGCTTACTGTGAGCAGTGTACTTAAGCACTACTTCAAAGAAATTCCTATGAAAACTGTTCAAAGCGGGGTGTGTGGATTATCCAGAGTGACTGGCATTCTTTATGATTTTGTTGTTGTTGCATCCTTGAATTTTAGTTTTTTCAATTTCAAGTCCATTCATCTCTGCAAGAAATCCGACAAACAGACATATTAGAGACAGATATTGATTTTTTTTTTTTAATTGTAATTTGGGTGTTGATCCTTCAAGAGTTCTACTTATAAAGCATATCAAGATATAGAAGTAGGTTATTGGATCAAACTACTGAAAAACTGCCTCAAGCTAGCGGTGTGTCGCTGTTTGTGTATGACTCAACTTCTTGCCCCACTTCTTTAAAGGGCGTGTTATTTTGGATTTAATTGACTTAATATCAGAAATGATCGCTGGAGAAAAAAAAAACAACTGCTCTGTGTGGGGGTAAAGTAAGATTAAGGCCGAGAGCTACATCTCAAACCATAGCACAATAAAATCTAATTTAAATGCTTGGATTTGATCCAGCTTCATTTGCACTTTACCTACAACAACACCTCCATACACAATGCTCACAGGAAGTACACTGTTTTGCCTCAGGAAAACATGATCACACAATATCCCTGTAAATTACAGACAGCATCATGTCCTGGCTAACAGCAGGTGCCTGCGGAGTCCAAGCTCGCTGCTGTTTGCCCAGGCTGTGGTAAATATGGAGCTGCAGGTGGCTTTGAAGCCGCTATTGCCCACACAGCAAATGTGCTTCTATGTTTGCATGCGGTTTCGCGCTCGCACACTCTCACTCGCATCTTTCTTCATTCCACTTTGTCAGTCAAGTCCACAGGCACATTTGTCAAATTGAAAACCCCTGATGAAACTTCCAGGAAGCTGTGTTTTATTATGTTAACCGCCTTCCCTCACTGGACTAAGTGGGGAGACCACTGATTAGACATATGCCCAGGAGGAACACGTTAATTTCACTGGCAACTCCCATTTGCATTTAAGTGCCCACTACTCGATTTGATTTGATTTTTCCTCACATTTACTGCCTCAGTCTTTACCCCTCCTCCCTGCCAATTCCACTGCCTAAACGTATCCTGCCCTTTTCAGTTCATAGCTTTAAATATTTCAATTAAATTTGAAATGGTGCAATAAAATCTCTGTCTATGCTTATTCAGGACAGAAATGTGGGCGGTCGGTTTTTACAGCCTTAATTAAGAGGGAGGAGCAGTCAGCGCTTTGCCATAATTTAAATAAGAGGCCACAAAAAAGACTCGAGTTGAGATGCACACTACAGGAGAGGACAAAATAAAGGGAACACCATCAGCTCTTATGTGACAAAACCTAAGTTACAGAGACAGATAAGTTTGAGTGACACTTACAAGCGTGTGTCAGCTTTAAGAGGCAAAACAAAAACTAGAGTGTTCAAAGAATTGTGAAAAAAATTGCATAAACTGCACAATATTTGTGTGGCCTCGAAACTTTGACAACATAAACAAAACAGAGACAGGCTGCACTGACAGAGTGGTGGTAAATTGCAAAATGTTTACAGAAAGACAGAAAAATTGTATTAAAAATGATGACAGAAGTAAATGAACACTTCTCCGAGGCAGAAACAGTGTAAAAAGATAACTCTGTAAGTGAGCTTTGCCAAACCTGACTTAGCAGACTGACTTAGACTCGGCAACAAGTTGTGATCATTTGATGCATAAATGCAGATGTCTTTCTGCTAAAGGCATGAGCAACAAGAAACAAGAAAATAACACTCAATTAAAAGGACCATGCCAGTGCTACTACATGTCATTGTCCTTTGTCAGCATTGGACATAGGTTACATAAACTCCATGCATTTTTCCCTATGAGATATGTTTGTTTATATTTTGTCTATATTCAATAAACGTAACAGGAAGTACCTGAAAATGTGTGACAACATCAGTTAAAAAGAACAGATGAGTCAAAATCCTTCTTCACACTAATATCCGCGCTAGGAAGTCAGCACTTGTAAGGAACAATTTTTCGAGGCGTAATAACTTTCGTAATAACAAATAAACACAGACGTTCTCTTGAGAAGGGTAAGTTACCTCTGCGTAGATACTTCAACATGTCCCATAGAGTTTCTGTATCCTGTTTCAAATGAATGGCAGTGAAAGGGTTTTAAAAGGCAGTCTGAGATCTCCTGAAGTATACACATGGTCAAATTTTAACAGCAATTTGTAGAAGATAGGGGCGATCTCTGCTAATAGTGAAAAGTCAAAAATAGACTGATATGTTCCTTTAAGCTATAAAAAAAGGCTCGAATGTGCTTCCTGTGATAACTGTCATGTTGTTTTTACTCTCTGTTTGACACATTGTACATTCAATGAGGGTGTGACTTTTTAAGTGTCAATAGCTCTGATCTGCATCTTACAGTATTTATTGCCATCATCCACCACCTTTCTCAGTTAAAGCTTAATTTAATGCTCTCTTTTGTCATCCCTTCCTCTGCTTCTTAAAAGTGTCAGTATAAAAATGCAGATTTTACTATAATTTCCACAAAATTTGTTGTCATTTTATCATATTTATGAGCTGCAGCTGGACTGCATTTTCTCACAAGCAGCTGCTACTTGACAGTCTGTTGATGGTTAAATAGTTTTGAATAGACAGGTTCTGGAAGTCTGGCACGGCACATGACCTTTAATGTACTTTTTTTCTGTTTGAGGTAACACCTGGCAGGAAAATTCAATATTTTGTAAATTCATCAGCTCCTGCAAATATTAATTATGGTATAACCTACAGTAGGAAGTGCATCAACAA
>JAQFJA010000023.1:21422196-21433489 GCA_029874485.1 Naso brachycentron
TTTCTTTTTCCTTTTTTTGCTAAATAATTTTAATTCATTTAAAGAATTTTGAGGTTAGGACTATTGGTTGGGAAAAATCAAGAATTGTGAAGATGTGCTCTGGGTCACTGTTTTCTTATTTTTTACAAACCAAACATTAATTTATCAAGAAAATAATAATTAACAGATGAATCCAGAATGAAATAATTGTTAGTTGCAGTCCTGTGCAAAGTAGTTATACAACCATAAATCCTGCTTTTACATTAATGCATGATTAATAATAATCTGATATACAGATATGTAATAGTATTACAGTCACAGGCCATTTTTTGACGATTACACCTTTAATGCTTACAGGTTATTTTTATGATTACGATTTTACTCAAGCAGCCTTTTAATACTTAACTTGTATTTCTACAGATTTATTGATGTAAATTTCTGAATACTTCCTTCACCACATCATTTAAATTATGCTGCATTTGTTCCCTGCAGAACTCTTTTCCTTATCAAGTCATTTCAGTCTATAATTGAGTCATAACCTCCTACTTTCTTGCCAGCGTGGAAAGAATATTGTCCTGTTTTCGAGGCAAATCAATTGTTTAGGTATTTTCTTAAATCAGATTTCATTTTTTGTAATTTTATGGCAGAAATGCACTTTTTTACCTTCCTTTTTTTTAAAGATAAATCCAGTTCTTAGGCATGTTCATATGAAAAAGGTTGAAATAGTCTCAGAGCATTAACAGATTTTTTCCTCTTTTTTTTTAAACAAAATGTGGCTTTCAGGACTCAATTAAGCAGAATATCTTCAGAATACTGAGGCTTTTAGTTACTGCTAGAGGTTAAACAGCACACACAGAAAGTAAAATTAGGAGCATCTTGACCAGTTGCATTAATAAAATACTACTTATACATGCATAAAACAGCCATAATCATCCAGTTATATAATCCGTGCAGAACACTACAAAATGGGCCAATCTATAGCACTTCTACAGTGCTGAAAACAGATTTTAATGCAGAATTTTTCTAGTAAAAACATTTTCCTGGATCTCAATACATCTAACTTAACTAGTGAGGTACAAATATGTGATGAATACCTACACATGCATTCCTCTCCTGACAAATGGATGAGATTATATTTTATTTTCGCCTTAGTTTTTTATTAATTGCTCAGTCCTCATGTGATCACCGTCTCTAATCAAAATGCAGACACTCAAAGGTCAGAGGGAATTAGCCCCCCATTGCCCAGAAATAAGCTGCTTTAATCAGGTTGCAGATGGCCTGATAAGCAGCAGGGTGGCATTAGGGGGGCGGTCGTGTGGTGTAGCTGAGGCGTGTCAGCGATAGCATCTGCACCTCGTCTCTAAAGGTGCCACTGTGTCTTTCATGTCAGGTGAGTGCACTGACATTCTGTCACATTCAGATTTCAGATGTGTTGAAGTAGAGGGGGGCAAACATCAAAGTCTGAGTTTATGTTGACAGTGGGGTAACACAGACGCACGCAGCACGCTCCTGTAAAATGTGGTGGACGCCCTCCTACACACGCCTGCATGCAACAGCCATGACAAGCGTTCTGAGTGTGAGATAGAGTTGATGTCTGCCAGTGAAGCCACATTTCAGTCTCTTTATCTCCTGCGCCTTCTGCTGATAATTACAGCGGTCCCTTCTCTCGGACTCGGTCACACCAAAGCTGCCAGTCTGCGCAGCCTGAGCCAGAGGAATTATCGGCCGGGCCATCGCAAAACGGAGCACGCCAAGGTCGGGCCCTGTGTTCAATTTCACTTTTGATTCCAGTCCACCTTTCGTTCCCCTTTACCACTTATCCAGTCCTCCCTCCCGGCCCACCCACACCCGCTGCTGTTGAATTTCACTCCAGGGCTAACCTCTATTTCCAGGACAACCAGCGCCTTGACACTCATTCATTTCCAATCCTGCAGAGTGGTCGGCTGAATGGAAATTGACGATTCAATTTTTGGAATGAAACTCAAGAGTCCTTTTGGAATTGACTCTCCCCCTCCTGCCCTCCCCTCTCCTCCTGCTTGGGTGCCCGTTCTGCCACCCCCTCTTGCCCCCCGCCACTCGCTATCTCCGTCCTGGTCTGCTGAGTACAGCCAATTTCTCCGCTTGTGTGGAGACGTGGGCGAGATGGCTACCGCGCAGCACAGCTTAAAAAACGCCCTGCAGCTCCCGCAGACTTCTCTAAGACACCTTGTCTCCGTGCCCGCTCTCTCATCACCGAAATGCCGTCAAACAAGCAAACACTTAAAAACCGAAAGGGGTTTATTCTCAGCATTGCTCCCAGCTGGATGTTGGGTGGCAATTTAAAAATGATCTATGCAAATGTAATTTCGCTGTGTGTCATCCAACACAGCCAATTAATGACTGAGCTTCTTCAACCCAACTATAAATTAACAAGGCTAGATATAATAGCCAGATTAATGTGTTTTTCTGGCACTTGCATAATTGCGAGAAGACTCCGGTGGGGCTAGTGTGAGCTGCCTCATTTCTACATGTGATGGAGTGAGTTAAGACAGAGGAAGGATAAACGCCTGCATCGACTCTATTTATCATTTATATGAACTTTGTTGTCGCTCCTATTGGTTTTTATTGAGGGGAATGCATGAGGAAAGCGATGGGGGAAGATATTTTGCCCTTAGGGAACTTGTATCTACTTCAGCAGAAATTACTAGTATCAGTTGTTAAGATTGAGTTCCGTGTGAAGGACAGCATTAGCGTCAGTCAGACTGAGGAATTTATTACTGGAAAACAAATCCACGAGTGGTCAGAGGGGCATATGTGTATGGATGGCGTATCTGGTAATGAGAAATGAGGGCTCAAGGCAGAGAGAAGACGTGGCAGACGAAGAGAAAAGAGCTGTGTAAGAGGTAAGGGAGACAGAGAGGATGAGTGACCGTCTGTCTCATCCAGAGGAGAGAAGCAACACAGACTGATACTATGAGAGAGACAAAAAACAAGCTCAAGGATCCAAAACAGCACATTACCAACAACGGGGCCTTTTGTTTTGCCCCTCTCAGCCGATTGTTCTCTTCGCCGAGGGTGAGAACGTTAATCCGCTGTGGAAAGAGGAGTTGGGAGGATTTACTCTAAGTATCCTTATTAGTGGGAATTCACTGATATGGGGGGGGGGGGCGGGTAACGGGTGAGGGGAGAAGGTAGAGGGTAGAATGAACAAGGAGGGAAAAGGAGAGCAGCAGGAGGGGTGTAGTGTATTCAGAATACACTGTAGCTGCCATATGAATCTTTAATACAGGACTTAATGGCGAGGGAGGGAAGAAGGGAGGAGTGAAGAAAATAAAGAGAGTGAGGGAGAAGGGAGAGGAATCTCCGAGGAGGTTACTGAGCTCTCCGTATCACAACACTCCTGATAAGTGCCAGCCTCCCAGGATCAAACCTAATTCTCCACAGCTCTGATGCCACCGCCAAGTCCGTTTCACACAACGAAGATGGCGGCGAAGGACAGACTCGCCTTTTGTCTTCAAAAACAAACGGAGGCCGATGTTCAGATAAAAGCGGATAAAGGATCTTTCTAGGTGATAAATTTCTTAATTGCTTTTGTTAAACACACACCCTGCTGGAAGCTTGGCCATGGTACATTGTTTTAATTACACGCACAAGAGCCTAATTAGTTGTATCTGTTGTACCAGAGGCTAACGTGCACCCAATTAGACCCAAATCAAAAGGATGGTACAGTCAGATGAGGGGAAACGTGTGGCTCTTTGTTCCAGCACTGTATTCATCAAATAACAGAGGAAAGTAAAGATGGCGCTTAACTTCCTAAGTTGCTGATGTCATGATCACCCCCGCTATCTTTACACTAATTAAATACATTTTCCGTGCGAGTGCTTGAGCGGGGGGCTGCCTCACTTGTCAGTGTTTCCATCTCTTTGTCTCGCTCACTGATGGCAATCGCTAAAGTGGAAAAAAAGCATCCATGCGATGATAAAGGCTAAACAACGCAGCTCATTATTCTGGCCTTCATGCAACAGTTTGTGGATTAACACACCACAGTCTTCAGAGTCAGATGAGCCAGCTGGTTCCCATAATAAACAATGAAAAGAGGAGATCAGCTGAAGTGCGGTGAGGATGCCACAAATACTGCCTTTCCCTGCAAGAACGGATGCTATTCAATGATATTATAATGGAGAAGTGTGTGTGCTGCTCTTGCATTATAGCTAATTGTTAAACAGGCCCTCAGGGGACGTAAGCTATAGCCCAGCAAGAAACATCTGACATGGAAGCTTAGAGCTAAAATTATTCAAGAACATCTACAAGTGATTTCCCTAATGACATGCCGAATAACAAGGGTAAAACAGAAAACAGCACATCCACCACTTTGGAAATACAACCACATCAAAGCCTTCTCCTCATCCCCAAAAGAACAACTCCTTCCCTCAGCGGTGGGGCTAACGGTGCCGAAAACTTCCACATCTATCGCAAGTTCTTACAAAAACTTCAACATTCAGCACGGCATGCTTTTTTCCCCCCCTCCTCCCTTGTGCGAATTTACCCCATTTCAGAGAGCACGTAATGGTCTCCTGGGGCAGCACTACAGCAGAGTCGGAGGAAAACAGCATTTCGGAGCATGTAGCGTTTCATCTCTGCATGTTCTCCTGTCAGCTGTTAAGAACCGTGTAGGTCTGAACTGTACCGTGCTCTCAAATCACTCCCATCAGTCAATGGAAAGCAACTAGAGTGCATCAGAGTATTAGCTGTGGCTAAATGGAGTTCTGTTGTGTTTTTCTGCAGCCATGATTATAGCCTGAAAGCATACCTGGCTAACAAGGACTTCTCTCAGCTTCCACATACACTTATCAGACACAGATGGAGACGGCTTGTCTGAACTCTTGTGTCTGGTTTGTCGAGGCAAGTTGAAGTATGCGCCGTTATCAAGAGGGACACATAAATAGGTAGCAGCACAGATGCAGCAGGTAATGCTAATGATAAGTGGCGTCTGGTGAAGCTGTTCCGTTTCCCTGATTGGTTCCATTGTGCCTCTGCAGGAGAAACGCTGAGCTCTCGGACAGGCAATCCACACGTGTGTGAACCCAAATAGTCCCTGACAAGTCACATCTGAATGGTGGGAGTGAAGGGACGGAAGGGGTGCTAGTGGTGGAGGTGGTGGAGGGGGGGCTGTAACTACTGATTGTTACCCTGGCAACGGTAGACCAGGGATCAGGAGGTTAGGGCGCATGGCGTGCAGCACTTGATAGCTGCGTGAGGCCACACGTGGGAGATATTCCCAAGGTTTATAATCACTGTCAGCCAGCAGCTCAAGTGGTCGCTGCACACGCGCACACAAACACACACGCACGCACGCACACACACACACACACACTCATGTATCTATATGTGAGTGTGTGCAAGTGTGCTCCAATCTTCCTGGGAAACTCATCTGGCCTAAGCTTCCAACTGGCAGCAAAATCCTAAAATCCTACCTACCAGCTTTCTCATGAGTGACAATCTATTCTCACTGGTCCCTTGTGGGTTCTTTCTTTTAGAAGAAAGAAAAAAAAACATTTATAAGAAAGCAGTATGTGTGATTCTAACAAGAGATCATCTCTGTAGCAGGCATAAAAATAGGGCTCCTATGCTGCAGCACAAAAACCCAACATCGCTGTGTTTTCTTATTTCCCAGTCAATAACTAGCGTGTTATGCAACCATGCATCCTGGATCAAATCAATGCCAGAGTGCTTTAAAAAAAAACCTCATCATCATTTTCGCTGTAGTATGCCCATCGAGTCGCTCCACTCATCAGCTCGCACGCTGAATTTTCATTAGGAGGCACTTAATAGAGACAGGCACGTTTAGAGTTTCTCTCTGGGTGGGTGGGTTCTGTCGATTAGGGCGAGTTCATCTCTATCACAATAAATAACATTGATTACAAATGCTGAATGTGAGGGGAGGGGTGTTGAAATTAAAGTGTAAAGGAGGATGAGGTTGATGTACGACAAGAGCGGTGCAAATGGAGTTAAGAGAGATTGGTAGGTTATATCTAAGAGACAGGCAGAGTGTGAGAGATAGAGAGTACGTGTTTGTATGAGCATGTGTGAGCCAGTGTGAGGCCGGAAACTCGACGGGGTAACCACAGTCATTCCTTTAGGAGTATCCAATTCTCAGTGAGTCAGAGTGTCAGACCGCAAACAGACACACTGAGCTCCTCTGACGGGACACTTGCACTCCGAGTGTTTTACATACAGGGAGAAACAAGCGTCAGCTCATGTTTCCTTGGCTGAGGTGAGCGTTAACCAAACAAATCAAACTGAACCCGCTGAAAAATAATCTGTACCGCACACTTTGGGTGAAGAAGCGTTTTCTTGGCAGACACAGTTCACCTGAGGGTCACGGTAGCGGAGACAGATTGTTTTTGGCTAAATCCAATCCTGAGCTGCTACAATAAAGTCCTGACAAAAGAGAAAGTACCATAATTCTGCTCTCGTTATGTACGAACAAGACTTTAACTTTTACTTCTGTCTATAAAAGGAGATAAAAAAACGGCATCCTCTTGCCAATTTATCTCTACACACTGAAGAAAAAAATCCTCCTCTATTTATTTCATTCCGTTTTAAATGGACAGTTGTTCTATACAAGTGGGAGAAAAATATCTGTGTTCTCAAGGGCAATGACCTTGCACAGCTTAAGAGATCTTTTCTGTGTTTGTTGCCTTGGTATGCTGCCTGGATTTGTTTGCGATGCAGCATGCTCAACATCACAAATCAGGGATTTCGTGGCTGTTGTCAGGGATTACCGGTCTGGTCTTTGAGTTTTTCATTAAACTGCTGTATCGGAAAACAAACAACAACAAAAAAAACTTCCATCAGCCTCTTGGCAGACGAGACCATCTCACTCATGCATTTGCAGGACACATTTATTCATACAAAGATTCTTTTTTTTTTTTAATTCTATCTATAATGCTGTGCTTCCTCATGAATAAATAAATGATCTGCCAGACTCTGACAGAGACACATGAGCTTTTATAGTTTCTGGATGAGTGTCACATCGTCACTGAGGAGGAAAGTGTAGATCAAGAAAAAGCTTGCAACCACATGGTGGACATCACAGTATATGTTCTTCTTCTTTAAAAAAAAAAAAAAAAGCTGTAATATGTTTAAAATCTAAGCTCTTTATCCTATATAGGGCTGCAGCGTGATTTTGTCTGACACCGTAGTGAGTGGAATCCTCTTACTTTCGTCTTTATGAGGTCAGCAGTGGAAACGGACAGAGTTCAGACAGATGGGGCCCGAGGGAATGAAGCAGGGGAAAAGAGATAAAAATGGGGAAGAGCATCAAAGCAAGCAGGGGATGAAGACAGGACAGGATTAAGGAGAAGGGGGACAGAAATATGTAAAATTTATAAAATAAAAAAAGAGGGGGGAAAGATGATTGACAATCAGAGAAAAGCTAAGGGAGATTAAAAGTGTCATGCTTCAATGGAAGTGCTTGATGGATGGTTGAACAGTGTCTGAAACCCCCTTCCCCCTTTACCTCTGTGATGTTGGAACTGGTCTGTGTCAGATTATTTTTGTAACTTTTCAAAACTATAAAATCCCCACATGCACGCCCACCTCAGCAGGGACCGACCAGGTGAGGGGAGGTAAGAAAGTACAGCTGGTTTTGAACTTCACTTTCAATATCCGTTTTTATTCTTCACATAGCTTCTTCTGTCAGGTTTCATATGCACAAATCAATAAAACTCCATTAACGTTTTCGTGGAAAGATAGTCTGAATAAGTGAGCTGTGGTCTCTATGATTGCAGATTCAATGTGGGTGCTCAAAACAGCTGTAATCACTTTTGTCTTCAGATGTGGTCGGACAACATGACATATAAACAACTATGTTAATATCCTGACCTCAAAGCACCAGAAAGTGATCGGTTTGATTTCTCTATAATATTAAATTTGCATATCTACATAACCACCAATCAAAATTTTAGCTTGGGGAGAAAGAAAACAACTAATAATTCTTTTTTTTCCTATTAGATCAGATCTGAATGACAATCATCAAACAACCCACCAATTCAGCACTGCTCAATTTTGATTGGTGTATGTGCTAAAAGGCCCCGCCCACTTCAAAGTATGAAAGAAAGTATGTTCACCAACCCTAACGAACATATCATAATGTATTATGTATTTCTATTTTATTGTATTGTATTGTGTTGTATTTTATCTTTAGGTGCATTTTATCACGGTGCATTTTCATTGTTTGAAGTAATAAAACTGATTATTTTTATATTACAATTAATTTAACACCTCGTATAAGCCTGGGCACGCTCCCTTGACAAAAACAAAAAGTGCAAACCAATTTATACAAGGTGACAGAAAAAGTGATATGAGTGGTAGGGAGGGTGTAAATTTGCCACAAACATTATAAACCTAATCAACACTCTAAACTACTAGTTTACCAAGAGGTAGTATTTCCTCTCCAAAGTACTACTGCTCAGGACGCCCTCAATCTGCCACAGCATCTACGCTGCTGACAGTTCATTACTGTATTTATATGCTGTAGAGGTCAGTAAAAGTAACATTGTTACCAGGGTCATAAATTTTTGGCAGGACCAGAGGACAGATTTACTGGATTTTCTCTGGAAGCAGGAAAAAACTTCTGTTATTATGAGAACTACAGAATAGGATCAGACACTGTCGACAGTGTAATACTGTGACTATACTCATGATTTACACACTCAAACAAATGTATTAGGGTTAAGTTCCTCTTTGAGAGCCATAGAAAGAGCTAAGAGGTAATGTGACAGAGGTTTTGCTCTGCGAGGTGTTGATGTTGGTTTCCTCTTTACATTAAGTGACTAACAGGCAGATTTCTCATCAGTCACAGCAGAATGGGAATCCTACTTTGCAGCACCTGCCAAACAAGACATCTCTGCCTCAAGCCTTGATGGACTGCATTCACTCCCCTTTTCTCATCTGGCCCGTTAACTCTGCTGCCCCTTGAACGTTGATGTGGCCACTTTTCCCCGTGCAGGCCACGGGGTCCTCTGTAAAAATGACTAGTCACCAAGTGCTGTCTGAAGTGAAGCTTTGATAAAAAGTGCTTTTTTCCACTTCACCGCTCAGATCTGCAGGAACCAGTCTGCTCCAGAAGCTGAAACACCCCCCTCCTCAACCCACCAAGTATCTTTTAGAAATGAAGCAAGCAAGCAGAAGGGCTCCTGCTAGTCTCCATCCTCAGGGCAAGAGCACGGCCTTGACAACTATCTCCTCCCTGCGACAAGCAATCCTTCTCTGCAGGGCTGCCCAAAGAAAAAGTGTTGATGCTAACAAAATGCATGACAGCCACTCACTTATGTTAACAGCCCGAGCGCACTGAAGAAAAGTATCCCTCTGTTTGAGTTTGGTTTTATTTTCATTCACTCTTTCTAACATCTGAACTCTACAGTCTCTGGGGGAAAGGAGGACGGTTGACAGTGAGCCAGACAGCTCCTCTCGCCCAGGGGGTTTGAACTCTGTCCTGCAGAGAGGGAGGGGTGTGCAGGCTGGGATCGGATAGAAAGGGTGTGTGCGGGGTTTAGGAGAATGATGCTTTAGCAAAAAAGGGGAAATGGAAGGGTCTGGAAAGAAGGGGCCCATCAATATCCTGTCATGGCTGCCAGGGAGAGCTACAGCTAAAGAAATGCTGAGATAACAACAAGGCAGACAAGTTTACTTCCTTGCTTTTTTTAATTCATGCTGGGAAAAACAACTGGGGAAAAGTATACTCGACTTCTATTTCAAGATGGAAGCGAAAAAGCTGTGGAGCAATCAATGTCAGTGGAACTTTGTGAATAGAATAATCAGAGAGTGGAGGGCTCATTGTATGTTGTGTTTTTAGGGGCTCCACAGGGCTTTGTATGGGGCCTCCTCATGTTATTCAAAAACCAAGAGCGAAGGCAGCAAAGTGGTCCACAGAGGGGCAAAAACACATTTGAGGTCAGAAATTGGAAGGTTACTGGCACGACTGAAGAAGAATTAATCACACTAGTTCTGGAAAACACTGCTCAAGGAGGAGTTAAGTGTTTAAAGTCTACAGGTTTTTAAAAGATGAGCGGATACTCATTACCCTGATTTGTCTTTTGAACTATTCACATCAGTCAGCCGAGGTTTAAAGAAGTGTCATTTTTATTCAGTAGCGGCCTTCCTCTCCATCGTTTAATGTGGTGTGCCAAGGCTCCAGGTGACCTGCAAGTGCAGACAGTGTTGAGGAAATTCTCTTACAGGGCAAATAAATTGTCCAGCGGACCTAAACGCACTGTCATCGCTGTGAAAAGGGCAATGACAGCTTCCATAGACCATTCCACTTCACCACTTTTAATGCATGTTAAGAGGATTGAACTGGCAAATTAAAATCCATATCAATTACATCTCGTCTCCTGTGACTCGTAAAGGGAAGCAGTATTTTAAGGGAAAATATCAGTGTTAAGGTCCACACTATCAAAAATGCATCAAGAGTTGTTCTTAGGCAACTAGAGACAGTTTTTGTGGAAGAGAGATGTACATGCTGCACTGAAAATGGACTAGAAAATAAAATAGGCACTGGCATAAATCCCACCATTTCCTTTAAAAAAAAAAAACAACAACCTCTTATTACCTTCCCAAAGTCAACATTTGATTCACCACACGCTCCTATGCTTTCAAAAAACCCCTCTGGCACCATTATTTAAAATAAAAACCATTAAACATCTTCACTTCTTAGGGATCTCTTTTATTTTCCCCTTTCTCGCCTTCTCAATTCCTCTAACCAAATACTACATCGACTTGTGTCTTGCTTTTCTGGAAAGCTTCCACCCAGACTCAATAAAGCCATGTGTGCATCTCTCTTATCACATCTAAGATAGCATATCACAATGAGTGGGCTACAGGGCCTCCCTCATCCACAACAGATACTACTGTTGTTTTTGCCTCTCGCTGGCAGGGCAGAGCGGAGAATTCCAAGTTTGCATCAAGCAAGTTGGTGCTTTTTGAGAATGTCGATTGCAACGCAGTGCCTTCTGCTTAAACAATCCACTGAGACTGAGGCCTCACACTGAAACATCACAGTAAAAATGCACATGTCAATTGTTTTTTGATCAGCTCAAGCAGATGGTAGGCTAGCAACATATTACACTTCAAAATGCTGGTTTTGGTTTTAGCTTTCTTGGACTCTGTAGTCGTTTGGCTTTGTTTATGGTTTCAGAAAATGAAATCAAACAAGGATTTCCTCACACAGACTCCTGATTAATCTGTGTTGTTAGGGGAGGAAGGATTCAGAGCCATAACTTAAAGCTGAGGAATGCAGTTTATCTTTGGTGTCATCGTGCAAGAAGTCCAT
>JAQFJA010000023.1:21461011-21477165 GCA_029874485.1 Naso brachycentron
TGTTAACTCAGAACAGTGTGATACAGCTTGGCAAGGGCCAGGACTGTTGGGCCCATTGTGAGAGAAATTGGGGCTGGAAGTTGTTTTTTCTGGCTGCTGGCCGATGGGGGAGCGTATTTATTGCCCGAATCCCACTGTGGCAAGTTGAGAGAAAGAGTGTGAGGGTGGTACAAGCCAAAGAAAGTGAGAAAATGCAGGGACCACGTATGGGACTGAAAGCCTAGCAATAAGAAAAAACAGATACAGAAGAAGGAGACACACAGAAGCTTTGAAAACTGAGAAACAAAAGATAAATGTTTCTAAGGATGAAGCATGAAATTCAATATAGAACCAATGGATCCTTCGATTTGTGAAAACTATACAAGAAAAAAGAAAACTGGACAACGTATTGGGAGTAGAAGTGAAAATAAAATGACCTCGGGAGCTACTCACTAGGGAGTGGCAGACAGGGCTGCGCTGAGCGTCTTGGCTGTTGGAGTGGAACAGAGCAGGGTGCAGCAGCGGCTGCACAGTGGGCCCTCGCCGGACACTTCAATCACAGGCAGCCAGAGCCCCGGGCAAACTTGGCCAATTAGCCACACACTGCCGCTGACCCCCAGCTTCATTAAGGGCTCAGGCTCTGGATAAGGGGAAAGAGGAGAGAGGGTGCAG
Organism: Naso brachycentron; assembly: GCA_029874485.1. Taxonomy (NCBI): domain Eukaryota; kingdom Metazoa; phylum Chordata; class Actinopteri; order Acanthuriformes; family Acanthuridae; genus Naso; species Naso brachycentron. The sequence goes on from JAQFJA010000023.1 coordinate 21,461,663, forward strand.
AAGAGAGGATTAGAGAGAGAGAGAGTAAACCATCAGCACCAGCCAGGTTTGAGGAGACACACACATGCATTTGCACAGACACACACGCTTAAGGTGAGGCTCAAGGTTACAGATAAACACAATTAACTGGGAGAGTATCCTATACCACACATGTACGCCCTCGCCGTATTACACTCCCACCTCCCTAAGGTTTACACCTGCAGCCAAGGTGGTTGCGAGGGGTTTGGAGCCATAGAGGCCACAGGGCACAGCCGCCACCCCCTCTCACACACCACTGCACTGACAGCAACAGGTGTGGTGGCCAGTAGACATGCAATTATCAGGCTGAGAATGTGCTCTTTGCGACAGAGACAACGCTGGATCAGAGGGAAAATCACAGCAAGAGGGGGAGAGGAGAGAGCAAAGTGGGAGGAGAGGTGAGAGACAAAGAGGAAGGGAAGAAGATACCAACTACTGAAATTCCCCGGAGGGGAGTAAGAGAGAGAGAGGGGAAGAGAGATTTCCAGTCAGCTTCTTTCATCGCAAACCCCTTGTCGGCAGAACACAGATGTGCAGAGAAAAAAACAAAAAAAAACAAAGAAAAAAACAGATCAAAAACTAACACATACAGTAGCTATGACACACCTGTTGTTCTGCAGTAGAAATACAAATTTACACACTTTGGTGGTCCGGAGAGACCTCACATACATGTGTGCACAACAATGAGACAAAGGAGAGAGTAAACTGACAACATCCAATTTCAGTTGAGACTGGGTGGGGCTGTTGGAGGTGCTTTGGGACAGGTTGCACTCAATGAGCCCTGACAGCAAGACTGTTGGCTGTGTACATGTGTGTTTGTCTGCATTGCAAGTGTGTATACCCACATGGGACCTCTGCTTGCATCAGCCTTGTGATGGGAGTCTCAGTGGTGCTCCGGGGTGGGGGGAGGAAGCTCATACTCGTTCTCCCTCATTTTCTCTGCTCTCCCTCTCCGATTACGGGCGTTCGATCATACTAAAGTAATGTTTGTGCGCTTTGCCGCCAGTGTAGCAATAAATGCTGTCAGAAACCTTGCATGCTTGGGTGGAGAGGAGATACTGGCCTTTTATTTAAAACAAGCCAGGGATAAAAGATCAATGGCCCGATTCAGGCCATGAATTGGAGGGAAAAGTTCACAAACATAGTGGGAGATTATGAAAGGGAGATATATGTGTGGATGGGGGGAGCGGGGAGCGAGGGGCATCTAGCTCATCTGGGTGCTAGTGGCTTATTGATCGGTGGAGACACACAGCTCCAAGCCATTCATCACAGGCCACTCAGGCCCTTAGATAACTCCTATGATAGTGCCCTGCTGCTGAGCAGCTGCAACTGGCCACATCCATTATCCTTCAAAGTAAGCGCCCTAGCCTGAGAACAGACATGGAGGGGCTGCAGGGTGACAGGCTGGAGGGAGGGCTGGAATGGACATGGAAAAGAGCAGGCCTGTGGTTAGATGCCTGTGGCTGAGGATGGTGTATACAAAAGGCAAAAGCTGGGGTTGAAGGGCCGGGGTTTTCTGAAAAACTCTGCTCTGACAGCCAGAACAGAGATGACAAACTGTCTGTTTGCACCAGTTGGAGGGGAAAAAAAAGTGACGGCACTATTGTTTCCATGTCTCGGCCAAACAGTATTAGCAAAGCTGTTTCATAGCAGATAGTACACAAACCATCCGAGCGACAGGCAGCTCTGAAAACTGCTGAGTGTCTCTGTGTGTGCATGTGAGAATTCCCAGATTGGGCAGGTGGGGATCAGCTATAATGAGCCATGCAGGGAGAGTAAAGAGGGAGGGGGGTCAAAGAGAGGGCAAAAAAAAGGGAGGGAGGAGGCCAAAGAGCGATGGAGAAAGACAGAGTGAGAGTGATGGAGACGGGCTCAGAGCCAGAGACGAGGCCCCTTAAGAGCAATTACAGGAGCTCCAGAGAAGGTGTGGGCCCAGCCCCCAGGCATAGTTTCACAGAGCACAAAGCCCTGCCAGACATGTATTCACACACACACACACACACAAGTTGGGATGTAACAACAACTTCAGACTGAGCAGAAGCGATGGACAGAATAGGAGAAGACCTTAAGCAGAAGTCAAAATGGGAAGGAAGCATGAGACCCCAGTTTTCAGTGCAACATTCTGTTCTGGTTGAAACCTGTTCTTTAGCAACACGGCCTGAAACAAAAGTTCAAACTCCAGGTCTGAGGTCAGTGTGGGCAAAAACTTGTGGTGAGTGCTAAACAACACTGAAAAGTCTGAACAGCCTCACACGATGGTGCCCGTTACTAATACGAATTAGAAATGGTTTCTGAAGGCATCTGTTTTTGAGACCTAACAGAGAAAGACAAGCTGGAAAGGAAAGAGCAGAGTGATGGGAGAAAAAGAAAAAGATGTGCAAACAGATAAGGGGGAGGGGAAATTAAATTAAGAGAAAAGTTCTCGTGCACTGGTATGCACCATTGATTTCCTATTCTCTTGGAAACATTTAATGAGCTTAAATAGGAGCCTCGTTTGACACTGCCACAGTGACTCGGAGGAGCCTCCCAGTGAGAGGAAATCGTTCAGAGGCTGTGACGGCAACCGGAGGGGGGTGGAAGAGGGAGTGAAGCTGGAGGTGGAGGAGGCGGCGGAATGGGGGAAAAGTGAGGGTTTTAATGCCAAAGCAAGACAGATGTTGGATTATGCTCGGGAAATGGTCCATGGGTAGCATTATTTGCCTAGTTCTCAGTGACTAGGAAGAAGGGATAAATGTTGGAGGAGATTACTAGAGGAGAGGCAGACGGAGGAGGCTACAGGTGTTGCACATTCAACCGAGGTGCCTAGTAGGTGCTTACCTCGCACAAGAGGCACTCATTATAACCCAACAATGTACACATTGATTGACAGCTACTGCTCTGCTGCAGCGTTTCACCTCATTACTTCCTGGATGACCTCCCTATGAGGCATTCAACAGATGCCTATTGCTCTGTGGCCATCTTGTCTTCCTCCCCTCGCTGCTCTCTTTTCTCCCTCTATCGGCGGGACAACTATTGTCACTTCAGAGAGCAAAGTCCAGAGGCGCTTCGCTGCTCTCTGACGCTGATGAGGACCCCACTGGGAACCATTGGCGGCCGCTTTATGAAGCCTTCTGGCAGACTGAATGGACTCAGCTTCGCGCCACCTTTTGCAGGCAATCATGATAATAAGAGTGTGGAGTCGGGCTTGGCTGTACATTGGCACCACTGGGGGGCTTCCCCTTACTGAGTGCTGGGAGTGGTGGCATGTGTGTTTTCATGTATGTGTGAGTGTGTTCAACACTTCAAAAATAAACTGTACATTGAATTTGCTTATTTTGCTTTTTTTTAACAACAACAAAAATCCAAACTAATTAATCTGAGATTAGTTTTAACCATTTATCTCATCAAGACAGAAGTTAACCCAACCAAAAACTCACAGTCCAATCCCAGCGTCCACAGTCATAGTGTAAATAATCAGAGCATCACAGCAGTAAACCAATGCAAAAAAAGAAATATATACACGAAAAAAAAAAATTAGAGTAGAAATAAAGAGTTATGTGTTTAAAATTTGACAGACAATTATTCAAACTACGATAGGTTAATTGACAACAATTTTCTATTACTGGTTTATTATTTCATAAAATTAAAGACTTGCATCCTGTCTTTGTTCATGTCCATGGAAAATGCCTCCTTGATTCCTTTTTGAAGTTTTAACTGCTCCGACAAACTTAAACCCAAACCGTCAATTTGGTCTTAAGGCACCTGCATTGGGTATGTAGAAAAATATATATATAATATATATTAAAGAAATGTAGATTTCAGGAGATATAATCCAGCCTTTGAGCATTTGTCTGCATACATGCAAAAGAGGCACACTGTGTTTTACGGATGCTTAGGAGGACTGTATACTGGTGCACTACTGCTAGCAGACTCAAAGACATGATGACCTGTAATGACTGAGTGTAAGGTGTGTTTGTGTGCATGTAAACATGCTAATACATGCAGTGTGTGCATGCTCAATTGTAGCTGCTAAGTGGCTAAGCATGAATATTTCAGGTCCCTGTGTGTGCTTTTATCTCAGTCAACATATTTTCTGGTGTAGAGATGCTTTGACATTCCACCAGTGTCTGTTTCTTGTATTAGCAGGTCAGACAGTAGTTCTTCAGTTCCTGACCCTAATCCTCCGTACTCCCACCCCCTGCTCCGGCTCAGCTGCCAGGAAGGAGAGGGACTGGCTTGTACCACCTCCGAGTATCTATCCAGACAGATGCATAGTAAGCAGTGCTGCAGCCAGTGTGGGTGTTTAGCACAACTGGCAGCAGTGCTGAGGCCATGTTTCGCTGCGCTTTCATGTGTGACTCGCAGCAAAAGTTGTGCTGAAGGAGGTTTTTTTTTTTTCTTTATGAAAATAAATCTTGGGCTGAGACAATCATGTGATCCTCTGTTGATTAATTACGGTGGAAGAAAAACAGCTCACACGAGAATGCCCTTTTTCCTTCTGTGGAGTTTCAGATACACATAGGCGCACGCCCACACACATACCGAGTATAGGAACTGGAAGTGACTAACAGCAGCGTAAGGACAACAACTTGGGAAAGGAGAAGTGTTGAAGTGCCCTACACTGCTTTCTCCAGTGTTCCCACCTGTCATTCTCACCATTCTTCCTCAACATAGTGCCAGCAAGAGACTTTTTTTTTCTCCGGAAACAGTCTTGGCTCTCTGTAGAAATCCATAGGCCATCATCTATACGACACTATGGACCATTCTCTAAATCATTTACACTGGCCTATATATAGCCTGTGGAGAAAAGGTCATTATTGAAACAGAAAGCTATATTTCATAATTGCAGTACGACGCTTCTATCCCCTCAGTGAAATTGGCTCTCCAGAATATATTTTCTCTCACTCGTTCCCATCTCTCTTTATCTCCCTCTCATGTCTGTTTGAGAGGGCGATTTTGACAGGCTGACTGTCTCTCCTAGCGCAATAACCACCGTCCATTTGTATCTGAGGAGGGTGCATTAACTAGACAGCGTAATCAGCCTGCGCAGGAAAGACAGCAAGCCTCGCTAACAGACTGCTTTTTACCACTCTTTGCTATAACAGCTCGCCATCAGGCTACAATTAAGACAGCTCAGTCGGAGAAAAATAACCCCTTGAAGACCTTTAGATAGCAGAGTGGATGCTAGAAACAAGGAGACTTTCACCAAAGTCCATTGTTGCACTGCAGACTCATGAGAAGTAATCTTATTTGATAACATTTGATAATGAGGGCTTCAAGGAACTAGATTAAAAAAAAAAAAACACCTTCAAATGCCATGGGCCAGTGTCAGAATTTAACCTGATACCACTGACATGTTACAGCAGATGCTTAGGAAAAGGCTTATCGCTCGACACTTCAGATTAATCTAGCATGCACAAAAGACAATCCAACAGTGCCGCTTTATCATTAGTGTATGCACTCTCCGTAACATGAAGGTGAGTTTTGTTCCCCTGTGGTGAAGGTGCACTTCAGGTGAACGATGGCATCAAGCGGAGGATGCAATCGCTCAAGTCTTCAAAGTTAAGTTCTGCAGACGTATTTCCCCCTTGGGGCTTTGGAACAATAAAGAGAAATGCATGTCCCTGTGGTCATTTGCAGCGTGCTGGCAGTGGGTAGAAACAGATAAGAGTTTGGATCGGTGGAGGCTGACACGCTGTGATTATCTCCTGCTGCTGGAATTGACCGTCCATCAATCCAGATGGCGAAGAGGACCGGGGCCGGCAGACTCAATTGCTGCCTCAGACGGGATTTTTTAAGATTCAGTGACCTCGAAAAAAATGAGAAAAATGTGTCAAGTGTTAGAAATGCGTCGTTGTAGTGGTGCGCTCGTGCATTGTGATTTAGACTCACAAATAGTCGCGAGGAGACAGAAAAGTGCTGCCGTTTCAAAGCTACAATCACTAGAACATATGCTCTCGCACTAAGCCTTAACACACACACACACACACACACACACACACACAGATACACTCAGACTACCACCTGACTTTCCAGGGCTCCCTCTCAAGTCCCAGTCTGCCTTCCTGGCTTCCTCACCACCTTCCCCCTCACCTCATGCTGTGCGTTCTGGACCTGAAACACAGTCCATACGCTGGAGTGCGCCACGGGAGGGATGGAGGAAGGGAAGGAGTGAGGAAAGAGAGGGGGAGAGAGAGGGAGAGTGTGTCAAGAAGCACACTCTTTCTGCTGAGCGCCATCTGGAAGTGGAAAGGTAGATAAACAATGACGTTAGCCGCATCCCATCTTCCCCTCCTGAAGCCTGAACAGATACACGCTCGCCACAATGCATGAGCGCCGTCGCCACCGATCCCGCGCTGCTCGCCAAGCATTGTCAGGGATTGGGTCTTATCAATCGTTGGCCAGATACTGAGCAGAAGCGTGAGGCAAACAAAGGAAAGGGGAGAGAACAAAAATGGAGGGGAGCTGCGAGCGACAATGAGAAACACAAATGAGATGATGGCTGGGAGCCATCCGTTCACGCGGCCCAAACCAACTCTATTTAGCCTGGTCAAGTCTGCCCAAAAATCAAAGCAATCTCCTCTAGTGAGCTGACAGAGGAAGGAATGAGACAGCCAATCCCACCCAAAAAGGAAGTTGCTGTGGAATTGAATGAGGGGATGTGGGGCTGTGCAGCATTGTGTAAGGCATGCAGACTAATACAGCAGGGAAACTCTGCTTTATTTAAAAAAGTCCATTTGCATTCACTCAGCTTGCAAGAGGAGCTAGGGGGCAACGTTAGCTGCTGCTCCTGCTGCTTTTGAATTCCTCACCAGCTTTTTTAGGCCCTTCTGGCATGCAATATATCACAGTAGTAGTAGAAATCTTTATTATCCCTTATGGGGAAATTGTCCTTGTAGTAAGTCAGAGATAATAACAAAAAACAATATCAATACAAAACAATAGCATAGGAGTTAAACTGATGAAGAGCAACAGCTGGAGCAACAGCCGGAGGGATTTTTCCTGAGGATACGACATCTCTTGGGGCCACCCCGTCCTGAAAGACTGCTTGGTGAGACCTCAGTAAGACTAGAGTGAGACGTACAAAAGCCACAGTAGGGCTGACAGAAAGAAGGAGGGACAAGATGAAGAGACTTTGACAGCTATCCCTCAGGCTGCAAGGGGAGCTGCACCTGTATGTACCTCAGCTCTGCTCAGTTTAGCTTCTGTCTTCTCAGAATCCCCCACCCACTCCACACACACACAAACACACACAGCCGTCTCCTCAGCTCTGTTGGCACTAGCAGAACAACAGGAGGGAGGGATCAGGTGGCTGGGGCAGGCAGACGGAAAGAGAAGGGTTGGGGAGGCGGTTGACAAATGAGTCTCGTCAGGTAACATTCACAGATGTGCAAGGATGGAGGGTAAGAAGAAGGAGAAGACAGGGTACGGGAGGGGAGGGTGTCTGTAAGCTCATATTGGTTCATCAGCAAAAATCTCCTGCCCTGATTAGGAACCGCTGCAGTCAGGAGAGGGGAGGACAGAGACACTTCGAAGGAGGAGACATTTAGAGTGGTTCTGTTTGGACCAGAGGACCACTTAATGATTCAGGCTGAGGACAAAATGAAACATAGCATCTGTGTTTTTGCCTGCGATGCTTTTCACTACGATGGCTTTGATTAAAAAGAGCAGGGGGGCACGAGGCAGAGGAAAAGCCCTGGAAGCAATAGGGCCTGCAAATGTGGGTCAGAAGCATGTCATATTAATACACTGACTGACGAAAAAATAAAAAGTGAAAAGAGAGGAGAGGAGAAGAAAATAAAAGAAGAAGCCAAGATATGTGTAGCAAGAAGGATTTATGTTTCAACATGCCCCAGCATGCAGGGGAAACAGGAGCGTCTCTGCAACCCAACAGCTTCAGAAAATAAAAAGAGCATAATCACTTTTAAGTGACTTTGGCCAAATGAATGCGCAATCCTTCAGCTGCATTCAGACCTTAATAAATGCCCACTGTCTAGGCGGTTATTAAACATCAGAGAGACTGGTGGGTCCCTGTGCCAGGCAAAACTAATTAAAGCCAGGCAGATGTGTCTGGACAGCGGTGAACCACACACACATAACGCACACTTGTTCACTGGATGCACACACACATACACACACGCAATCTAAGCCTCCTAAATGGGCTGTTAACCACGTCCACAGAGTAATCAATGCCAGCTGATGAGCCGTCACCACACTAACTAGACCAGGTGAACACAAAACAACAGCATCTCAGTTTCACTTAATAACTTTGCTGTTCTTGACTCAGGAAACTTTTTGCCAGGCAGCGGCCAGAGAGAGAAAAACTCCTTTCCCCCTGGCACCTTATTATCCTCGCCGAAACCAGGCAACACGCTTCTTTTCTGTATTCCCCACCTTCACTGCTGCAGGTGATGATGAGAGTTAGAGTTAACAGTAACCAATTAATCTTTCATGGTGCACGTGTTCTTGCTTTAGTTAGGTCTGCTTGCTGAAATTGAATGAGACGGCAGCTGTACAATAGAGGGCTGGTGGCACTTTCATCCTCTTCGTCTTCCTCCTCCCCATCCTCTCCACTTTTCATTCTCATACTTTGTGAGCAACCAGCTGGGCTTTTTCTTTTTTGCAGAAGCTATCATTACAGCAGCCTACAGGCATGAGAGCTGCACTCTAACTCGCTGATGGAAGCCCAGCTAGCAGAGTCAGAGCTAGAGATGAGATTGCATTGGGGATAAGTACAGGGGGCCCTGGTGGCTATTAGATGGTAAACACACAGAACCACATACTGTGCAAACACACTTACAGAGGCACATGACAAGAAATAATACAAGCAACGTGTTTTATTTTCATTTTGGCTGTCGGACTCATCTTCTTTTAATCACACTGGTATTAGGACACATAAACACACCAGCAGCTCTCTCGCCGTCTCTCAAAGACCTATACACACAGTGGTGACTAATCACCCATCTGGAGCAGCCATTCCCAGGTCTGGATGACAAAGCACCCATGCTCTGAAATATAGGCTAATGCCCTTCTCAACGAAAGGCTTAGGCTGCATTACAGTCAAACAAACAGGTCCAGGGAGAGGGGGAGTTGGTGGCTTATGACCTGGCTCAGACAAGCATGGACAGAGGAGGAAGCAAAGTGACATCACAGATAACGGTGATGCACTTAGGCTAGCTGCTAGTGGCTACGTGCAGCTGTCAAGTCGGTACGTGCACTTGATTTCAATAGCAGTTACCCTGAGTCAAGGGCATGGAGAGGGCAGAGCCGGAAGAGTAGGAAAAGCCATTCCAATGTGACTAGGTTAGTTTGTCAAGTGAAAAATCTAGTTTGGCTTACCCACAGGGCATTGCAGCAACCCCTCTTGTCACTACATATACTAGTGTGTTAGCGGTGGCAGGTGCTAGCTTTCCCCTCCCAGATTAGTCCATGGGGTAAGGTTTATCCTCCGAATGCCTCAACCACTGTGGCAGAAAAAAACTGTTCCCTAGCAGAAGCTGGCGGCTCGCTGGCATGATCCAGGTAAGTCTCCCTAGCTGTGAGGCGGCCTGATGCAACCAAAGCCAGGTTCAGAATTTGGGATAAGGTTGGATCAGAGCCAGGAGCCATTAGCGAGCAGTGTGTCTGGCACAACGGGCAAAACACGACATTTTCAAAAGGCGCAGAAAGACTTGAGCAGTGCCATGAAGAGTGCTAGGCAGCTGTTTCATTCAGGCCCTCTGATAACAACCTCTTGTCCAGATTGGCTACTGCAAACAGGGCAGGGGACCGCGAGGCAGCACGAATACAAATCACTTCTTCGATAGTTCTACACTGAGCTAAGCAAAAACTAGTGTGTGGTATTCTCTCATTCACTTCTTAGCTGATGAAACCACTTGCGGTTCAGTGTGAGCGGCTGTGAAGAATTTTAATGTGCTGTTGTGCATTTAGATTAATGTGCATCCTTACAGAGGCGCATATGACAGTATGGTTAATAAGCAAGAAACACTCTAGCTATCAGAAGGAGCCAGCAGCATGAACAGACAACAATCTAGCCATATCATTTACCGTACAGGCCCCAGCCTGACGCTGGATCACACACTGGCTCCAAAGACAGGGAAGAGAGGACACTTTCATTACTCAAAAGATAACATCCTAATAATACTTTCCAGGGGATGAGTCTTTGCATTCAACCCTCTCTGCAAATAAGCAAACAACTAGTGAATCTGTTTTGAGTGTGGAAAATGAGAAGTCAGGGTATTTATTTCTCTTTTCCCACTTAGTGTTTGGATTTTACTACCAAACAAAGCTTGTGAGTAATGTGACTAACTGATGGAGGCAGAGGCACTTAACCCTAACAGCACAGGCTCTCTATTGCGTTTTGTTTTTTGCAGAAAATCTTAGTAATGTCACTCTCATTTCAATTATATCCATGGATCAAAAAAGTGATTTCTAATCCCACCGGGAAACCATCTGCCTGCAAGTGGTGCTTGATCTCAACAAATGCAGATTTGAATGGCCTGAGCTCTGCCGGCCAACCTATCACATACTGACCAAAGCAATCACCAAAAACAACAAGCCTTTACATCTGTGACTGTTGTCTCAGTCCCATTAAAAACCCATCACACCCACTACTGCCACGCTACGCTTACTGCACACAAAACCCATTGCTATAATTGGCTCCACTGCACCCTTTGCCCGCTCTGGACGGGCCAACCAGCAAATGCAAACAACTCTGCAGTAACTGGAATAGAACCAAACCCATCTTACCCCCATCCACCTTGTGTCGGTGACAATGAAGCATGACATATTATTTCCAAACATGGGGAAGAAGTGAAAACAAAAGGACTGTTTAAATTAGACAAGAACAAAATAAGGTATGAAACAGAAAAGAGATGAGGTGAAACTAAACATGGCTCACTATCTGTTATGGGAGGCTACAGTAGATGACAGTGTGACTGAGGGCCCATGGCACACCTCCAGGTAGCAACACACACTCAATCACCCCACACAAACAGACAGAAAGGTGCACTTGTGAGGCAGATCTGTTGTTTCACAGTGACCGCAGGGACAGCCACAACCTTGTCATTACCCCAGCCAGCAAAGAAGAAGAACCCCAGAGCCTGGAGGAGAGTCCACAGAGTGTTTGCGTGAGGGTATTTGACAATCAGTGTGTTTAAATGCACAGCTAGGTCGAGCTACAGTTAAAGCACGATAAGGCCATTTCATTGGACTATTGTCCTTGTCCCAGTATACAAGAACTGGGGGAGAATCAATTTATTGACGTCTGACTCCATTACAGTAGGTGGCCGAACGGTAAAAACATGGACAACTTTACAGCAATGTACATTTTGTACATATCGATGCTTTGATTTTGAAACAAAGAAGACGCTTGTGTTATTCTTGTTATCTTCCCAGCTTTCTTCTATGAATTTATGCCATTTAAATTCAAGGTGAAAGACGGCTGTGGGAACTATGGAAAATGCGCTGAAAACGCTGAGGCCAGTTTGGAGCTGTTCGACGCATGTACACACAAGAGTAAATCAATCCTCAACTGCATTGCCTAGGTGTGTTAGTCCGACTTTGATAAATTCGACTTGGTATGAACATCTTTACATGTAGTACGTAATCACAGTCACCCCATTTTAAAGTCCAGTTTTAATCGTTCTCAGACCATAAATCAGCTTTTTCGTGTAAATGTAATGTGTAAGGGAAAGATAAAACAGAGAGCAAGGATAAGATTTAGACTGTGAATGTGTATGAAAATGAAGTGTGTGTCTGTGTGTGTTCGGAGAGGCTTGTGTGCCATCAAGACTCAGTTCTAGTTCGAGCTAGCTCCACGGAGATGTTTGTCATACCAGAACGGGAAGCGTGTCTGGACTGGGATGAGACTGAGAGAAAATGCTAGCGGGCCCCTAAGGCTCTCTGAACAAAAACATACTGCACATTCTCTTCAACAGAACATACTCAATGACTGACTCGCAAACTCATGATTTCAGCTCAAGGCCACTCATTAATATAAAAGAAGAAAAAGAAACTGCAAGTGAGTGTAGAGGGCAGAGGGGGAAGTTATATATGCAAAAAAAAAAAAAAAGTGTGATTTGTAAGCAAAAAGTAACTAATTACCAGCAGCAAGAGACAATAGAAACTCACAATCAGTCATAATTGTTTCTCAGTGTGACATGACTGCAGATAAAGGAAGGCTATAATTGATATTCTGAACTGACTTTTGTAATTAAAGCACTGATTATTCTGCTAAACAGACTTCGACAACCACAGGCACAGCACTGCCCTTTAGAAAAGGCACTTGCACAGCGTTAAACTGAATTCCTTTGTGGCCTATGTTTTTGGCAGCATGCAGTTGTCCTGGGATCAGGACGTTCAATGATATGTAAACAAACTGAAAAATGGGAGAGAAGTTTGCACACGAGACAATCCCCAAACCAAGCATTTTTATTTGTTTTCGCCAATAAATGTCAGGCTTTATTAATTGATTGAGCCTGACAGGGACAGAGTCTAGGAGAGAAGAGAGAGGCACTGTGGACTATTGTGATTTCATCCCTCTCTGCTCTCAGGGGAAATCAATGCCAAAACCTTACACCAAAACCTAAACTCCAAATGATGTAAATCCGCATGTAGGAAAAGTTTAAAGGAAAAAAGTGTCCTGTAATTACTACAGCGTATCTGTGGACTGAAGGGTTTGTGGATTAGAAAGGCTGGACACTGAACAAAAGGGGACCTTGGCTCACTCAGAGCTGGTCTGGGCATATAGAGGAGGCAGCTGAGGACAGCACACTAAATGAAAGTGACAGTCAGCAGATACTTGCCAGGCCCCTCCGCCCGCCGTCTCCTCTTCTGATGGGTCAGAAAAGAAAAGAAAAATTTAAAAAAGAAAGACAGCACACCCTTCCTCACCATCCACAGATTACATACAATGCACCCTGACATGCTGGGAGAGAGGAAGGGGAGGTAAGGGGTAGGGTTGTGGGAGTGAATAGAAGGGGAGTGCTGCCAGGGTTTACTTTTAGATAGCGCAGTTATCAGCGAGGAAAGGAGAAAGAGAAACAAAGAGGAAGTTTACTGTCGTTGTTTTATCTGGAAGGGCATTAAACTGAGAGGCACACAGGGGATGAGTAAGGAGAAAGACCATTCAGAGGAAAATAGAAGAAAACTCCAAAGTCACACAACCTTCAGAGGCACCCGTCTCTCTAACTCAAGACTCACACATATACACTTTGCCCTTGGCTGAAAGTCATCCCCGGTTCATGGTCCCTGGCTTTGATAGGAGTCCGGGCCCTAGAACGAGTTGCTAACGACCCAGAAAGCTGCTTGTTGGGCTATTGGTGCAGCTTGATATGCAGCGAAAAGGGCTGTCACTGGGATGGAAACTGAATGTGGCCTTTGATAAAACACTCAAAGAGGGATAAAAACAGAACTGGAAGTGGGCATCCCATTAGGCTGTGATAAAAAGTAGGGGAAATAAAGAGCCAACAATGGCAACTGGGGGTAAATCCGTGCCTCTGTGCGTTGTCCTTGACCCTGTCAGGCGGGACGGAGGCCTGCGGTGAGAAAGAGTGTTGGGCACACTGCCCCCTCAGGTGCAGGCTGGACAGGGATGAGAGGCATGTTGATGAGGGGACCCCTCCACTACTGACGCTGCCTCCAAACACAGCACCCAGGCAGCCCGCCGGAGCCCACTAATCAGAGAACTTAGCCGCTGACCTCTCCACAGGCTCTCTACCTTTTAATGAGATCCATGCCTTTGATTCGAGCTGCCTGGAGGGAGAGACAGATCATGCATAAGCTCAGACATACACACATCTCCTTACTAGCACACACATCAATTCTGCCAACTGAGAACGGACACTTTCACATCAGCACACACACACACACACACACACACACACTGCTGTGGACACAACGACACAAGAGGTATACGCAGTGGAAATAATGAACGCTGTGTAATCCACAATGGCCAAGGGCCCTCGTGTGTGCACACACACGCACAGAGAGAGTAGATACATAACGATGGACTAGAACAAGCACTGCCTGAGTACTAACCAAGGCACGCTAATCAGCACACACAAGGACACACATGACTGTACAGACATAAGCTGAGCCCACCTCAAGGACATAACACCCACCTTGTTAAGAGAAGGCCTAGGGAGGTGCAGGTGAGATTGGGTCCAGACATGCTTGCTCACAGATAGAATTGAATTATTGATCAGCCAACAGATTGTGTTATGAGGAATTCATGGATCCACACGCGGGCTGCCCAGCTCCCTCAGGCTGAAAGACTGACAGAGTGTGTGTGGACTCACTGTACACTTATATATGTGTGCATCTGTCAATGTGCGCACGTGTGCTAGGGAAGCCTGAGTAAAGCCGGTTGCAGTGGTCAAGTCCGAATTATTTTCTGTAGATGGTGTGGGTAGTGTGAGCTCGCACTTAGACAAGACAGAGCAAACAGCGAATCGATCAAGCTGGCTGGGGTGATGCATACAGAAGGAAGGCTTCACCCTCGCAGTGCTGAGAGGGCTTTAACTGCTCACACACTGAGCGACTTTTTCACTGGCACTCAGGCAACGGCGCAATCCTCAGCTCTTAATACCACCAATGCAAAGAGAGGAAATGGGATTTTTATTTGTCTGAGTTCCTTGGGTGGTCTGCTGCTGCTAATAATGCACTGAAATACAGGGCCCTCGCTTAACTCATGATCCATTATGAACATCAACATCAGCCAACATGAGGTGAATGCCATTAGACAAAGGTAGGGCCGTATTCTGTCATGAGGCTGTGGCACCTTAAAGTCCACTTTAACCCAGAAACTTTTCAACACTCTCTCAATGTGAGTCACAGCATGAGGAAAAAAAAAAAGAAAAAAAACAGTGTGTAGCAATGTCATGCAATGCTGCTCAGTGTCTGAACTTTACACTGAAATGATGCATCACGATCACAAGCCTCTCAACTCATCTTACTGACAAGATCAAAACTATCACAGCTGTAATTAAAGTCATGCCGAACTAGTCGTGTGCCATATTATTCACAATAATATAAGACTGCACAATTTTCAAGTTAAGTATCTAATAGCAATTATTTGGAGTGATACTGCAATTGCGACGTAATTTTGATATTAGAGGGAATGGTCATTTTTATGCCATTTTTCTCTTTTGTTCTATTTTCATTGAAAAACCATTTTAAAAGATTACTGAATGATTTTTGCAGGGATCTGTATTAGGGATGCGCGATAATGATAATCTGCTTCCACTCTGAAGGGCACTGGCCCTTCAGCAGTGTGTGTTTGAGCTCTAAAGGTAAATAATCTTAAACAGGATTCCAAATCTTCCGAAACGCACCCTCACTGCCCCTAAGGGCCGCACTTATTCTTTCGTGAGGCATAACATTAAAAATCTCTCTGTGCCGGAGTGTTACTGAGGGCGGAGTGTCTTTAATCCATTCTAACAGAATGCATTTGCAAACAAGGAGCAGAAGTTTGACTGTGGGAGAGTGCTAGCTCTTTAGAGGGC
>JAQFJA010000023.1:21492911-21505963 GCA_029874485.1 Naso brachycentron
ACAAAATAAACCAAAAAAATGAATATTTCAGTGTATTATTATTATTATTATTATTATTATCGTGTACTAATGCTGTTGCGACCACTCTGTGTAGCTCTTGCTGTTTGACTCTGTTCCCATTTGAGTACATTCGATTCAGTTGGCACCATTTTCATAATAGCACAGTAGCATTTACTGTATATATATGTGTTGCACAGAGGGCAGTGAGATATGACTTGTTTCTACATTGTTTTTTGTGATTAAAGCTAAGATTTTGCATTTACATACATGCAGTTTCGAATCAGTTCTGAGCAAGTGGTCCAATGTAATAACGAGGGTGTGTAAAACGATTAATTAGTTATCAAGGGCACACAACATTAGCAAGTTCGCTGGGACTCTGAAGCATAGCTGTGCATCATCATCAAGGCATTGATCACATATTACAATTGAAGTGAGGTAACAGTGAGGTAACAGCTATTTTTGGTCGTTTTTTACTGATAAACGCCGGCATATGCACACATTATGCATTCATTCTTCAATGACAAACATGAGAGTTTCACAGTCGTGATCATTATTTGCCATTGGGTAAATAACACAGAACAGTGAGTGCAGCATTCATTTATAGCATATGACGAATTCAACACTTGGAATGTAAATGATATTCCCACTATGCCTCTCTAATCACTCGCTTGGTTAAAGAAATAAGGAAATGGTTTTATCACAAACATTCGCACAGTCGTACCCTTGTTTGTGCCCTTGCTACTGCAACTGTATTGTCAGCATACATCAGCCTTGTTATTTTTTGTATCACCAGGTGAAGGTTGCCAGATATACTATAGTGGCAAATCTTACAATGCAGAGATAACAGATGGAGCAGTTCACAGACACAGGAAACTGTCATGGTGGTGAGTGATAAAGGTGTGAAGACTCAACAGGGAGGCAGAGGAAGGTTATTTAAAGCGTAAGGAAAACTCTGATTTGAATGGCTCCCTGACCTAGCTAAGTGCGCCTGCAGCTGTCAATATGACTTATAAGTAATTACAGGGGGGAGGGAGGGATTGTGGGCGAGCAAAGCTATGGCTACTGCATGCAGTGCTCAAATGCTTCGCAAAGGCATGTGCGACAAGGAGACATCAGGTTTGGCATAAAACGGACAGACGGGCTTATGGTGCCATTCTCACCCAGTCTGGGAATAACCACAAGCTGGGAATAGCAGGGTGGCAGCAGTGTGTGGGTTGGTGTGAACAGTCTGCAAGCATGTGTATGAGTCTGCATGTCAGAGAGAAAGAACAAGGCAATAGTTGAACCAGAAGACTGATGTTTAAAGATGCTAGTTGAGCATAGTTAATGACAACAAATATGTAGATATATTGTGTACGTACATTGTTGTGTGACATTGAGGAGCGACAATAAAACACTGATGTAATATTTTGTCTGTGACCTTGACGTTTAGGTGGAAACTGAAAGCCACCATGAGCGACATTTATCTTCTCTTATCAGATGTCCCCTTGCACTGGCTGAGCTGTCACTTTACCCGAGAAAAATGTCATTGTTTTCCTCTCTCTGCTCATAACACAATCTAATCACAGTTTGCCCAGCTCATCCTGTATTGTCCAGGTGGCCCCACTCTAAGGAGGAACAGAGGGACTCTCAGCATCAATAAATGTCCTTAACCAGGCTGATGTGATGTAGCCCAGATTACACAATGGCCTGTGTGCACCCAGCTACATTCATGTGTATACACACGCATGCACGCACACAAATATGCCTGCATACATGCGCTTTTACACAGCATGTGTGTGCACTATTCCCTATTGAGTCAGTAACATCAGTAATTCAAAGAGGTTGTATGTCCTTGACAAAGTCTGTAGAAGTGTGATTATACAGAGAAAGCTGCACTGTGTGGTCTAAGCTGGATCAGCCTAGTTGGCACATACACAGCCTACGGACTTTACCGAGAATCTTACATTTCCCTCAACCAAAACAGACTTACTGAACCTATGAGCTGCTCCACATGGTGTAATATAGGTTAGGTCGTGAGCAAAATATGACATTGATTTTTTTCTCTCTCTCTCTTTTCAGAACCTAGTGATTGATAGTTCGGGGAGAGAATAGCCCTCAGCACGCTGAAGACTATGGGCTGCCCACTGAGCCCCTTTTGGATGGCATGGTATTATGTGGGCTGCCCAGCAGCCTGTGCTGAATGGTGGAAACAGCTAAGCCATCTGTTACACTCTATTTTCATCTCTCTGCCTACCAGCAGGGAGAGCCACAGCCCAGAGGGACTTCAGCTGCTCTGACAGAATCCTATTTGTTCAACAGGTCAAGTCTAACACTTGCAGTGAGGGACCACCATACATGCTCTCATTTATGGCACGACCCAGGTGATTACAAAGACCCAGACACATCGCTTCGTTGGGCAGGGCTGGCGATAAAGGAGAAAATACGAATACAAAAAAGTAATCAGGTGCCTCAGAGAATTAGAGGAGATTAATGCTCTCACAGTTGTTAAATGACCATAACCCAATGTGTCCTCAAATGCTTCTTAAGCCTGGTTAAAAGGATGATCCTGTGAATTGAACTCAGTTCATATAATGTGTTTCTTGGGTTGAGAAAAGAGAAATTTGGGTTTCCAGGTGAGGATGAAACAGAGGCTGGCAGGATTCATTTGAGATTACTTGGCGCAAACATGGTGTAATCCCCTTATCTGCGTACTTACCTGTCCCTGACAGTGATCCAAGCCTACCTCTATGAACCTCATTGGCCTGACATTCTGGCAGGAGAAAATCCCTGTCTAATGTGTCAGCCCAGGCAGCTTTAACACCTGGCACGCCAATGCTTATCTGCTGAGCACCCAGAAGCACCTGCATTATCCCACTGAAGCCTCACAACAAGTGAAAGGGCTCCTATTATCCACACAGTAAAATTACAGTTTGTGTCATACCCCAAACACACAGTGGACAAAGTGCATACCATTACTAAGGTTTCATGACCGGATCAAAATGCAAGTACAGTATCAGACATTCTGAATTTTGGCATCCTTTTCCTACTGGCTGCCTCTTGGGGGATTTCAGAGCTGATAAATCTGGCTTATTATTTTTCAATGAGTGAATGGTCCAGTCCCTATTACTATATCCCTCTTCAGCCCATAATCTTAGGAATTGCATTAAAGCTATTGTTAATCCCTAAATCCAAACTGATGATCAAATATGATCAACAATTTGCTGTTGTCGTCTCTAAAGCTGAGCTCTGCAGGGTGGAAGTTTCACATCAACTCTGCGCACTGCTTTGCATTTTCATTGAAACCTGTGCTTGTTAATCAGAACAAGACTCTATGTGTTTATTTTGTTTCGACCTTGACCATTAGTCAGCGCTACCAGCAACAGTGACAGCTTACTTCTTTAAAGCATTCTCAGGCATATTAAATATTCTAAGTCCTATGCTCCTACCTAGTTGACAGTCTAAAATCGTCTCTGGCGCAGTGCTTAAAATTAATGGGCTTCTGCAAACATGGAATTTTTTTGAGGCAATATTATGAAAGGTAATCCATTACATACACACAATGAGGAGGGGACAAAGAGGGGGCTACATCCCCCTTGTTAGCAAAGTTACCAAAATGCATCCACCTTGTTAATCTGCAATCCCCTCATCTCCTTCCTCAAGTAGCAGAGGGTAGCCTAGTACATATGAAGAGGGGTTGTTTACAATTTGTTAATTTTGTCTGACTGAATCACTGATCCTTTATCTGACTGAGGCTTGTGCTAATCAGAGTCTGTGGCCCCGACCATGGTCTGAAATATCAGACGCCTACCTGCTATGTATTGATCAATCCATGTCTGTGGTTTCTGAAGTAGCAGATGAATTTGTAATTATGTCTTTTTCTCTCAGCTCTGCCATTCTGTCATTTTGCTTTAAACGTTTCTATGTAGGCTGTGATGTTAGCCTACTGTATTTACTAGAGTAGGCTAATGCCACCTAGCCTACATGATTAAACTCTCAAGTATGCCTGAGAATGAAGTTTTTATGAGGTTTATTTAAACACACCACTGCTTGTATGTGTATCATGGGCTATTCTTGTAAAAAAATTCATGATCTTAGTAGGTTCGTGCTGCTGAAAATATGCTAGGCCCACACCCCAGACCAAGTCTCCTCTACATGGACCACAGCAACAAGCTAGGCCATTTTAGAGTAGACGTTGAGGTCACTATAACAGTAATACACTTTATACTACAGATTTTTCGTGTATGGCGGATATGTTGTTGTTGTTTTTGTTGTTGTAGGTGGTTATGGAACAATTGGGTTAAAATTTCTTCGTCACCGACTATGTAGAGGACACACGAGAAAACGAAGAGAAGTACAATTTCCGGTCGGCCATTTTTCATCCCCGTAACACAGCTTAAGGCCAGCATCACCGGGGACCGCCACCTTAGGTACCTTCAAGCTGGAAATTGCTCATAACCATGACCACCCTGTACGGAATAATTTGCTTTGGACAACAGTTTGAAAGATTTATAAAGTGTTTTCTTCTAAAAGTTTGTCTTCTTCAACTTTTGACGGACGTCGTAACAGCAGGTAAGAAAAGTTCGTTCCTGTCACTGTCTGTTTGAGGAGGAGGCAGGTAAGTTAACAATACGTCAAAAAGTTATAGCATTAGTAACGTTAAGTTACATATTAGAATGAGTCAATAAAAGGGGCAGTTTTGCGGTACATGTTTTCAGATGACAATGTTTAATTTAGTATCTGGACGTCAATTAACGGTAACGTTATCTCAACCGTTGAGGTTAACTGGTGTAACTCTTGTTGAGCATGCTAAATAAATAGTTTGATAACTTTGGTCGTAGTTATTCTGAAACAGTCTGTGTCTTTGACGATATTTTTGTCCAAAGGTTTGTTATTATGACATATTTTGTTCCTTTTCAAAATAACAGACCCTCATATGGAAAGAAACTATGCTTGAAGCGGATAATTCTGTGCAAATACGGACATCTAGTGGTGATTCAGCAGCATTACGTTCGCCTCGTCGAGGGAAGGCTTCTTGAGCCGTAATGAGCAGAAAACCGGTTCCAGATCATTTGAAAAGCTTCGAAACAGAATTAAAGTTATTTGCTCCGCGACAAGACGCGCTGTCGTGTGTAGTATCTCTGAAACACATTTATTCTAGTTTGTGTGTCTCTGCCAGCAACCCAAACATATAATTGCGATCAGAAATCTGATCAAATGGACTTCCATAGACTGAGTCGCGTACAGTCCGACTCCTCATAAATAGATATCTGTTACTGTATTTAAATGCATAGGTTCTCTGCCACATTAAAATGCTTGTATTGCTTGAATGAAGGAAAACTGTACGCCGGGGCAGGTCTGACGTTCTATCCCATGGTGCATTGCGTCATGGCGATAGTTCGAGATCATGTAAATATAAAACGAAACTCAAAACTTCATCGATCAGCTGGTTTGTAAATAATACTACGTTGATCGCGCGTCAGAGTTACGTGGTTGTTGTATTAAAGTTTCAAAGACCGTAACTTAACAATATATGCAGCGGAATGACATCACTGACTTTACTCTTATTCCGGTAGCTTTGCGCAGTGGCAGTATCGTAGCCTATGAGGTTTATCCGAGGCGCGATTATTGCTAGTTGAAAACTTTACCCAATACCCCGCCTTGATGACTTGAAATATAGTCAGCAATGGCAATTTTTGATTGTCTCTAAGGAGACATATTAGAGTGTCAATATTAAATGACTATGGGTGTAGTGTAGACGTACTAGGAATCTGCTGTTGCAGCAGGAAACTGAGTGTAGACTCTCTGTGTGAATCCATTACTTCCGTTTAGAATTCTCTCACAATTGAGGAAGTGGATGAAACAATGGATGAGTGTTATTTGTTTGCTTGTTTGTTTGTGTGTATGTATAGTCGGCAAATGCAAGTTTTGACGTTCTCTTAAGAGACTGATACACTTGTGAAAAGAAATCCTCCCAGGTAGTTTTTTTATGAATTTCCACATTTATCAGTGGGACCGTATCGTCAGAAGTTGACCTGAAATAAAAGCGCACAGGAGTATAAGTCATTTTCATGTATAACTCACTAACTGCTGTGTATTTGTTCAAGGTTATGGATGAGTTTTATATTTTTACATTGTTTGTTCATGACTTCATATGTGTTGGTCACAAGTTTCGAGATTGGATCACGAAGTTACATTAAAAATGTTACATCAACTGTCATGGTTACACGGTTACACTCGGATCATTTACTCTACAGTTTTTATCATCTTTCTATCGACTACTGTCCTCCCTATATATAATGTTTCAATTTATTGAAATGTATTTTGAAATCCATAAATCCCTCTCTAGGGATACAAATGTGCATTTTTTTTCAACATGATCAAAATGATAAATTATAACTTGTTAACTTAAAACCACACACATTTTTAAAACCATGACAAGATATCATTTGGGCTTTTGTGCCTCTATTTTTCTGACAGGACAGCTGAAGAGTGGACAGGAAACAGGGGAGAGGGAGGGGATGACACACAGCAAAGGGCCGCAAGGTGGAATTGAACCCGTGGCGGCTGCAGCGATGACACAGCCTCTGTATATGGGGTAGCCTGCTCTACCAACTGAGCCACTAGGCGCCCCATTTCCCCACTTTTTTTTAGCAGAATCCAGTGCAAACAGCGAACAGATTCAAAGGACACTTCCCGAAAATTTCATTCCTCCTTGATCGACAGATGGGACCATCAGACGCTCCCAGCCATAGGCCTGCACTTATGGACTCCATCCCTTTGTTTTTTTCAACATTTCAACAAAACAAATCAAAACAAACGTTGACAACTTTGCGGGCCGCACTTGCGTGAGTAGTTCTAAAATTTACTCACGCTGTCTCAAAAAATGGTCGCAAAACGCAACCATTTGGTCGCAGTATGGAGCCTTGGTTTTTCTATCTTCTCTTGTCTTCTCAATCTGTCGCCACTGTTTCCATTTCACTGAGTTTCTCTCTTTCTCTTTGACTGGAAAACTGAACACACAGTAACTCATGACCCTAAGACCACAACTATTTTTAAAACCTTTACAAAGATGTGTGTGGACAGAGATGATAAGCCTGTAGTCTCAGCGTCCTTGTTGATGGTTGCAACCTGCCATAAAACCAGAACCAAAACCAGAAGAAGAGGAAGAAGAAGAAAATCTTGTTGACCTTGTGCAGAGTCAAAATTGTAACCTTTGAAGGTGAGCTGAGGTGCTATTATCAGTGGTTGAAAACTTTGCGCAATACCCTGCCTTGACAACATGTATAAACTGGAGACTGATAAAGTAGCCAAATCCAGGTGCATTAAATAACAATAACATACTTTTTTTGAGAATGTATATTTTCTTATACATAGATTAAATAAAGCCTTAATCTTACTGTTGAAATTTCAGAAAACAACTGCCTCTACTTAGTAGTGATATTTATTTAGGCAGTAAACCTGAAACATTTTTATTTTTATGTGTTCAGTCCTGCCTGGACAACCTGAAATTTAGCTGGCAATGACAATTTTTGATAGTCTCAGCAGTTGGGTCAGGCTTTATGTTGTCCTTTACAATGAAGAGAATTATTGTTGGGATCAAGTTGTATGTATAGATTTTAAATTCAAATTTAGCCGTGTTTCCTACTGTGTATTATTTTGGAAGTCTTTTAGGTGATACTATACTTTGAGCAGTTTTATAAAATTGACTTGAATGGCTGGAAAAATATTGCAATGTCAAATCAGGCAGGTTTGATGATAAGCTTTTTGAACCCTGTTTGGAAAGTGTCTTTAATGTAATCCAGTCCAATAAATGCACTGATTGCAAGTTTCATGATTTGACCACAAAGTTACATAAAAAAGGTGATGTTAATGGTTGTATGGGTGTACGACTACACTCCTCGACTCTTTTGCTATTTCAGTGGTCCTCTGTCTTTGCCATGTATTTTAAATTCCCTATAGCTCCTTCTCCAAAGGGATAACATCTAATGTGTTCTTGTACATAAACATGATGATATTTAAAAACTCCTAAACTTGAAACCACACCCATATTCACAACCATCACAAAGAGGTATGCAGACCAGGGACACTCTCCTGTCATGTCATTGTGTAGATCAGCCTTGCACTGTGGTAGTATCGTTGCCCATGATGTTCAATTGAGGTGCGATCATTGCTAGTTGAAAACTTAACCCAATACCTTGCCTTGATGATCTATATGGTCAGCAATGGCAATAGTTGATGGTCTCTATGGAGACCCATATTAATGTGTAAGTAAATGTTGGTGCAGTGCTGACAGAATTGTATTTACATATGCAATTTGCAAACTTGCAAATAACATCTAATTAAATGGAAAAATCTACCTGCTAAAACATGGTTATATCCTTATACCCAATATCCTGCCTTGACGATCAATATGATTGGCAATAGCAATTTTTGATGGTCTCTAAGGAGACTGACAAATGTGTGAAGTCACACAGAAATGTCTCTGCCGCCTCCTGAAGGAATTTGCATGTTCACTAATCTGTTCTTCAGCAGAGGACGGTTTCTACTTGACCGAGGCAGAATTTTGGCAGGATAATTCCTCTATTAAAACTTATCAAGATGAACGCAGCTGCAGACTCTTCATCATTGCCTTCACAACTTGTTCTAGAAATTCTTTGAATTATAGCATGATATGTGCCGTGTTTTCTTTAAGAAGTCAATCAGACTACACTGACCTTTGAGGGGGCTTTACAAAAGACTGAAAAAAAGTGACACAAATTTAGTTTTTTAAAATCCCTCTTTGAAAGTGTCTTTAGTCTAATCCCACCTAAACTATAGTCAGTCGAGCAGAAATAGTCTTATTCAACTACATTATTGACCTAAACATGCAAACCATAGTCACACCCCCAATACAACAGATGGGCTGTCAGTGAAACATTACGCATTCTGAAACCCTCACAGAAGGGCGTATAGATTTTCAGGTAAACCCCCTACACAACTTTGTTCCATTGTTCTTGTGCAGAGGCAGTTTCGTAACCAATGAGGTTAATCCGAGGTGCGATTGTTGCTGGTTGAAAACTTTACCCAATACCCTGCCAATTCAGCTTGCAATATAGTTGGAAGTGGCAATTTTTGTTAGTCTCCAAGGAGACTGATTAATTTGTGAGAAGAATTTATTATTACAGTCTTGCAAAAAGAGTAATGTGTTTTGACCCTATGTGCAACTGTTGTTCAGCAGAGGAGGGTTTTCAGTAGAGATTGATCTAGACATATGGATAATTTCTCTATTAAACCTTTTTTGTGTTTACGCACAGCTGCAGACTCTGCAGTCTTTGCCTCACAACTTGTTCTGGACTCTAACTTGCTGAACTGTAGAGAACTGGACTTGTTTGGAATGTCTAGAAGAAGTTTCATCTCTCATCCAAGAGGTTTGCTTCAGCTCTCGTACTAGTGGAGAGTTGCTCGCTGTAAATCCTTTGTGGTTGTAACCCCCTTAACTGTGTCATTAAGGTCACGTGAACTCTGAGTTTCGTAATACTTAGTCATGTGAGAGTTGTTGACCACCCTGGCCCTAATGTGGGTCGTTAGGACTAGGTGGGTCCAGGTGTGAATGAGTGTTGAGCTGTATGGGGAGGGAACTCAGGACTGCATTGTAAGTGACTGATAAGTGGTGTCATAGGCTACCTCCTCTGTTTAATGATGGTCGTTCCAGTTTGACGTAGATTGCTTCCCTGGCCAACGGCATACACTACATTAATTTGCTTTGGAACAGGTGTTTTGTCCTTATGGTGAACAAGCTTCTGCCTCAGTGTGTTAATGAGTCTGAAGGGCACATGGATGTGGTGCTTTTCGAGAATCCCGTGACATATGGTATGACAGTGTTTCTGTGTTTTTGCCTCTTCTCTTTCTGCTCTGGATCTCTCTGAGATTTTCACACACACACACACACACAAAAAAATCCTCCATAACCTTTTCATGTCTTCTTTTTGCAATGGCAGTTTTGTAACCAATGAGGTAAGTCAGAGGTGCATTTATTGCTGAAAACTTTAACTAATTCCCCGCCTTCATGACTTGAAATACATAATTGGAAATGGCAAGTTTTGATAGTATCTTAAAAGACAGACTTGTTGGAAATAAATGTGTCTCTTATTGCCTTGCTCAAGAGAATTGTATTTACTTTGCATATTTATCCATCTGTTCAGCAGTCAAGCATTACCTATTACTTGACCAAGAAATCATTTCTGCAAAATAATTTCTTCTTTATAGCCAATGAGGTAAATCTGAGGTGGGATTATTGCTGGTTGGAAACCTCACCCGGTTTAGCATAATGTAAGTTATTTAAGATTTATTATTGTATTAGTATTTTTTAGTGAACACTTGAAACATTTCTATTTTAAGATTCTTTTCCACAGTATTGTGGTCACAATGTACTTGCCAAATCAGCAGAGGGCACTCTGAACTAGGGTATGCAATAGGAATGGGAGGAAAATCACAGGAAATATTCAACAAAAAAATCACTTTGTTTTTTTAAGTCTAGAGAAACAATTTATAGATACATTTTCAAGATATGTTAAATAATTTGGCGTATGAGTTTGAAAGTCGGAGTTTCTTTTGCAACTTGATGTTGATTGTTGCATCATGAAAGAGTTTTTGCTTAACAGTCTCCTGTGATTAAGATTTGAAAATGAGCGTAACATTCATGTAGTCATGTTTTACCACCCTGGAGAGAAACATCACGGCAGGGATGTCTGATTAAAAGAGGGGGGGGTTTCAGGCAGTCACAGGGGTGGAGGGCTAATCAAGCCGGTCTTCTCATTAGGCAGATGAGCTCAAGGCCTCCTGTCACCTTGTACACTCTCTTACAAACTTGTTGTCATAGAAGCACACTTGAGATTCTCACTGTAGTCATGTAGTAGACATTTTTTTCAGCCTTACCTTCAAAATTGAGTAGCCATTCAAAAATTAGCAGGTCTTTAGCTGTAGAAAATCATTAAAGAGTTCAACACATCTCATAATAGTTGAGGATATTACTATTTTTTACTGTTATCATTTGTAGTCTTTGGAATACTTCCTAAGATTTCATTGTAATGTATAGTTACAGATTAAGTATAGTTCTTCCAATTCAAGGCATTTTGGTTGTATTGGGGTTATTCCTTTCGATATTCAGTATAATTCATAAAAGTTCTAATCAGAGGCATTGTACCATCATAATCTTGTATCATGTCTGGATGTATGTTTTCATCTCAGTAATGTGATTATTGTAATCCAGCTGCTTGTAATATATCTTTCCCTAGCTAATCAAATTCTGGGAGACGGATCATGCTTTCTGACAAAAAAAGAACATTTGGTTTTCGTTATCAAAGGTGGAACCAAGGCTTTGATGAGTGACTCATTCATAAATTACATGAGACAGCTTTTGCATTCAGTCTTCATTTGGTAAGAGCCATGATGCACTTGCTTCTGCATCCAGTGAGCGTTGATCAGTCCACACCACCAAGAAAAGAGTGTCAGGGTTGATGTTGCTTGGTTGTGTGGTCCTCTTGACCTGCACATGACCCAGTGTTTTGTACATGTCAAGATTTAATTAAAGTTCTCAGAAATTATGTGGGATAAGCAGTTTTTCATCCTCTCTGACACTCCGATTTTTCCAGTATTCCCAACAGTTCTCTATCCGTCAAAAATGAAATGGTGAAATATGGCTTTGTTCTCTAGTGACAGCAGGAGACATGCCAAACATAAACAAATAAATTGCAGAGCGTCACAGGACTAGTTTCTAGGTAACCATGTGACAGTGCTGACAATTGCTATGGAAACCAACGTACCCTCCCTCTCTCTCTCTCTCGCTCTCTCTCTCTCTCTGACTCTGTCTGTATATCTGTCTTTCTCTGAGTTCTTTTAGGAAATGTGTGAGAATATTCCCTTTCCTGTAAATTGATTTTACTTTTGAGGTTTGACAGTGGAGGGGGGGGGGTGTGGAGTTAGACGCTGTCACGTCATAGAAAGTAATTTCCCTTCATACTCTGTACAAGCTGTAGAACATATTCAGACGGACTGATATATCAGATGATATCGTCTACGCCAGAGACAAAATCCTAATGATGTAACCCTAACCCCTATCAAATATCTTGTCAGGTTTCTAACCTTAACGCCTTACCTCAACCCTGACAACACTTTTTGAAATATGAAGACTACTCTTCTACATCACCATCCATTCACCGCCTTGCTTTCACGCTTTAGCTCTAACTAGCACAATATGAAAACTGTAATTAGCCTGAACTCCATTACAAAAGAAGGCATTTTTTAAGATCAGAGTAAACAAAAACTAGCCTTAATGATTTTCTTTAGATCTTTTGTTCAGCAAGCTAATTTGCAATCTGCTTTGCAGCAGGTCTTTTGTTTTGATTCTGTTCGTCACAAATCCAGATACAACTCGATCTTCTAAATGGAAAACCAGGCTTCTCTTCAAAGAGTGAGACATCACAGCCGGGTTTATTAAAAAAGCAGGTGCAAATCTGAAAGAGATGCTTTGATTTGTGGCCAATTATGGACATCCTTGTTGCGTCACCTTCATGTGAGTACTCTTCTTCCCTCCTCAGAGCTGATCAGAAGAATTAGACCATTATTCTTGGTAGATAACCAGAAATTTAGAGATCACACGAGTGAACAGAAACCTCAGAAGTTATCAAGCTATTCAACACACCCAATTAAACTTGTTCCAGTTCTCTAATGCCATCTCCCTCTTAATCACTGCGTGGTGTACAAGGGGTTGCCCCCAATTAGCGGCCTCCTGTGACACCCTGACACCCTGCTGCATCGTGATTGTATTTCAACTTCAATTACTTTGAAAATCCCTCAGGCAGAGGTGATTGGTCTCCTCCATTGCTTTACTTTATCTTACTTTTTCTCTGGTTGCCATTCTTTTGATTTATAGGTTGTGTGTTAGGGTAAGTGTGTGGAAGGATAGTCCATCGTTTTATTGTTTTATGAGCAATGCTTGACAGTTCTGTGTAGAGACAGTCACAGCTCTCTCTCTCTCACTCTCTCTCTCTCTCTCTCTCTCTCTCTCTCTAAATATATATATATATATATAT
>JAQFJA010000023.1:21584262-21596578 GCA_029874485.1 Naso brachycentron
ATTAAATATTAGGGAAAAGCAAGACTTTCTCCAAGAACACCAGACTTTTAGTGCAATAGGAGCATTTTTCTTCACTGCCAAGGAAAGTTTTATATTTAAACATCTACTGGCTGTTTGATCTGAGCTCTCAATGGGACAAACTGATAAAAAAGATTTTTGTTGAAAAAAACTTAAAGAGAAATAATTTTCTGCCTGGATTCATGTTTTGCTGTAATTTGTACTGGAGATTTTCTTGTGACCAATCAGCTGCTGATCATCTACCAGCTGTGCACAGAAAGTTCTGTTTAGCTTATTCTTCTTTCTGTCTTTGATGTTTGCTTTACTTTATCCCCTATATGTTTAGTTGTATTCTTGCCTCAAGCCAGATTTTTGCTCTTATAATTTTGCTAAATTACATTATTCAAGAATTACTGACGCGTGAATTAAAGCACTGCTTAAATAACTGGCCTCTATATTGTTGACTTATCTTCTGGTCTGTAACACATGGATACGCTCTGATCCAAACTCTTCAGTGGCAGAATCAAGTGCAAACATTTCTCCCATCAAAAGCAGAAATGCTGTTGTCACTATTGGGATTTCTGCAAGAAAAAAAAAAACTAATTTGATCCCCACTCTCGCCAGAGTGCAAAATTCAATAAATATTAATGTCCATCCTTTTATGTAAACCTAAGAACCGATTTCAGATGTCATCATGGGCACTCACTGCCAGACAGGCTGTCCGCACAGTGGGGTGGAACTTCCCGAAATCCAAATCAGATATCTTAATCTTTCCTCTCTCTGCTTGTCTTGTTCCCATCAGGAGTCCTGACTTTCAGCAGCAGCAGCCATGTGAGAGGAGCTGTCAACAAGCAGAGGATGCTTACCTCCAGCTAAAGCAGAGCAGCTACCCTCCCTCCCTCCTGCTTCCCTCCCTTCTTCCCACATGAGGACAAGAAGATGACTATCACCAGCCGGCAGTCCTTCAATGTCCTGACGGTCATCTTTCTCCTGCTGTCCACTGCAGGTGTGTGAAGTTTACTGAGTGCTTGTCAGTGAGTTTGTTTGTCTGGCAACAACAGGAGCCATAAGAGAATGATAAAAGAGACTCAGGGTGTGCTCATATTAAGGAGTTTCCACAAACTTTGGATGCTTCAAAATGTAGGCCTCAGTCCTTTACTGAGTGAGCAGCTAGTGCCATGATGTACATAAATGTAAAAATCCCAAAAGACACAATTTTTGGATAAAAGTTGACATTTGATTGCCAGAACTAAGGTCTGAGACACTTAACATTAAGGCACCATTGCCATAAAAAGTGTACATACAGTTGCAGAAAAAGGGCACTCTCTAAATGAGGCCATGCTGCATAAAACTGTGAAGAGAAGCCCATTATAACCCTTAAAGGTACAAAGAAGAAGGCAGACAACACGCACCCCTATGATGTGGGATATACATTATGCACCAGGGAAAAGATGCTAACTCAGGTTTAAAAATGACAAAATAGGACAAGAGGAGGATGGAGTGTTGGAGGGAGAAACCAGCACAGCAGCTAACAGGAGCGTGGAACAGTTTGAAATAAATGTGGAGCCCTTTATAATCAGCAGTGTCAGTGTGTCAGTAACAGCCACTGAAATGAACTCTAAAGACTATAAAACACATTCAGTAAATAGTACAATACAGTAGGGTCTGACAGATATATCAGTTAGCCATTATCAGCCAATATTGGCCTATCGCAAATATATCAGTATTGGCATATATGTTCTCTGAGAAGCGCTGAAATTAAAACAGTTTTATTAAGGCTAGAAAAAATGCTTGGACTTGTGATTTAAAATGGTGTAATTACATAGTTTTTTTTCATTTATTAACGAATAACTGAAGTGTTTACAGTGTAGTGCACTGATGCTTATATTAAAAGAAGGAAGGTTTATCATAGATAAGGGATTTGGGGATACATTTCACAGCTGATGCAAACTCCAAATAAATGAATGGTCCACCTGTGTGATTCAGTATGACTATCACAGCCAGTGGCATGCAGAATGATGGACTCAATGATGCAGGCTCACACAAGGGCAGATTCAGTTTAGATGGAGTTTAAAACAGTCCAAGGTTGGTACTCAGTAATCACAATATCCAAGGCAAACAATCCAAAAGGGAACAGGTAGAAGGCAACGGTCAAAAACAGGCTATGGTCATACACTCAAGGAGACTTACTAAGAAAAAACGGCTGGAAATAGGCAACACAAGGGAACCCACAACAAACTGGCAAACAGAGGGAGAACACACCTGTAATATGTATACACAGACAATCAGGGGATTACGAGACGCAGGTGTGACCGCTGGGGCGGGTTGAATCACAAGGCTTGAAACACTGGAAGGAGGATCCTTAAGACAGAGACAAGGGTAAGTACAAAATAAAACAGGAAACAATACTTTCAAAATAAACAAACTAAACATATCCTCATGTGGCTGGACAAGATGTGTCAATCACTGAGTAAAATCATTTACTGTGAACCAGGGTTGGGCCATATGTTAAAATTTCCCAACCTTCCACTGTCAGCCCGTCCACTGGCAATTGCCCATATATTCGCGCAGTTGTGTGTGCGTGCCATCACATGCAGTGTGTAGTCACCTATGTTTATACACTGTGAGATTCAACTAGTCAATAATGTAGGCCTACAGCACTTTTTTCTCTCCCAAGACAAGTGCTGCATGCCCACAGTGAGGAGCATGCAGGTAAGAGTGGATGGATGTGAAATCCTGCTCTTTATTTTATATCAGTTTTTGGACTCGCGTAATTATTCACCTGTAATCATTGCATTGAATTATTTTTACCCTCAGCATGTCAGAGCGAATTGCAAAGCTGCACTGCTCTCAACTTGCACACAGAGCTGCTCCACAGGCGGTCTGCCAGTGACTAAAAGCATTTATTTCGGTTGATGAGCCATATGTTACTGTGCAACGTGGTCGATAAAACAACACCAAAAACGATAAAATAAAAGATCTTCATGTTGTTATATTTAATTTACCTGGGTGAAATCGACACATAACAATGTAGATCCACCTTCCCTGCATGCACACTCCAGCAGCAGGGAACACACTTCCTATCAGGGGTATTTACCTCGGCACCACTCTGGCATTTCTTGCGCTGGTCAGTTTTGCTCCTCTTCGACTGAAAACCACAGACTCTGCCTGTTAATAATTTTGTCCTTAACAGGTTGTTTATTTATTGAGTGAAATTTTTAAGGAGGCGGACAATTAATTAGGCAAAATAAAATGTAAAAAATAGAACAAAATATGGGCTCCAACAAACCAATGGGTGGAGCCCATTAACAATGGTCGATAGATTCGTCCAACCGCCCAAACCCCTCAAGGAACCCAGTCGTTCCTCTGTGTCACACAAAAGAAAGACAACAAACCGTTGATGTGATTTTCACTATAAAGAACAAGATGTTGAGCTCTGACTGATGTTCAGATGTTGCCTGTTGTTGAGGGACTGGGAGAGAGCTACAGCACCTCTCAGACCACAGGCTGTAAACATACTGCAATGCAAGAGCCAAGCTGTTATGTGTATCCTAAATTTCTGGAGGTGTTAATGAAATTAAGCAGGTGTGTGTCTTTACAGCTGTGTGTTTTCCAGAACCAGCTGTGGCTTGTATGAGGAGCCAGAGAATTTCCCCTGAACTCTTCTCCCTTCCAAACCTTTAAGTCTTGCATCATTAGAAACCTTATGTTCCAATCTCCATGTTGATCGCATCTGTTTCCTTACTGCTGGTTCATTTACCTAAAACTGCCTTCCTCTTTACTTGCAAGGATTGATGGGATATAAATATCAAGAGTTAACTGCAGAAGCATCCCACTTATTCACCAGCTTCTACAGTCAATGCAGAGGTCACATGGGGAGTTTTCTCTCATCATTTAAACCATCCTTGGCTTCTAATCCTGCTTTGCTCTTCTGTATCACTCTCTGTTCTTCTAAAATGAGGGTTGTTGAAAGGAAGAGGGCCCGCCACACCAAGCTCATTATAACCTGAAAGAGCTCTTCTTTTAAATGCTGATCTGTCCCTGCCCAAGATAACTGAAAGACTTCTATCAGCCTGCAGCGAGCGAACTGACACCTCACCAGCAACACTCTTACTGACAACACTGTGCCAGATTTTAGGCTCCCCTGATGAGAGGAAATGCGTAACGGAAAAAACAAAGCAGTTATAATGAAATGAATTTGGGTGCCCCTATCATGAAGTGGCATATTTTAATGTTAGGCGGGAGAATGATCAGGCATGAAAGAAATCAGAAATACTAATTTACTACACAAATGACTCACATAAACAGAGCCAGATTATTTTACCGGCATGGTTCATGTTATTGTCTGATTTTAGCTTCTGGCACCAAAAACTGTATCAACAAATTGCAGTCAAGAAATACCAAAGAAATATTTCATTTAGACACAGTTTCACCATTCATTACTCAGTCTGTCTGTCAAAGACAACAGACTAGTTTATTTCTCAACTGTAAAATGTCTTTTTGTCACAATTCTGGCTGCTTATAATAATGAGTATTTTAGGATCTTGATGTTAAAGTTCTTGTTACAGGCTGTTCTTATTTCTTATGGATTTAGATTAGACTTGGGTAATGGATAATAGCGTTATGTAGGTTATTTCTAGGATTAATTTGAATAATCAAATTTCTGTTTAATTCTAAGTCTGATTTGTGGCATATTTTGTATTATCAGTGTTTTGTTTCTTCATTGTAACAGTTGTCTTTTGGTCAGGACATTTGAAATGTAATCATAATTTGAAGGAGACTTTCTTGGTTAAATTTAAGTCATATAACTAAAATGTGAAGACAGTTTATAAAGCACAAAAACACAGATGGTGTAGTGTTTTATGAGTGTGTCTCTATGTTTATTCCAGCCTGTTTATGGCCCTGAGTGAATGACCATGTGCGAAGGAATTTGAAGTGCAATAATAAACTGAGTTTTTCCAGGAATATTGAAAGTTTTAAGTTTATTTTCTGCTATTTATATCTCTCTATGGAGAGGGTGTGATACCAGGAAAACTGGAACATTAATGCTTAGTCTTATTATTAGTAATAGAAAATGAATGCTAAAAAGCTGATACTGATCAGTTATAAAGGTGTCCAGATCCATAGTGATGCAAATGAACATCCATTTGCCTCATAATTTGACACATAATGTCCGACAGATTGGTAATTTATTACCATCCAATGCAGACTCAGCTGCGGCTGAAATAAATTCCTTTGATTTTATTTTCATGCATAAGGTTATTGTTTGCTAGATTCCATAACAAAAACTGCGTTTTGTTTTTGTTCTGTGACAGCAGCAATGCACAGATTTATCTTCTTGAAGCTGCAGGGACTTGATTGCTAAGCTGCACACAAATGCAAATAAGACAGACTATTATTTGTACCACATTCTTTAAATTACACCTTAACAAAACTCTCTGACTCTTATCACCATATTTGACTACAGCTGACAGAAGAAGTAGGAGATTTCTGGGGGTCACTTAAGCTTTGATGAACAGGGAAAGACACTGCTGCTAACGCTAATGCTGCTTTTGTTTTGTTCAGTTCACATAATAAAGTGTGATCTAGGGATTTATAATACAGTTCTGACATAACAAATACTCTAACTGGTCTAAGGAGCTTATTTGGTGTTCTCAACTGGAGGCAGCGACACACTTATGTTTGCATAATGAGCTAATAAACTAGATGTTCTCCCATTTCATGTTTGTTTTTGGGTTGTTATGTTCCCTCGAGAATAAAGGTGACAGAGCCTCTGCTATCAGGGCAGGTATGCTTAATGTGATGTTGCCTGTCTGGTTATTTTTGCTGGCACACTTTTGTGCTCTGTTCCTTGTCCTACACCATAATAACATGCACTCTCTGTGATCCTTTTTTTCTGAGGCTTCCAAAGAAAACAAAAAGAATTCAGGTTTTTGGTTTGTCTGCTGCAGAATCACAGATGCTCCCTTGAGAGCTGTTTCCCATCAATAATTCTTTAAAGGAGTTTTCATTTTTTAGAGAAAGAAGAGACAGAGGCCCTACCTCAAATGTAGAGGCCTTGAGCATCATTTTAACTATGTTGAGTGCTTCTTTTACTTCTTTTCTGACCATTTCAGAGAAAATTTTAAATAAATGTTACATCTTAATCTTTGTCTCTCCCAAATCTGCAGCCCTCTCGGCTCATTACCGAGTGTGTGAACCCTACTCTGACCACAAGGGGCGTTACCATTTCGGCTTTCACTGTCCACGGCTCTCAGACAACAAGACCTACATGTTCTGCTGCCACCACAACAACACGGCCTTCAAGTACTGCTGCAACGAGACTGAGTTCCAGATGGTCATGCAGATCAACCTCACCACCACCTCAGATGGTTATGCACACAAGTGAGTAAAACAAAAAACACGCTCTGCCGCTTGACGCTATTTGACCCCTGTGCACTGTGAATCTGCCCTTGCCAAAAGCCTTTAGAAGGGCTTACACTGCTCAGATAGAAACATTTATCTGCAAGGGTATGTGTGGGAGGGTTCTAGGTTAATCTCAGAGCTGAAGCCACAATGTCAAACTCTAAGTTAGATCCCAGTCTCAATACACATGGAGTTGTAAGACACAGCATGTGAAAATATAAAGATTATAGGCTCCTGAAGTTTAAGAGGGGGAACATTTTCCAAGATAAAATGACAATGAAAAAATTCAGGCTTGAACAACATCCAGTACTTTTTTCTCTGAACCAGTGTTTTATAACTCAGTGTTTAGGACTTCCTGACATGCCAGACACGCTCTTTGTGGCTGCGCAGCAGCCTGTCTGTCATTGCTCTGCCCTTGTGGTAGAACAAGCCAATTAGGCTAATTAATCTGTGCAACTTCAAGCAAAAGTGAGCCAATTGTTGATGAACTAATTGTAATTGTTGTCGCCAACCAAAGGATGCCTACTTATGCTCTCACGACTGTTTGTCTCACAAATATGTATCCATGTCTTCATCATTTTTTCATGCACAAAATAATAAATGCCTTGTTGCTGTTTAACGCTGGTAGTCCCCCCCTCTTTTTAAGATTTGATTTATAGACATTTTGATTTTTATCAACACAGAGTAAAGAGAGGAAATACAAACTACAAGAGGACAAACTGCCAGCTTTCAAAAAGACGAGTCACAAAGAAAAGTGTCACAAAGAAAAGAGTCACATGTCCATGTCATTCCAGATGACAAATATGGTGTCCATGAATAAAGAGTTAGTGACAACAAAACTGAGATGAGAGAGGCTCAAGGTAAAAGCAAAAGTGCCAAGATATGCAGGCATGAAAACAAACTTCACTTCAAGATAGTAAGATACAGATCAATGCAGTACAGTACAAAATAATCCAATGCAGTCAGTTGCCAGTTTGGCATCTCTCCTTCTTAGTGTACTCAATAAAAAGTCCCCAAATCTTTAAAAATCTTGGATGTGTGTTGGACAATGTGCCAAATCTCCTCAAGGTATAGGCAAGAAACCATGTCATTTAACCATTTTTTTAAAACAAGGGGAAGAAGCTGATTTTCAGACTCCTGGAAAAACTCTTTTAGCTACAACCATACAGAACCTCAGGGCTTATTGTAAGGGTCAAAGAAGAGAAGGGTCAAAGAATAAGTGGTGCAGCCAAATGTTACAGTAAGGCTGTTGGGACTTAGCTGTCTGTTATATGTGTCACTGTACAACTGAAAAATGCTGATCCATAAACTTGAGAGTTTAGTATAAAACCAGAAAAGCTGACCTAGAGTTCCATCACCCAACTTGCACTTGCACATCACAGAAAGCAGAGACAGAGGGAAAGATTCTGTTTAATTTTGTCTTGGAGAAGTGCAGCCAATGAATGACTTTAAACTGAATGAGTTGAAGCCGTGTTTATAGAACATGATCTAATCCCATCTAATCCTTTCTCCCATAGTTCGTGTTAGATTTCCGCACTAACTGTGAGATTAAATTTGGAGGAAGGAGATCTAGTCATACGGTTGTAGAATGTGTGTTGTTTGGGCATTGAATCTAAATGAGAAAGAGAGCGCCTGACAAAATTTCTAATTTGGAGATAATCTAAAAAAAATGATTAGAAGGAAGATGAAGTTTTAACTGGAGTTGAGCAAAAGATTTAGATTGGTTGTAATGTAGAGACCCTTAACAGTAAACAGCTGGTATTTCCTTTAAAATGTTAGCAAACATCAGTACTAGGCTAGTTGTGTATAGTAAAGGTCAACTTAATGGCAGGAAAAAACTATGAAACTGGATTTGAGCCTCAGTCATATCCGTCGAGCCACTCAGTCCGCTGAGGAGCATCCCTATCGTCTTTTTAAAAAAGCTTGCATGGCCTGTCCACCTGCTCTGTCTACTGGAAAGCATAGGAAATCAATTTGATTTGTTCAGTTGGACCAAAAGCAGGGAAACATGTGTACCCATCAAGGATAAAAAAATAAATGACTAGAGGGAGCAATATCAAAAGCAGAGAGGGGGAAATTGCCCACATCTCTCCTGGAAATTGGCACCCATTGTAAAACTGTCTCTATCTGGCCGCTAACGGATGTACCAAACAAATTACATGTTAGTTCGAATTTGTTTTAAAAGCCCTAGCACATGCTGCATGCACTCCTCCTCAATTTATTTTGTGTCCTCGAAAGCCCTTAGAGTGCATACCTCCGCCAAGGCTGCCAGCTCTAAATTTGTTACTCTAATGAAAGAAAAGGTTTTTTAAAATTTTCAGTCTGGATCTGGATCAAAATACACATTGTGGTGGACAGTCGGTCATGTTGATTTTGGAGAATAACTAAATTCATAAATTTCACGTGCTACAGTCACAGGGCCATCAGCTCTAGAGATCAACAGGCCTCTTCATTAGAAACCTCTGTCTTCAATGGCTGGAAAAACACAGAGCGGAGGATGTTCCCATTATGTTGTTTGGCTACTGACCCTGATCAAAATCCTTTAATAATAAGTATCATGGTCAAGTGAGTTCAGTCTACTCATTATTGTTATTGTTTTATCATTTCCTTTTTCCCACATAATACAGCTGCTCACAGCATACTTCGGCACCAGAACTAAAGAGTAACTGCTCCCAGTCTAATAAATCAGCTGGGAAAACATTTCTTTTCTGGTACACAAAATATATCCAATCCAAATTTAGTCAAGGTTGGATCTAAAATGTTGGATGAAAAAAGTAAAACCTAAAGTGAGATTGGACTTAACTTACCCGAGGAGGGCTGCAACGAATTATGTTTTTTATCCATTAATCTGGTTATTTTCTCTGTTGTTTGTTAGACTATAAAATTCCCGTTGCACGGCTAAGGAAACATTTTAAAATGACTTTTGTTCCCAAAACATTCAGTTCATCATCATAAATGACAAAAAGGCAGTAAATCCTCACATTTGAAAGGCATTTTCCACAATTTTTGCTTGAAAAATCATTGATTATTTAAAAGTTGCTGTCATTTTCTTGTCCATTATTTAACTTATCTCTGAAGTAATGCAGGAAAAAGATATGATGTTTACTTCTCCACCTCTCAGTTCATGAGCGATCAACCAAAATACTAAGTATTGTATTAAATCATTGTGAAAAACTTTACATTGTGAAATCATTGTTGTGCTGTCAACATCAAAAGCTATTCAGTTCTTCTCTGGGCCTTTTTTGGAACTTTCCTTCAAATTACATTTAAGAATATGTAATGTAGTTTTGGAGAAATCCTGCAAAACACAACTAAACAAGACCAAAACATAACCTCCTTGGCTTGCTGGAGCTAATTAAGGGAAAAATGAATCATGAGTTGACTTTTATGGGAGCAGCTATGCCTGAACAAAGTCTCTGAAATGACATTTCCTCAGATCAGATGAAAACAGCGGGTTACAGTCTGCTCGCTCTCAAGCATTTCGCCCCCTTGACATTATCGCACTCATTGACACTGTTTGCCTCTTACTCAGAGGGTTCGTTGACATTGATCCACACCTACAGAGGCAATTCTAAACCACCGCAGAGAGAAGCAGATGCTGAAAGCAGTGGTGTGTTGAGAGTGTGATACCTCCGCATGATCGCTCACATAGCAGGTGTTAAGTGCTGGCTATTCTGTCAAGAACCACCAAGGCATCCTACCATAATACATATATCCATGCAAGAATTGTAGATATATTAATAACATGCCACACTACACATGCTGAGACATAATAGTACATGTTCAGAGAGGACACACACACCTGAAGACACACTCGTTGCATGGCAGGATAAGTAGATTAAAGCGGAGTGAAGGACACAGAAAAATGAGGCTCTTGTTCTGTGGGAGCTCTCAGTGGGAGGTTTGGGTGACAAAACCACAGCTCTCTGTACTAATGCCCTCTCAGCATGCCTCCGTCTCAGACGGTTCATGCTGCCCTGCAGCAGGTCATGATATTTCATTTTAGTGTCAGATGGCCTGTTGGGCGACTCTTTCATCTTGGCTCACTGGACGATGGGACTGCTGGTTTGATATTTAACACTGTCCAAGTGAATTTAAGAGGCCATAATTCCGCTCTCTGCTCCAACTAAGCAGTGGAAATGCTACCATACTTGGAGTTTACTGCAGTTCAAGGTAAAACAAAAGGCGTTTCGCCTCTGAGCGTCAAGTCATCTGAGAATCAAATTTCTAAAAAGCAAGAAGAACAGCTGCACACCAATAATCAATAATCAATTGCATCTGCTTTTCCCCTCTCTGAGAAAGCAGTTAAATATTGCATAACATTTGTTTTAGCTGTGTAGTCATGATCGATCCTTTTAAGGACTGTGCACATAGTCTAGTTTGCTTAACCTCAAGCAGAATCAAATGCAGACCTGCACCGAAAGCTTGTTGCCCCCTTAAATCACCTTATTAGAAATACAAAATAAATTATAGGTAAAGTTCTAAGCTGAGGAAAGGTAAACACAGTTATAGATACGTTTAGATTTCAGTGCTGTCAGTCGCCTGCCGTAGTGTCAATTTCAGCAGCTCAGATGTTCGCTTTTAAGCCATTTATTCCGATAAACATCCCCGAGGCCACATCTTTTCAGACAGAAGGAGACTGCCTTGATTAACTGAACTAAAAGCACTTGGACATTACTTTTTTTTGTGCTGCTTTAATCCATGCAGTCAAACAAATTGCAGAGTGCGGTGAAAGGACATAAAAGGAGGGTTACACACCAAATAAATCTCTATTTCACAGTAATATCCTGTGTTCGCTCTGTCTCACAGATTCTCAGAGTTTTTAGTCTATCTAATCAAGGCATCCTATTAGGACTGAAGCTCTTTCAATTTGTGCGATAATCTCCAACTAAATGTCCTCAGGGCTATAAAAACACCCAGATTTTCAGTAACCCTTTTCTTTGCAAATGCTGCTTCACAAAATTCTCAGTAAGCTATTTTTTGCCCATTTACCTTGCTGTGCTTCACAGACATGGAAGCACTAAAAGAGAGTTCAAATGTTCCCCACATAAATCCAGCTGGATCATGTAAAACATGAGGAAAATTTATGAGGTGAAAACATGGAGGACAGATTTTCAGAGGCACAACAGAGGAGTTGCAATGAGATGGATTAAAAGTCTCTTTTGCGAATGAAATTCTTTTTCCAGTTTAAGAAGCAGAATTTGAAAAAAGCAGCAAATGGATCACATGGTTTTTTTTTTAATATATATTTTTTTATTTATTTAACTAGTTTTTATCAAGGGAGGATTTAAAAATGTCTTGGTCTTGCCACATGAACAGCAAATATTCACACCTGGCAGCTCTATCATAAAATTGGGATTTAAGGGCTGGGCTTAAGGGTAACTGGATGATAGCTCTGAGAATGTGAGCAGTGTTTATCATCATCTTTCGTACACTTCTCTATGCTAATACCATAGATCAATGACTAATACTCCCAGTCTGTCTCTCCCGCAGTAATTATACAGCCCTGGTCGGCGTGTGGATCTATGGCTTCTTCGTCATGGTACTGCTGGCGCTCGACTTTCTTTACTACTCAGCCATAAACTACGAGCTGTGTCGGGTCTATCTGGAGAAATGGGGCCTCGGAGGACGCTGGCTGAAGAAGGCTCGGAGTCAGTGGCACAGGTCCATGCCAGAGGAGAGCGAAGCCCAGGCTCAAGCCCAGCCAATGGTTCCCAGCCACTACCAGCCCAGACACAGCCTCAGAGGGGAGAGCCACAGCCCCACGCTGCTTCCCTACAACACATCCACTGCATGGTGAGTCACTGTCTGTCACAGGATCACTGCCAACCTGCAGTCTGACACGCATGTCTACTTTAAAAGTGTAAAAATCAGCAAAAGAGAACTAATATTTGCACCACAGACCTCCTGTAAT
>JAQFJA010000023.1:21626405-21639967 GCA_029874485.1 Naso brachycentron
GGTAAAATTCAAGAATTTTGCTTAAAAAAAATGTGGAAAAACTACCTAACTGTGCTTAGGTGCCTTTCTTGAGTAAATATGCTCATTTACTTTTCATTGCTGCACATGTACATACTTACGCTGACAATTTTTAAATGCATACCTTACTTGCATGAAGCCAGTGTTTTCCATTCCTTTCTATATTATACAAAAATCAGTTAGCAGAGTCCTGAAACTTACGAGTAGTGTAATAAATTTAAAAAGATAATACTAATAATAATCTACAGTATTTTTATAATTATTATATAATTGTGGCATGAAGATTGCTGCTGTTATTGCTTCTAATCAATATTTTGGTTGCACTTGATTTTAATAGTTTGCTTGAAGATAATTTATAGAGTATTTATAACATTTCAACAACATATCAGCTGTTAATAATATTGTTTTCATAATTGTTTGCTGAACATTTGCATATACATTGTTGAATATTACTTCAACATTTTCTGAATATTTTTGGGGGATTTTTTTCTGAATGTTCTCAGAATGTTCAACAAAGATTTATGAAGTGGTTAACTCACTGGGGTTTACAGTTAGGGTTAGAAGAACCAGCTACATATGTCAAATGATATGTTGTTGAAACATTTAAATACTCTGTGCACTATAATTATCTGTAGGCGGACTATCCAAATTAAGTGTTCCCAATATTTTTATATTTTGGATTCATTGAGTGTGTGAATAATTGTACTGGTAGTGAGAAAGACACAGCGAATTATCACTGGATCTGCAATACAGAGGCTTCGAGTGTCTTTTAGCACATTTTGGTTTAATGTCCAACAAATTCACTGTTTTTATGCACTTGCAATGCTCTCAACAGAGTTGTTTCAAGATGCAATTAGCTGTTGTAAAAAATAAAAATAAAATGTCAGACAAACCTAGAAAACACCAGACAGGTCAAGCTAGCAAATAGCTGTTGAAAATAGTGGACAATTTAGGAGCTACAGAGCCTAGTGATTTCTCTGGGAAGTGGTGGAGAGCAACAACAGACTAAAAGAGAGTGAATATTGATATTTACCTTCACCAGGTGGCCAGAGGCACAACTCTAAATGAATGCTAATGTTGCTGCTGCTGGTGTTGTGCTGTAGCTCTTCTGTCAATTCTGGCCCAACACATATTGACTTGAAATGTCTCTACTGTGTTACTTCATAATTATGTTTGAGAAAACTCAAAAATTAATGATGCAGAATTGTTCGTTGTGAGGGATTACACAACTTTAAGTCTGCTAATAGATGATCATATTACACAAAAATAAAGGAAACAGATGGTGGCTCAGAAGTAGGAGAAAAGGTGTTTTTAAAAGGTGTTTACATTTCTAAAGTACAACAGCATGCTTTACATAATGATTTACTGTGCTGTGGACTAAAGGAAGTATAACTTATTTGGCAGCCACCAACAATTCAGTGTTCTTATAAGTAGATGTTGCTATTATATTAAAAATAGACGTGAAAAACATGCAAACCTAAATGCACTATAGGCTACTTACAATGATTCACTACATGAGACTGTTTAATTTATAGGTGGGTAACTGAAAGTTATAACAGGATAATTAGCAGTTTATTGAATACACACATACTGTACCCTGAAAAGACTTAATGTCCACAGTATCTTCTGTTTTGTGATACTCAAAGACAGCAGCCTCCATCGCTTGTCCTCAAGGTGAGATTTTAACCACCTGTCAACAAAAACCTGCAGAGGAAACAACTGTGGGAAGAAGTGCTAAAATATAAACCACAGAACACTGAAGAAAGACATCAACATGGCAGGAAGTCTCTCTCTCTCTCTCTGTAGGGCTTCCTTGACCACACTGTTCAATTGTCACGGCTGCAGG
This sequence comes from Naso brachycentron, assembly GCA_029874485.1. Classification (NCBI taxonomy): domain Eukaryota; kingdom Metazoa; phylum Chordata; class Actinopteri; order Acanthuriformes; family Acanthuridae; genus Naso; species Naso brachycentron. The sequence continues at coordinate 21,628,270 of JAQFJA010000023.1, forward strand.
GGAGTTACTCACTGACCAGCAGTGAAGGCAGCTCACTGCTGCGTGAAAATCTTGTACTTACAAAATTACATTTTTCAGCTACAAAGCAAAACATCTCACCTACAGTGCAGCTCTACAGTTATGGTTTGGGAGGCTTTTTAGTTTTTTGGCTTTTTTAATGATTGACAGAGGAGAGGAGGGGCAGAGAATCAAGCTGAGCTGGTCAAAAAACCCAAAACAAAACAAAACAAAAAACGTTAAGTTTCCTCACTTCCTTTTGCTTTTATATAGTGCAACACATAGAAGTCAACAGATCAAGCATTGTAGATCCCCACAGATCTGCAGGGCTGCACCTCTTCCTCTGAACATTTTGAATCATATGGTCTGAGACAAAGTGAGAGAACGGCACATAAACACATAAAGTAACACAGTCTGACTAAACTGACGTGTGTCACTCTGTCGTTTCCTGGATCTGGGAAAGAGAAAAGCCTCGCTGAGCAACTTTTCTTCCCCTCTTTATTTTTTGTTTGTTTTTTTCTCTTCCTGCTTTTGACAGTAACTTTTAAAAAGGTCATGAACAGAAAGTGTTTTTGAATAAGCTTACCTTCAGCACTCTGAAAGTGCCTCGACAGAATCGGGTAACTTCAGCTAAATTGAGTTCCTTGACTGATGTCAGCTCCTGTCAAAACGGCGATATGAGAAGAGGAGGGCGATACTCGATCTGAATACAGCCTTGTGTAAATTTTATCAACACAAAAGGTCTGACTGCACCCAATTTCAAGCCATACTTTAAGAGGAAATAACATGTCACCAGGTCGACGGGGAAGATAAGCACATATGAGAGGATGTGAAGAGGAGAAGAAGGTGGCACTTCCTCTTTTCGATAATGCCTTTGTGCATTTTATTTCCTGTGTCACAAACGGCATTTCAGGCTCTAATAATAAATACGTGTCAAGAGAAATATAAAGGAAAGACTCTTTGGTACGCTGCAAATGTATTGTTTGGAAAACCACACTTAAGGCAGAGAGAAACGTGACTCTCAGAGGCCCGAAGCACTTAGGCTTGACTCACACGTCTCCATCTGTGACTGGCTGGATCAATTTCCTGTCATCTGGTCTCTTGCCTTCTTGATTCTTCAACAAACACAACGGAGGGAGAAAAAAAAAGAAAAGATAGAGACAACAAAACAACAAGCTCCGTATGAGCACTGGCCTTGCTAAAGAAAGGAGAAAAGACCACCCATCAGCCAGACGAAGGGGCAATTTGGGAGATGTGGAAGGTTACCATAGCAACAAAGGAATGAGACAAGAAAATAAAGGCCTAAAATAAACCCATAATTCCTTTAGCTAAACCCAAATTGCAGGAATTGGCTGTTCCAAAGCCAATCTCACTCAAAAGCCAAAGCAAATCTAACCTATCAAACAAGTAAAGGATATAATGCAATTCTTATTCTGTTTGATTTATTTCTTGATTGGCAAGATGAAAAAAACCCAAAAGAGTGTGAGCCATCCAGCATGAGCGCAGTTTAGATTGACTCATCCGCTCTCTTAATAATTCAGCCTGGCTCTAAAATGGATGAGTGGTCGTACACCGCACGTCTCAGGAGGTCTCCAGGCAGCACAGCGGGACCAGCTCTGCCTCAGGAGAGCTGAGAGGTCCAAGCCTCCTCAGGGAGTTATCCAAAAGGCCGGTCAATATGAATGTACTCACCGGCTCTCCTGGGACGACAGGAGCAAGCTGCACTTAAGGCCAGCAGCAGCATCAGTTTTTCAATATGGCTTAACATGTGCATAGTTCCTTCAGCTGTATAGGGGATTATAGTTTGTGCATATAAAGAATATACAAAGCATTTTCAGATATTTTATAGGCGATATGATGTATATAACTTTCCAGTTTCTTAAAAGAATAATTAAACATTTCAGGAAAATATGTACATTTGCTGTCTTGTCAAGAGTTAATGTTGAAACAGAGATAAACACCAGTTAGCTTACCTTAGCAAAAAGAGGTGAGTAGGGGGAAATAGCTTAGCTTTACTGGTCTTAAAGGAGTAAAGACTAAAATTTGACTTTTGACATGTATTACTACTGGATTTTCAAAAATATAATGCCATACATTTTAGTTAAATCAGCTTTTAAAATTTGCCAACTACACAGCTAAAAACAGAGAACTATTATCAGTAGCTACCCGAGATAGCCATGGCTAGCCTTAGCTAAAGCTAAATTCTCTTGGCCTGTTTCTGTTTTTTTTTTTGTATGAGGTTTTTGTTTTTTGTTTTTTTGCCTTGCTGTTATCTTTAAATTACAAAAGACATTTTGCTGAACTGACATTTTGGCAACTTAGTTTATAAATGAAGTAACACCTAAATCCTAAATCTAACTCATGATGTTACAATACCTGGCTAAACACTTGCTAACAGTACTAGTCTAGTAGGGTTATTTCATCTTTTGACTCGTAAGATTCATGCATTTAATGCTGTGATTAATCGATGCTAAAACCAAATTTTTAACTGTATTAAAATTTAATACAGTTAAAATTTTTTAGTTAGTAGATCATGTATTTTCCTTTTCAGTCTAATGTTAGCTTAACATTTAGCATTGAAATACAACCATTAGATTGGTTTATTGGCTATCCCATTGAACTTTCGGCAAGAAAGCAATTTTCCCACTCTTAGCATAAACACAAAGCAATTCAGGTAAGCCTACAGTATAATATAAAACAGCATTTTCAACTTTCATAAATATTCTGTGATAGAGAGCTGACTTAAACACACAAATGTTTTCCAGTTCAACATTTTGCCGGCATATACTTTTCCCGTAATGGCTGTGTATTCAAATGCAAGGCTAAAGGTCGCAGGGTTTCCTGGGTTGCAGTTACAATTCGAGGAAGAATAAATAGGCTACTGACATTTGGGAAAGATTAAACAGGCTACCAACATTCAGAGCCTTTTTCAGGCTACTCCCCATGGGTCTTTTTAAGTCCCACATAATGATGACTTTCAGTCCCAGTTGGTCTCCGCCAGTGTCCAGACTGTAATGCATAATATCAGCACAGGCACACAGGGGCAGTTTTCAAAGTATCATCAGGGGGTGAAAACCGGAAAAGTTCATTCCGAGTTTTTGTAGTTGGTGAACAGGTTGTAAAGCACCCTGAGGGTGGACTTGAGGTTCAGGTTGACAACATCTGGAAAACAAAATGGAGACAGCAGAGATTAGTTTTACGTTCCTGAACTGAATGAAAATTAAGACCTTTGATATACAAAAAATCCTAACACTATAAAAGATAAACTGCATCCTTGGGACACTTATGCACAAAATAAATGAGCACTGCTACAATAAAATCATATTTACAATGTAAAGGAGCCTCTTTATGATTGCTGCTGGACTATGTTCCTTCCAAAGGTTATTTGTAATTTGTGAAATTAAATGGAGCTGAAAATAGCTCCCAAGAAATTGCAAATTATTATCATATGATGTATTACTTCTTACTGGAAAATTCTAAGTCTAAAAAATGTTTCCTGCTCTCTTTGTTGGTAACACTGTGTACTACATCAGTGCTTAGTGCTTGTTGTGATCTCTAATCACAAGTATGTGTTTGTTAAGTGATTCACACCATTTTGTTACAACAGTGCCAATGCATCACCATTTAAAATCTCTCAAAGTCTTTATCATCTGATTCCCCTGCTAGCTTTGGTGATACTGTTGATATCAGTAGCAGCTTTGCTATCTCTACTTCCATGCAGACGTGAAAATCACTACTAGGGCTATGATGTCCAATTACTCAAAAATTGTGAGACGCTGTTGAAAGTGGAGTTTTTATCTGAAAGATGTTTGCTTTTTGACCTCATCATGTAAAAAAAGATAAAGCATTTGTATTAATACGGTATGGGAAGACACTCTGACGATGTACTGTAGCTTATACTGGTTTATAATTTAAATATTTCTCTAACCTATATACGATTGTGTGGAAAACAGCATAGTTTTCATCTCAAAGGACTTTGCACATTGCAAGTTTAATAAAAGAGAGATATACAGAAAAATAGAATCAACGAATTGAGGCGAAAAAAACAAGAAAAAAAAAAACAAAGAGCAAAAATGAGTTTACACAATGCATGAAGCACAAACCTATATAAGTGAGTAAATGAAAATGAATTACAAAAAAACATAAAATACGGAGAAATATGTATAAAAGTGTGAAAAAAAACATGTGTTCATACCTCTTGTAAATAATAAAAATAGAAGTACAACGTAGCTTGTTGTGTAAAATATCTCTGGAACTTATGTAAGTAAGAGAGAACTATAATGCACAGTAAAATAAATATTTAAATGTGCTGTGCTACTACTTAATACAAACTTTTATGACTCTAACTCTTAATTTTAATTACACAACAACAAAATCAAACACTTTGTTTATGAAATACCATATCCTGTGAATTAAAGTGAGCAACCAGTACCTGACTAGAATGTGAATGCTTTAGGGGAGAAAGATACTGAATAAAGTTTGGGAATGCTATCAGTCAATTGTATAAGTATACTCTAAGGTATTTCCATCATTTTCTTTAATAGCTTTTCTATCTCTACAAGGGATTGGGGGAGTATAATTAGTTGCTAAAATGCAAGTTTCTGTGGAAAACAGGGAATTTTAACTAATAATCATCATAAAAGCGACGACGACAACAACAACTTGAAGCCAGTACGCCCTTAGCCTATTTTATTTTTGATTTTTTCGTTTGAATAATAAGCACTTACAATCTCTTCAGTAAAAAAAGGCTGGTGTATTCAAACTGAACAACAAAGTGTGGCTTAAGGCTGAGTGAACAAAGCTACTTCATCCATTATACCTGCCAATGAGTGGGGCAGGGTTTCCATCTACTGGACAACCTTTAAAATGACATGCAACGCCTCTTAATGGTTTCCCAGCAGGGCAAGTCACTCAAAATATGTCAGCCTCCATAAACTCTTCTCTTTAAAAAAAAAAAAAAGTAAAAATAAAATAAAAATCCATTATCTCTCCTTTAGGATCTTGAAATAATGTTACAATTCTATTATGTATATCTATAAATATACCTTCTGGTCTGGCTTTGGGTTTCTTCAGGCCTCCATCCTGCATCAGTTCAAAGGCAAAAGCCACATTGTGGACCTGAGAGGACACGAAATGGAAAGTCAGTACACCGGTGATTTACAACAAATCTTTTTGATGAATAAATTTCACTTTTTGGCGATGTAAGCACCTTCTGCTCAAAGGTCACAGGGGTGAGGAAGAAGTTGTACAGGGGGACGAAGTAGTCTTCCAGCAGCCCCATCAGTAACACCAGGTACACTCCATCAGCAAACTGCACACAAAATGTATAGCACTTATGATCATTTTAATGATTGACCAGACTGTGAGATTGCAGATGAACCATCACATATCTCACCTGAGATTCCAGCTCAGTGACTTCCAGGTTCAGCTTGTTCAAGTGTTTGTTTACAAAGGTGATGAGAGACTAGAAACAGGATCAACAAAAAATAACTAACTTTCACTGCACAATCTGTATTACCATACATCATTTGTTGTGCAAAGAATAGGTGTTTACTACCGTTTTTACTACGTTGAGTTTGTCAGGTGCATGATCCAACAAAGTGTCAAAAGCGTCCCTCTCTGTTGTTAAAAAAGAATTCAGTGGTAATAAATACTTAAAGGAATTTGACATGTTGAAAAATGACAAATGTGTCAAAAACACAAACATGATAACAATCTCATATCTGTGCTGTAAGTACATGGTTAATGTTCAGCCGGCAGTTAGCTTAGCTTAGCATAATGACTGGAAACAAAAGGGAAACAGCTAGCATGACTTTGTCCGAAATTTAAAAAACAGCTCTTCTTACTATCTTACTTTCTTCATTCATTCTTATAAAAATTGTTAAATAAATAAATAAATAAATAAAAATGTGACTTTGCTAGGAGCAGTGACTTTCCCTCCGCTAACTTTAAAACATCACTTGAACAGCAACAGCAACAACAACAACAACAACAACAACAACACAACAGTCAGTCTGTCAACTGTCATTTTAACACTTGGCCCGATTAAATAAACACAGATTAGTCTAATTAGCAAGCTTTAGAGGTGCTGGTAGCCAATTTTTTCTATCTTCAGACAATCAGATGAGTTATTTCCCATGATTCCATTCTTTGGCTCATGTTAATCAATTTCTAACTGTAGCATAAAATTTGACAAAGTGATGTAAGAATGGCATCAATCTTCTCATCTAATTCCCAGACAAAGTGTACAGTGCGTTTCCCTAAATTTTTAACTATTCCATTAGGCAGATGACTAAATTTAAAAAATGAGGAGAGATCATTTTCATAATATTATAAACATAATGAATGTGGCTGGTACTCACCAAACCTTCCCAACATCATTCTATAAAACAAAAAAAGATAAGTAACACTTTTAAAAAAATATTCTCAGACTAAAATAAATTTTATTGATATAGTACCTTGCATCACAATACTGATAAAAGAAGAGGACAATTGTGGATAAAACAATAACAGAAACTTTATCAGTTCTTACTCTGTGGTACTCGTCAGCTCCTTGGTCACAACAGCAGTCTGCAGGATTCCCTCTCGCTTCTGCTCAGACAAAAACAAAATGCTTCTCTTAATAATGAAATAACAGCCTGAATTGTGGATGCACAGTAAGAAAGTGACACGTACCAACAAGAAGGTGACAGATTGAGAGATGAGTGGAACATTTAGCCATAAACTGACACTACGCTATCTATCACCATGATGTGTTGGTATCATTACATCCCCATATTATCATTATACTGGATGAGTCCTCATTATTTTTGTGGTTTAAGACAGCTCTTGGTTGGGTTTAAGGTTCTGATAGACAATTCCTAAGATGAAATGATTGTACTTGGGTTTTTTTATTTATTTATTTTAGGGACTAATTTTTGTTGGATAATTTTAATTTTGTAATACACTTCAATATTATCTTTTTTTAATGTTTTTTGTCTGTAACTCACTGACACTTTACCTTGACAACAACCACTTGCACAGAAACGTGCTCAGGCAGTCTGATGGGGGCCTGGAAGTGCATTGCGAGAGCCACCAGCAGATAGACGATAGCCACGAGGTTTTTTGAATGGATGGCTGTAACAGTGAATCAGATGAGAGGACTGTCAGCTCCAAACAAACACAGTGATGTGAACAGTTTTCAGTTGGAGCTTTTTTCACAGACCAAAGAAACATTTAAAAACTGTAAGTGAGCACTTTATATGGCATTACATTCTCGAAAGGAAAAAATAGGATTAAACACTTTTAAAATGCAAAATGTGTTCTAAAGGAGCATTCGATCAAATCTACACATAAATTTGAGCTTGCTTCTCATAGGGAGTACTTAACAGCCTGTGGAAACATGTGTAATGTCTTCTGCGTTTGCGGAGGAGCTCTCCAAAGTTTCACAAGATAACCACAATGATGGCATTAAGATGTCATTTGGTTATTTTGGTTTGGGCTTGGGACTTTTTCCTTTTTAACAGAAACTCTGCATTACAAAGTAGAGGTGTGAAGTTATAGGAAATCAGTAGGCATTTAGATGATGCAGAACAAAATAAAGAGTTGCATTATGGGTAAAATGGGCTCTGCTATTTTGGAAGCTTGATTCACGAAAGAGACAAAGACCAGGTCCACTTTTCAAAACAAGGTTTTTCCCTCCTGTGTTTTCCCAACAGCTACTTGCTACTTGAGGTCTGAGCGTCTTTTTGTAGAAAATCCACAACACTGCCCACTGGGATTGTGTTGTGAGGATGCTGGATTATATATAGCTCCATCGCCTATTCTGATGTCTCTGTTCATCAATATCATGAACAAATAACAGTACATTTATGTGTTAACATGTAAAAAGTCCTGTTAGTGAGGTCTGAATTCGCACTTTCTCACCTCATGTAAACTGAGGGGGTAACAGCCCACTACCAGTTGTCTCAGGCCAAAAATTCTGTTTTCCTAGTCTACAAAGTACTGCAAACAAATTTTCTGAATTTATTTATCCTGACTGGAGTACACAAAAAGTTCTGTTTATAAAAAATAAACACGTATGTGTGGATGAGCCATAAAAGTTGCACTAGCTCGGCCACTGCTGCTTCAATTTTCTTCATTTTTTCATGTTTTCTTTAAGCTTGTCCAGCGTCATGAGTGTGTAATACTTGCAATTGCAAAGTTACTGAAGTTAATGTAAAACTCACAGTCCACACTCCACTCAATGGTCCAGCCATGAGGCCGCAGCAGTTCATTGACGGCCTCCAAAACCGTCTGAAGCTTCTGCTTTTGTCCGATCTCTGACTGAGTCACCTCGGCCACATTCAGCTTCCTGCCTGACAACTTTTCTGTCAACAACAGAAGCAATGAGATGCAAGGTATTAGCTCAGACACACAAAAAAACTGTCCATGCACAGGAGTGAATTCTAGCCGTTTGTGCAAAGTTTCATGCAATCATATTACATTGTACTGAACAGATAAACTGTTGCAAGCAGGCAATGTTGGAATTAGGAGCTGGATTCAAAAGTGTGGGGTTAAAAAGGAGAGGAACTTGTCCTATCTTTTTAAATTTTCCTTTAAATACAATTTTCATGTTTTTCTAACATCTCATCTTTTAAGTATCTGACCCTGCTAAGCTATTTGTGTCTGTTGCTTTATAAATAAACTTGGCTTGCCTTTAAAAAAGAGAAGAAATACAAAGTGCCTCAATTTGCATAAAAGACAACAGTGAGAAAAATGGCTTCAAGCATAAAAAGTAAACAGTAAAATGTTTTTTCATGGCTGTATTTTGACAAACAAGGACATGATGATCTTGCAAACGCAGTGGCTGCAGACAACATGGATCATTTGCCAGGACTTTCTCTGCTCTAAGCAACAGAGGATTTATAAAGCTTATCTCGAGTGTGTCTTCAAATATTAAAAAAAGAAGGAACCAGCAACAGTGATAAAAAGGAAAATCTAAAACAGGCACTGATGCAACAAAAGACTGAGATTACATGAGGTGCAAAAGTGATAAAAGAGTGTGAAACTAAAAAAGGCTCTAACAGAAATAATAAATCACACATCACATAACAAAATGTTGCCTGCTTTTTGCTTTAAGTGTTCAAGCCACTTCTGCAACATATACAACCAAGTGCCAATTCTATTTTCTATTAGCCAGCTATTGCAAATAAATGTAAAAGTTCTTGATGTTTTTATTCTTGTAAATATCAGCAGATGAGACAAAATGTGATCTAGGATTTTTACAAGGGACAATAAGTGGGACAGAGTATAAGAAGAAACCAGTTGGAGAATGTAGATAAAAACTTGAGGAGCTGAAGAGGGAGTTTGAGCATCTGAATTTCCTATTCAATTTCACAAAAAACACACGAGAAGTTAAAAATCTGAAAACAAGAAAAATGTTGTAAGAAAAACAATAGAGCCGAGAAATAAAAATGGACACAAAGAAACACAGAGTTCAGCTTCCAAAAGACACATGTGTGACATAAATACTAAAAGCTGAATCCTATCAATGACTGCAGGTGCTATAATCTAAATCTTGTTTTTATTGCTGCGACTATTGCAGTGGCCTTGCATTTATATTAATTGCAGATGCTTTTTAACGTTAATGGTTGTCAAGGTGGAAGCTGAAAACGTTTTTTACTGTGCTGTTACATATATCAGCCACAAGGGGGAACTCTAACAGACTAAAGACTGTGAAGCTTTCCTACACAGCAGCAACCAACTAAATAGACATTTATCACAGTGGACAATAAAAGAATAAATAATCAAGTATATTTACTTGGTGTTTAATTAGACCAACATTTATGGACTTAATGGTTTGTATTTTTACAGCTTCTCATTAAAAATGTCCTCAAATTTTAAAGAAACCAGCATAATTAGTCAGTAGCCATTATCAAACAATGTTTGATTGCTAATCTGCTGATGGTGGACAAAAGTATATAAATGAAAGTTTGTATTTTATAATTAACTTCATGTGGAAAGATTGCAGGAATCAGTACTCTCTCCTACCTCTTATAACGCAGATTTTCATTGATGGTAGGTTTGCAGAAGTTATATGGATAAAGATGTTGCAATTAAAAGAAACAAATTTCTTACCGAATAACTTCTGGAGCACTTGTCCATCGTAACAGTCCTCCTCCAGGTCTTTGACTATGATCCTCTCTTCCTCCAGCTCACTGTTGATCCAGTCAATCAGGACCTGATCACACACCAGAACACAATCACACTTTTTCCTTCTGTGCGCTGTTTTATGAATATTACACAGCTGTGATTGAACAAGGAGGGTAAAATGTGATCGCGGACCTTCAGAAGATCTTTAAATTTAGGATTTTCCCGCGACGTCGGGTCCAGCATGATCCTCTCTGCATTTTCCTCTGATGAAATCATTATGAGAGACATCATGACAGTCAGTGGACATATGAGCGGAACTACATGTTACTCAAATTTTATAAACACAAACACACACATATAATGTTCCCATCACTCTAATGTCAACAGTGATTCACATGGTGACGGAAGACAGTTGGTCTCCACTCCACCCACTTTCATTTCCTGCTCCCCCGTCAAAGTCCCCGTTAGTCAACATGTCTCACTGTGGTCATATTGTGAACTGAGTAACCTCTGATAGTGAGCTGCAAAACTATGCCTTGAGAAGGTGAAAAATACTGGACATGCAACTGCAGTATCAACAACACTGCAACCCCACGTCATAAAACAACAGTTTACACTTTATAACATTTTATATGTAGGCAAGAAGCTTTTAACATAAGGGATGTTTCAGTGGTTAGAAATACTTAAACAGATGTAAAAGTCCTGCATTTTAAGTAAAGGGACAAGAATACCATTAGCAAAATGTACTTAAAGTATCAAAAGTAATACAACTCTGGAGAAAAAAATGGCATTAACAGGAGAATTACTATACAGTATATGACATAATAGACATTTATCAGTGCATCAGTAGAGACCTCATAGAGCAGAAAAGTCATTAAACCAGAGATTATGGTTGTATGACCAAATGTCTGCTTCACACCAGCCGAACCAGCAAATATATCTAGCTAATCATGACGGCACTTTAAATGAGCCGTAAAAGGAGATGGTGTTGTTAAATCTGGTGAATTTGTAGTAGAGCTATGACTTGTAGGAAAAAGGCATTTTAAACCTTATTTTGGGATAAAGTCACTGGAGTCTTCAAGCTGTTGTCATGAGATTTGACCTGCAATTCTATGCAGTTTTTATGTCTCCGTGACCACTGAAGATGGAGTCATAGCTCTCTCTCTTATTCATTCAGATAGAAACCCGGTCTTGTTAGCCTAAAATAACTGCCAGAGGGCCTTGCAAAGATGACTGCTGAGTGGCGAGACTGGCCTATATGAAATCTAGCACGAGTGGTATTTTGCTGTTGTAGCTGCTAAAAGTGTAGCTAGTTCCAACTACTGTATATAGAATGGTTACCAGACAAGTGGATGGAGTCCTCTGAGGGGTCAAAACATAAATCTGAGGTGTTGTGAGATGATAAATAGGTTAGGAAAGACAACAAAACTTTGGAAAAGTTTAGCAGAGTTCTTAATAATTGTTTTTTGTGCAATCTGCAGTATTTGTACTTCTACAGGTCTAAAACAATAATTTAAATGGAACTGCCTGAACAGTTCAAACTAGGAATGTCTGTTTAGTGGCTAAAAATTCATAGACATCTGAAATG
>JAQFJA010000023.1:21640067-21650829 GCA_029874485.1 Naso brachycentron
ATTGCTGAGCCACTGTGCTGCTCTGAGATGTGTGAGGGTGTGTGTGGTGATGAGGTGGACTTAATGTACGCAAGGGTAGGTGAGAGAGGGGAGGGGTGGAAGGTGAGGAAGAGGGATGAAGGATGTCGAGAGGAAGGATTGAGGATAAGGGAGCTACCAGCACCAGCTGAATGCCACCAGCAGGCTCCTCCAACAACCAATTGACTCCTCCTCCTCCTCCTCCTCATCTTTCTTCTCCTCTTTTTCCTTGTGCACATCTGTCTTCTTGCAGTTTTCTGTCTCTTTGTCCGTTTCTTTCTTCTCCCCTTGTAACTGCATTTCCATCATCTTGCAGTTCTCCAGATTCTCTGCCAGTTCTTTCTTAACCTCCTCCGACTGCATTTCTGTCTCCCTGCAGTTCTCTTTCTCTTTGGCCATTTCTTGCCTCTTCTTCTCTAACTGCATTTCCACCATCTTGCAGTTCTCTTTCTTGGCCAGTTGTGTTTTGACCTCCTCTAACTCTTTGCTCTGGTTTTGGCCTTTTGGAGCTTCTGTGAGGGACCGTTCTCCTCCTCCCTGGAATCCAGGACTTCATTGTCCCTCTGTCGGAGTTGCTCCTCCAACTCCTTCACTTTCTTCTGCAGCCGAGGAAGACTCTGTTTCTCCACCTTTAATTTGAGAATCTCTTCATTTTTCTCCTTCAGTTTTCTTTGGGTTTTATCCTTCTTTCCACCAGCCTCTTCACTCCCTTCATCTCTTGTGTAGATTCTGCGGATCTGTTGTGCAAAATCAGCAAGTTTCTTTACCTCCTGTTTGAGGCTGCAGATCTCCTTGTGAGCTTCATCAAGAGCCTTTTCCAAACCACAGACCTCTGACAGACAACGCTTATGAGAAGCAGTGTAAGCAGCTCAAGCCCTTTTCTTCTTGTCTTTCCTTTCTAGCTCTTTCTTTACCTCCTCTAACTGCTTTGCTGTCCTCTTGCAGTTCTCCTTTTCGTTGGCCAGTTCTTTCTTGACCTCCTCCAACTGCATTTCCATCATCTTGCAGCTGCAGTGCATCTTGTCACTCTCTGTTTTCTGTAATTGACTGAATTTGTCTGGAATAGACTAAAGTTGTCTGTAATAGACTGTAGTTGTTTGTAATAAACCAAAGCTGTCTGTAGTAGTTGTTGTCTGGAAGATTATCTCTGTAGCAGATCCTACTTGACTGCAGTTCACAACTCGTGATTGCAGTTTATAAAAGTCAGAGTTTCTCTGTTGAGGTTTTGAGTTGCACATACAGTCTTCAGCCTCAACGTTCAGCTTCTACAATCCAACATCACAGCGTCAAAGCCAATTCCAGGCTTTGGCATGACGTTCCATGTGTGCATGTTCTGTGCGTGCATGTGTGTGTGTGTGCGTGCGCGCGTGTATGTGCGTGTGTTTGGTGGGGCATACTATGAGTTTGTCTTTTTTTGTGTGTTGTATTTGTTTGTGATTTTTTTAATGAGTATATGCATTTAACAAGAAAAAGTAGGTCAAACAACAAATAGAAGTAGCATAGCAATAGCAGTGATAACTGAGATTATCACAATTATTAGAAATAAACAATAACAGCCAAAGATTTTTATGAAAGACTTTGGACTTTTCTGGGTTAAACCGGCTTTCTGACAGCTTGTACAATTTTTACAAAGTCACAGTTTAAAAGGCCTTCACACACCGGGTGCGTAACAAATAACCATCCCGAAAATGCGAATTGTTCGGGTGCGAGTATTTCAGATCAAAAATATTCACACCGACAGTGACACAGATACACAGGAATACAAACTTGCAAAAGAGTTTTGACAGCTCACTTCACTATACGTCACGACAGCAGAGCTTCCTGCTTCTCACTGCTGAGGATGAAAGCCGTCACCCCGGCTGGCACGAAGCATCAGTACAAACAGACACCCCTGCTGCTTTGAAGTGTTCAAGGTCCTACTCAGAATCAATATATCATACTTAGCAGAATATCAGCTCTTCAAGACCCCATAAGATGGATTTCTCTTTTAAATTAAACAGTTAAAGTGGCTGTTACCAATATCTTTTCACTCGCAATATATCAAATGACTGTGTGAAAAATGTTAGAAAGCTTTCAGTGATGAACTGTTTTTGCAGCTCCTCTTGGTGTTATTGAGGGTTTTAGCTGTAAATTTACTGTTTTTGTTCAGTCTCACTGCTCATATGGTCTGGTTGTGTGGCGTGCAATGCAGGTGTTTTCTGTGAACAAGCTCTAAAATGCTGCTCAGCACCAAACAGCTGACAGATTTCATCTAGCTGGTACATAGTTAAGCATTAAGCAGCGATAGAAATGTTTCCCTCGGGAGTTTGTAGACAAAACACACAGCCAGAAGGGAGTAAATACTGAACACGCATTTTTCAGGTGGCCAAAACATGGCTCCAATGATTGTTAATGTTCTTTATAGCTACGGGGTTCACATAGTTCACAATTATCAAGTTCAAGTTTTACATATACATTAAAAAGCACAGAATACAGTCAATGCAACAAGATGAGCATTTTGCCCTGTTTTTTTTTTTTTTTTAAATCTTTGAACAGTGCGCGATATCAACTTAAAGCTGGGGTAGGCAGTTTATTTCTGGTGTCATTGGGCAAAAATTCCATAATAACCTTTCAGCATTTTGTAATTCAGGCGGTCTGAAAGAACACCGGACTTCAGCACCTCTCCTTGGCTCTGTATTCAGACTATGACGGGCATTTTTCGGCCAATTACAGGTCATTTCAGAGAGCATGTGCTCCTATCAGCTGCTCTTCTTAGCGACAAGTAACGTCACTATGAGCTGATTGGCTGTTGAAAAAGTGATGTGCTTTAAAACTGGCCTCTGGCAACTTGACAAGCTAAGTCGCAGGCGACACCGTCAGCCTGCTTGAGTCGAGCTGAGACAGACCAGTTTACACTGCTGCAACTTTCCCTGCAACTGTTTCGTCTCGTCGTGAATCTTTGGTGTAAACTGGCCTTAAAGAGAGAGCGACAATAAATGAAATAAAACGCGAGTCAGAGCAAAAACAGGGAGGGCAGGGGGCAGCAGAGTTGCTTCCATAGGAGTCTATGCGTCAGTTTCTAGACGGTGCTCCTCCTACACAGACACTTCTTTATTTAACCACCACTTCTCTCAGTTTAGTGTCAGAAACAGTCACAGCCAAACCAAATGGAATTTATGGAGGTTTCACAAGTCTATCAGTCTGTGGCACTTTTACCAGAGTCACAGAGGGGAAACTTTCTGTTTTAACAAGAACCACTGCATGTGTGAAAAACTTGCAGAAAGACTTTTGTGGCTTCAGAGGAGCTGCTTGAGGTCTTATGAGTAATGTCACTTGAGTCACCGTCGATTCTCACTGAAGGTTTCTGGTTTGAAAAAGGCTAAAAAATTCTGGGGGGTACATTTACTGTGGAAATAAGTGAATTTACTAGACCTGTTAGCCTGCTCATCATCTCTGCTTGTTGTTATCAGCTCGAGGCTACAATAGCTGCCACTAGATAACACACATAAAAATAGTAAAATAAAAATAAAAATGTTTCATAAATATTTTTCAGTGGATCATAGCTTATTGTAGGCTTTTTATTCTCATTTTATTGTAAATGTCTTGATTATTTGCTTAATGTACTTGTAGAACTTGTTTCATTTTATGCATAATCTCATAATTTGTATCTTTTTTCTCTTTATAGGTGCAAAGTGTTTAAAGTTTGCATTAAATTATAATTAAGTGTATTTACAGAGCTTAATGGACTCAAAAAGCCATGTTCAAAAAAAGGAAAAATACTTACATACTTTGTCTTCCATGCAGTTTAGATACTATCCATAATTTGAAACAATCAGTGGATGCTGTTGTCAAGTTTTTAGTTGCAGAAACTCAAGAAACAGAATTTAAGAAATATTTTTTCAGAGATTTGAAGTGATTGTCTAAGCTGCACACATCTGTCTCTTCCAGCTGCTTTATGGGGCAGCACTGTCCATCAATGTCTACTTGAAAAATCAAACGATTAAAGCATTTCTTAAAGTGTGGAACAGTTTACACATAACACATTAATAAAAATCAGGTAATAGAGAGTTTAGTCTTAAACTGGGAACATCAAAGTGGATTGAAAGCCACAACACAAACAAAAAGTAACCAAAACCAACACACACATTTTGAGTCGGGCTTTGGATTAAATCCATTTCTGCTAAGTTGCTTTCACGACTGACTGGAGAGACACTCGAGGGATTTAAAGGCTTTCTTCGCCTAATGGCCACATTGCTTTTATCATCCTGAATTTCAATTTGAAAGAACTTGCAACAGGCTGAGCCACAATCAATACTCTCAAATCTATCATTTCATTGACTTTTCTATTTATAAAATCTGCATCGAGAACCAAGGTGAAGATTGAAACTGAAAAAAAGAAATGTCTCACTCAAGGCTCTTAAAAAAAAAAAAAGCAAACAAAATTAATTTGGTAACTGAAAATTGTAATACAAAAATTCTAAAACTACATGTTTATGGTGCAATTTGCACAAAATCTCAACTTCAAAGCATGTTGCAAATAGAGGATTTACAGAATAACCTCTGAAGGAAGGAGGAAGGGTCCCTGCAGGGTTCCTATCTGATCCAGCCTTCTCATAAGAGCTGAGTACAAACTCGAGCACTAAATCTCACAGCAGATCAGCACTTTGCCTTGTAATTGCAGGGCAAGCCTGCTGCATTTCATCATAATTGTGCAGCTTCCTCCCGCCGTGTGAATCCGACTGCATTACGGCGGCTTTGCGCTGAGCTAGACAGAGCTTTGGTATGTCACTGAGGCAAAATGTAAATGGTCAAATTGTACAATGTAGCTAATTTACTTACAGAAGATTTATCCAGAATGATATATGAAAATAAAAAATGCTTTCACTTACTGGTCCAATAAATGTAACAGCAACCCAGATTTAACAATGACTAGCAATTTGATGAACATTTTGATGAACAACACAACACATTGCTGGATATTAACCTACATTGCACCGAGGTAACAGGTCCTGCTTCCCCATTTCCACTTCCAAGTTCCTCAAAGCCAAACAAATCAAATTACCTTGTTTCTTTTTCTTGGTCCCACACAGCAGCCCTGCCATGTCCTCACAACAATAAACCTGCAATTCCTCCAAAGAGCGAAGGTAGAAAATGTAGCAGTGTATGCATGCGCGTGTGTGTACATATAAGTGTGTGCGTGTGTGTGTGTGGATCTCAGTCTGTGGGGCTAAGTAGTGGCTGGGGGCGTCATCACGTGTTTATTTCTGTCACAACCCTCCACTCCACCTCTGCGGTCCAGTTACAGGAGACGCTTAGGGAGTGTGTGTGTGTGTGTGTGCGTGTGTGTGTGTGTGTGTGTGTGTGTGTGTGTTTGCATGGATAGAAGAGGACACCACAGTGGACATAATTGCAGCAAAGCAAAGCAACTACCCAACTGGCAACCTCTGGGCTGTCAAACAGTGGACGCAGGACAGACTTCACTGAACTATGACAGGTATGATGCTAACTGGATAATATCTGTATGTAGCTTGGTAAAAAAAAGAGTAATTTCTCACATAAATAATGCCCAGTTCACATTTTTTGTTGCTGCAACCGCTAAAATGAGCTGCAGTCTAGTAATTTCACTGCAAAATAAGAGAACAGTCTTGCTTTGATGTGGTTCAATAAGCATGTGAATGGAGCCTTTAATATACTTTGCTGCAGCAGATAATCAATCAGGCAGCAGCTGTATTCCTGCTAACAGAATTACACTAATTGAACACAAGCCGAAGCCTGCGCTCAAGAACATTTATCGCATGTCGGCTTCCATGCACAAATTCAGGTTAAAAGCTCCTCAATGGTATTACAAAGCATTATGGGGACAAACAAACAATAGCAGCAATATGATCAGATTTATTTTGCTTAAAAGAGGGTCGTCAGTTTGCATCGTAAATAACGGCGTAAAGCAGATTGAAATCGACCTCACAGTTTGGTTCCGCTGCTTCTGAGGGAGGAGGGGTTTGCTGTGACACAGAGAGTGGGATATAAATAATGTAGCTGTATGGAGAAGACAGGCCAGACCTTAAATATAGCTTTGGTTATTTACACCAACACAGGCATCAGTGAGTAACAGCAGCCAGAATGACAGCGTCACTGAGTGTTTGCTCGACAGGGGGCCTTCAGTAGATATTCACGACAGCTCAAACTCTTTTACGGATTAAAACCCCTGTTTTACTTCGCACTATTATGTATTTTGTGCTGTACCCTCTTTATTTTGTAACTCTGTTTTCTCCATACTGTAACATGGCTACTGCTTCCTCCCTCACATTTTCTCCACAAAAAAAGTTATTGACATTTACCCCAACGTTACCATCTGCAGCTTTAAGAAGAGGTGACTGTGATCTATACTGCATTGGATATAAGGTGAAAAATAAACATTTCAGGGATATCTTGTGACAAGAATGTTGGAAGATTACAGTACCTCAAATGTACTGTATCTGTGGCGCTGTATCTTACTGTTTCTTTGCTGTAATTTGTGCTACAATACTGGTCGACATGTTGCCGCATCCCATGTTAATAAACCCATATCTGTCACTATATTGGCCCCAACAATGAGGCTCTGTGAGGGTCTTACTTGATAGTTCAAAGGGTAAACTTAAATGTTCAAAACATCACAAATCTCTTCGACCATGGCTACTCGTATGAATTTATGTGGATGTTTTTATTTTCGTAATGTAACTGCTTGAAAATGTTAAATTTCTATAATATTTTATTTTCTATTTCATATGCAAAGTGAAAAAGAAACACCAAATTTAGAAACGTCGGTTTAAGTTGAATCTTTTTGGATGTATGCATAACTATCCAATTATTATGGGAAGAAGAATTTCACTGCCTACGACTGTTTCTCTGTAATTCTGCATATATTACAAATAAAAAATTAAGTTTTTTTAAATGCATGATGTAGGCCTAATTAGTTCTTCTTCTTCTCTTGCAGCAACGAAAAAATAAGTGGCAAAGTGGGTTTAAAAAAACAACGATAATAAACCTTAGGAAAGAAAAACAGATGACTTACTATTATCAGCATCCATCCTTCTGTGTGTGTCTCAGTTCAGAGTGTACATACTCTTAATACTCTTAATCTTTAAGATAAAATAGTGAGGATGTGACCTAACACTCATCCTCTCAGTCCTTATAAAGCACAAATGTTTGTTTTGCTTTCACCATACTATCACTGTCACAGTACTGCCTGCTGCGGCCAGAAGGAGCTGTGTCTTGTCAGAGACATGCAGGCTTCCTTTCAGTTTATCAGGATGTACAGAAAGAGTCATCAACATGAAGAATGTTTGGAAACTTGCTCTGCAACTGCAGGAATCAGGACTGTGTAAAAAAAATGTTCCTTTATGTTTTCTTGAATAGTGTTACGCAACACTTCCCATTATGTGTCTGATGCACAAAGATGCTTTAAGTGCCAAATACTGTCAGATGTTTACTTGAGTTCCCAAAGAGTTTTGATGCAATTCAAAAAACCAAAAGTCCTTTTCTTTAAGGAACAATCCAATGTCGCTACTGGTGATTATTCAGCAGCTGTGAATCAACTTTTCCAGTGCCGACTCGTCTCTTGGGTGTTCCCTTTAGAGAGCAGAAAGAACCACACCCAAATGTAACAGAAACCACAGCAGCAGCAGCAGCACGTGAGGCCACAAGCTGCCTCCATCAGATTAAACTTCATAATACTTTTCTCCAATTATACTGATTTCTTATTCTAAAATGCCCACCGTCTTCTGCTTTTAAATAAACATGTGCATCATCTGAGCTTTAACCAGTCTGACCACACAGGGGCACTGTGACTAAAGCAGGAGAGAGCTGCCAGACCTCCCAGACACCATCACTGTGACCATGTGACTCCCCTCTGTCCACACTGCAGTATTCAACCCCTACAGCACTGACTTAAGTTGGCCTGAAGAATTTGTAAACTATCATTAGGAAGTTTGATGTTGACAAATGAAATAAAAGTTAATTTTTTTATTTTCTATCATTCATTCAGCGACATATAAACCCACAGAGAAAATGCTTAAAGGAGCAGTTCATCCAAATGTACCCACAGGATGATGTTTTCTGATGACTTGTTTTATGGGACTGTCGGTCCAAATCCCAGTGAACTATATTAATGACAAAAGCAGCAAATTGTCACATTTGACAAACACTATCTAGCAAATATTTAGCAATTTTCCTAGAAAAGTGACTAAAATGATGCATTTTTTGTCAACCGATTGCACAGATAATCAATTTGGTTGTAGTTAAACTGATGTTGACTGGTTTAAAATACAGATACATTCAAATTTCTAGATGCTCCCTGTCATGCTCGCATTTCTATGACAACTTCACAGCTCTATAATTTCCGTGGTCATCTGAAATTTAGGACATCGTTTTTATAAATATTGGTGTTTATTTCCGTACCAAGTCATATAAACCATCAGCATATTCATCACGGAGCTTTAACTGCGAGATTAAGCAGGAAGACAGTTATTCTCATTACCTTATTACAGCAGGACTCCAACTCCCAGTCATTATCTCATTAAGTCACTGAGCTGAACTGTCTGCAGGTTTCTCTGTTTAACCCCTAAAGTAGCTTCAAGGTTGGAAAAATCACCTTTCTCCACTTTGGCAGGATGGTACTGTCTGTGTAATATGGCCTTTTTCATTATCTACTTCTTTTTCTGTTGATTATTAAGTTTATAAAATAATAGTAGAGAATAGTATTGACTGGAGAAAAAGGAAACAAACTACTCTCTGTTTCTCTAAAATACAAATATTTTTGAAGAACAGTAAGGCGACAGTGCACATATTTAAGAAGCATTGTTTCTTAATTAACTGATTGTAACAATTACCCAAATGGTCGCCAATTCATTTTCTGTCAATCAGCTAATTGACTGATCAACTCACTGTTGGCTTTGATGTATCCTGCATCATCTTGTTGCAGCTCTTCACTGAAACTAAATGATGACATCACATACATCATTTTATAGGTCCACACACACTTGCCCCATGAAGTTCTGCCTGACATATCAAGTCAAGACAAAGTTGGTTTGCAAGAATTTACTGTACGATGGCTCTTACGGGGCAACACAACTCATTTTTGAAGTTTAAGAAATCAAACTACGAAAAACTCAGAGATGTTTGGAATTTAAGGAGGCTCCCAAACAATTAATATGTCTCTGTCCTTCTGCTGGCAGACCTCCTTTATTGGAGATTACAAACACATGGCTGTGAGGACACACACACACACACACACACACAGGCGTCGAACCTTGCAGCTGTCTCTTTTACCACACACTGACTGGCCTGTGGGAGGGTAAAAATAGTTTGGTCAACAAGTGGAAAACTGGGACTTAAAAAAAAAAAAAAAAGTTGTTAGTTTTTTAAAAGTATATATTTCAAGTCCAGTGTGCGCAGTGGTCTCTGTACACCTTTATCTCCATCACACTGCATTCCTGTCACTGGTCACTGGCTCTGTGTTCTATTTAAGTTTATTACCTCATGTTAAATGCCTGTAGAGTCACTGGGAGGCTTTGTCTCGCCTCTTGTTCAAGTGTTTGTTTTTTACCCTTCAGAAAACAATACGAAAACTAAACCTTCAAATATGTTTATGGATGAAAATGTACCCAGATTTCAATATTACAGACCACCCAATAAACACAATAAAGTCAATAGAAACCACTGTGTGTGTGTGTGTGTGTGTGTGTGTATAAATATTGTGCATCATGTGCAGCCGTCAGCTCATGATTAAACCAGTGACGTCCCACAGAATATTTTAATAGCGCATCATGTGATTGCAGCACCATGGACAGAAACACAACAGAAACGAATGAAGACATTTCACAATGGAAGAACAGCACGGCGAATAAAAAAAAAACAAAAACTGATTTACCTTCTTTGGACTTTTTCTTTCGCACCAAGGTTCCTCCTAATTTCCCGAGGAAAGATTCTTCCTTTTTCATTTTTGCGGTCGCAGATGTGCTCCCAGACATCTTTCAGTGTGTGAGTGCTTGTGTGAGTGTGTGTGTGTGAGTGTAGTCTCTGTCTTAAGTTGATGTCACTCCTCCCCGTGATGCACTCACTGATGTCCGATCCAAACACAGCGAAAAAAACCCCCAAACTGACTCATTCACAGGCAGACAACGGACTGCAGGAGTCAGCGCTGCTCCGTAAAGCTTCATCTGCTGTCATGTTTACTGACGGTTCATCCCACAGCGCCCCCTCATGGCAGGGTGAGGAACAGCTTTTACAAGGTCAGGGCAGTACAACCCCCGCTTAAAATGATAGAATATTGTCCATAAGCCAACACGATTTTATTGATTTATTATTAATTGATAAAAATAATGATAAAAGCTTAAAGCCCAGGGTCCACCTCAGAAATGAAGACCTTAAGATGCGACTGAAAAGTGAACCTATGAAAATTAATAATAGCAGTACCACACACACACATACACATACAAATTATTAAATACAAGAAAAAGTATTTTATTCAAAATTTATTTAGGTAAAGGTAGAGAAGTATCTTCAGAGAAGAGGTATGGTAAAAAACTAAAACTACTTATTAACCCTTCATAGATAATTACTTTTTGAGTCTGCTTTTTATTTACTGCTACAAAATTGCTGACAATAACTATGATGAAAACAACAAATAAGTGAAAAAATATTAACTTAAATGACAGATAAATATAGTCAAAGTGTCAAAATGGGGGATTCACCATTTTCATTTTGCATCTCATAATTCACAGCACAT
>JAQFJA010000023.1:21664420-21682559 GCA_029874485.1 Naso brachycentron
TTCATTAAAGAACACGCAGGACTGGACTCACACATAGACACAAAATGCATTGAGGAAAGGAGCACCAGTCCAACAGAGGCTTAGTCGTTACAGAGGCTTTAACCACACACTTTATGTAGGTCTATCTTAATTAAGTTGATCACTTCAGGTGAAATATCCTAGACAACATTTCCACCAGAAAGTTGTTGCTACTCTGGATGTTTCTACCCCAGACAGACTACAATATTTTATTCAGACTCTCCTAAATGTCACAGTACGCCTAGAAAGAGCTTGTGGTACAGATTGGAAACTGCAACCTGAAAGAATAAACATTCAAACCCGATTTAAATGACTGTAACAGCCTGAGTGCCTTTTCAAAAGACACTCGTGGTTGTGCAGGTGGGTGTGTCCATGAGGAGAACTCAGCTGTACCTGTGATGCCACTGGTGCAGGTTTATAGCTTGTCAAACATGGCAATGTTTTGACACTTGTAAAGGGAGAACGATAAGAATTTGCATATGCCTGAGCTGGTGTGAAGCACAGAGGAGGCAAAGTACACACAGAGAGACGACATTTCAGTGGGCTGTGGAGACATACTGCACGTTTTCATCATGCTTGTCTACAGAACAGATCTGATGCTCATCTCTCTTCTCATCATCACCATGGCGGGAGCAGAGGTACAGGACAGCTTCTCATCTGAGTGTAAACAGTTCCTGTACATGGGCACTGTGCCTCGAGGGCTTGAGGATCAGCCTTTAAAGAAGATATGCCAGTTCTACGAGGGGAGCCCTCGATTCGTCACCCTGTATGACACTGTCAACCACATCCCTGTTTACTCTGCGTACACCTTCAAGCGATCAGACGGCTCCAAGAAGGTTGATGTGCCATGGATGTATGAGCCGCAGGTAAGAGATAAATATAAGATTCACTGCCTGTCTCCTGCAGAATTTAAAAAATCTTAATTTCAAGTGTTTATCCTGGCAATATCATTTGGTAATCAGTCTCGATCTAGCTATTGTATGAACAGGTTTATTTTGTGTGTATCCTTTCAGCTGTCCACAGTGTCTGGATCCAGAGAGATGCAACCTTTCCCCTCAGAATATGTTCATGAGAATTTCCAGGATGCACAGGCCGTGCTTGACGACTACTCTGATAGTGTCATCTTTGAACGTGGTCAACTGAATCCAGACGAGCACCAGGCCCACCCTGATGACAAAGCATCCACCTACACTCTGACAAACGTGGTCCCTCAGGTCCGAGAGTTCAACATTGGCCCCTGGAAGAACCACGAGCACACCATCCGCAGGCGGCTCAACAACTACTGCCGAGGCACTGCCTATGTGGTCACCGGGGTCACCGCCTCAGGACACACAATCCGCCGCCACAACATCAACCGCCTGGGCATCCCCACCTACCTGTGGTCGGCTTATTGTTGCATTGATTTTGACCACAATGCACCTTTTTCAGAGCGCTCAAAGTTTCCTGCATTTGCAGCTCACGGGCTCAACAGCAGGGAGGACAACAGAGTTCAAGAGATGACAGTGCAGCAGCTGGAGGACTTCCTGAAGAGGGTAACTTATGTTAGCAGCACTTTCCAGCTCTTCTATGATAACTGTGTCCCCCCTAATAGTGCTAATAGTGCTCTGCACCTGTCTTGAGATAGTGGGGATGGTCCTCCAGACTACTTATGGAATGATGTTCACATCATTGTCATACTTAGCAGCTAAATAGGAATTCATAGTTTTCTTTAAAGTCATTTAACTTATTTATTCTCCATTTTCCACTTGGTAAACTTGCTGACACATGCCTGCATTTGATTTCCATTATTCAGTTCAGTTTTCAAAATAATTTCTATGTGGAAAGTTTCTTGTTTCCAAAAGTCTTTTCACATGAACACAAATAGACAGCCATTTTGGGAAGTCCTACAATTACAACCCTGATTTTCATTAGAATTGGACAGGTCTTTACTGAGTTTTACCCAATATTGAATCAGCAGGTTTTCTGAGTTCCATTCATTAAGGAAGATCTAAAAATGTGTTGAAAGCTCTGAAAAGGTACTAAGTGGCCCTTTAAGCTTCGATCTTGTTATGAATATTGTCTCCGACAGGTCAAGATTCCATGTTAACAGTTTTTAAAGAACATCCCTCTTGCTGTAAAGTGCAATTTCAAACAATATAACTGAGCCATATATTGTTCTCCTGTGTTGCATATCAAATACTTTACTTATGCTGTATTTGACGGTGCATTCATAAGCCTGCATTGTGCATAAACTGGAAATTAAAAACCCAAAGCCTATATGGTTGTACTATTCATTCACTTTATCTCATGTTAATATATCCTCCCAGCGACTGGGAGCTACACCTGCCTCTGTAGTTCTTTTGTGAGCAGTCAGATTAGATCAACAGTTTTACATTTTCACACACAGACTCTTAGACTGTAGCATGACTACAACCTAGTTCTCTTATGAAAAGCACCACAGGCAAATTCAGGAAAAACTGTATCAGTATCCAGATTCTAACTTCTCATTTTAGGGTTTTCTAATCCTGGACAAGAATTTTCACATTAAGAAGTAGAGTTTTACTTGTTGATGGATAAAAGGAATTTACGTTCCCAGTTATGTTCCAACAGTTAAAACTTCAGTAATTTGTTTGCACGTGTGTCTCAAAATGGGTCATGAATGGGAGCTTCAAAAGCTTAAATACATTTAACTTCAGCAGGATGTAAAAATATAAATAAGAATTTTTCTCTCTGTAACTCTTTTTGTGACTTTGTTCATTACTGTTATCTTTCATCGAGCTCTGGTAAGATCGCTTTTGTTGTGTTCTCTGGTACAACAGGTCCTAAATGCCACAAACAAACAGTGAAATAATCCAAAACGACGGGGGCAGACACAGCCCCCGGGTGAGGGATGTGATGAGTAACCGCATTTGGTTTGAGATGGAAGCTCCATCCTGCCAGCTGGCATATGCCACAGTGCCAGATGGTCAGTTCCACTGAGCCTGTTGTGACCAGCAGCAGACTGATAAGAGCCCAGAACACATTTCACATCCTTAATTAGAAGGACAATAACTGTGACAGCCAGTAGGGGGAGACAATGTTTGTGTAATCTTAGCCAAATTGTGTAGCTAAACAATTTCAAGTGAGAAAGACAGAGCTAGCTGTCATATTATTCTGAGTGAAATAAAGGAAAAAGGCTTCATCAGCTCATTGATCAATGCCCAAAAAACACAAATTATGCAAATAACACAGCAGCATATTCACAGTATTTTTGTCTTAATAATGGACAAAGAAAGGCTGCACACTTACAGACTCAACATTTTTAATTCCTCTTTTCAGGAGTTTTTTCCATTCACACATTCAGCTCAAAGTTAAAAAAGAAAAACTCACTTCCATATAAAGAGGGCATGCTGGATGCCCTGTTTAAGTTGGATTAATGTATGTGATACCCTGGAAAACAAGGTTCACTTAAATCATTGTCAAATTATGCTGAATAAATTGCAGCACATAAATACTCTAACGTTTAGAGCAAGTAAAAACAGTATTGAAAAAAAAAAAATGGAATAACGCTTAATCATTGCTCTTTGTACCTCAAAGAAATTGCCTTTGGGTTCACGCAGAACCAAATCATTCACACGCACTTAATACACTTAAAAACACAACAGTAAGTAGCCACAGTGGACAGATGCTCAGCAGTCCGCTGCAGCAGTCCAGTTTACACCAGTGTGTGTTCGGGTCTCAGTTGAACCAGGTGGTGTTGAGCTGTGTCTGTTTCTTGATGCTGGTGTCCAACTTGAGAACTTCTCTGATCGCCATGGTAGCATAGGTTGACGGAGGCAGGGAGAACTCCATCCGCAGAGCCCGATACTTTCCCTCTGTCAAAGGAAGCAGAGAAATAACTAATCAGAATGTTTGCAAAGACGGTTGTCAAGCAACCATGTCATCTTATACTTGATATTTATTTTGTTGCTACAGCAACACATCTCATGTACCCCTTATTGGCTACTTTAAACTCACGATACACTCATTAAGGTGAGAAAGTGGACAGACATGATTCAGACCAGCTACTATTAGTGCCCGACCAATACATCAGTTTGCCAATATTATTGGTAATGACAGTGTTATTGTATAATATCGGCCGACATATTGGATATCGTAATTTTCTTACTCCGTAATATCGGTAGTGGTATCTGCCCCGAAAATCCCAAATTGGTCGGGCCCTACTTTTTTTTTCCCCCTCTTCTTTGCTTTTACAAAATGGGCGATTTTTTTATTTTTTTGCAGCATAAATAAGATGTAGTTTGATCATTTATTTTTCAGGATTTCTGCTGCTTAAGCATAATAATTTGCAGTCCCTCCATTTTTCTCTTCACCCTCACTCGGTGTAAGCATATTCTGAGCAGTCTCTGTTGCAGAAGAATTCAGAATCTAGAAATACTGCTGCAATTGCATTTATGTCCAGTCCAATAAAATTCAGAAACATTCACAGAAAAAAAAAGTCAGTGTTTAGTTTTCTTTTGCTCCACAAATTAGTCCAGTATATTACCACTTTTAGCACAGGCCAAAGCAATGTTAAAAGCAGCTTACCTTTGTTAAAGACAGGAGCAGGTTTGTTCTCCAGTTTCTCAAAGTCACTGTGCACCAGTGAGATCCTGGGATCATCATACCGAATAACTTCCCTGGGAAAAAAATACATCTGATTAGAAACTGTGATATTACAGAAAAATAATAACAGCCATAACACCATAAAGGGCTTCGAACTGCAGTACCATGCCATGTTAATATATACTATACTGGTATTTAAATGACTGCTGACCAGTTGACATCACTGGGTCTGATGATGATGCGTCTGTAAGCTCCGGCGAGAGAGTAGTCCTTCACTTTGTGTCTCATGTTGTCGATGTCTAACCCGTCTGCAGACAGCAGCTCCCTGTAGCCTTTACCCACTGACAGGAAGAGCAGAAAGAAATTATTTAAACCAATATATGTTATTTTTCACAGCTTTCTTTCCTTTCATGCAACATGCATGAAACAAACTTTAAAATCACATTATCGCTTACCATGATGAGACGGGTAGATGACATCAAACCCAGGAAGTGGCATCACAATGTCATGGATGGAGTGACTCTCAGCTTCTTCTGCCGACAGCACACGTGCTGTAGCTTCATGAACCAATCAGAAACAACATCCGTACATTAGTTTTAGTTTGTTTAATTAGTGATAGGCTGGGTAGCACATTTTCCTTTTTTCCATAGACTTTGGTAAGTAACTAATTAAGCATTTGGAAATGCTATGAGGCAATTTTTACATTCTGGTTGCTAAACCGTTTAAACAATTTCATTTTATTTAAAAATATGGTTAAAGCAAAAAATCTGACATTTAGTGATGTACATTGATGCACTTCCTCGCAAATTGTTGAGTGACTGATAACACTCATGTATACACGTGAAATATGAAGCTACAGCTAACAGACAGCTAGCTTAGCATAGCATAAAAACTGAAAATTAAGGGGCAACAGCTAGTCTTTGTTAAAAAGAAACAACCTGTCTAACAGCACCAATAAGTCCAGGAATCAACACGTTCTAGCTCGTTTGTTTTATTCTGTTGAAGACCTTAAGTGTAAAAACTAAAAACTGTTGGTTATTCTGGCAATAAAAAAGGGAAACTACTAACTTCCT
The DNA here is from genome assembly GCA_029874485.1 of Naso brachycentron. NCBI lineage: Eukaryota > Metazoa > Chordata > Actinopteri > Acanthuriformes > Acanthuridae > Naso > Naso brachycentron. The sequence goes on from JAQFJA010000023.1 coordinate 21,670,075, forward strand.
CTGAGCACCAGGTCCCCTTCCACAGCCTTCAGGCCGAAGGCCTCAATTCTGCGGCTCACCATGGTGTTCCACACCACACTCTGGTAGCTGTGGATGTACATCAGACGGTTGTTACGAGGGATCTGAAACAAAGAACAAACACAGTTTGGAAAGAACAGAAACCAGCCTGTGTCACTGTAGAGAAACTGTTAATGAACACAGAAGGTCAACTCATAAGTTCTGTACGTCTGACCCAAAAAACAAAATTAGCATCATTATTAAAAACCAACCAGTCCAAAAGCAGAAACGATGTCTTTCTTGCCATACATAGAAAGGCCTCGCAGCAGCTGTCCCTCCACACAGCGCTTGTTGGGCAGCTTTTTCAGGGCTGCCTCGGGGTCCTGAGTCTTTGCCCACTCCTCCCTGCAGCGGACCAGGAATTCCTTCTCCGCTATGGAAAAGCAGTAAAGGTGTGGGAATGTTTAAACAGATTTTAAATCACTTTTAATCACACATAGAAGAAAAGAGTGTAAGAAAACAGTTTTTCCCTACCTCCTGGACGAGGCTTTAGAATCAAATCCACCACCTCCTTCCAATCATTTTTCAGGATAGCTCTGCCCCGAACAGAGGGAAGAAAAAACACTTGAGTTCATCGTCATTCCAAGTCATGATTTGTACCATCCTGTCACAGTTTATGTCAGTATCTCCATGCTGTGACTGTACCTGCCAACTTGTTGTGTTGGCACAGCCGTGGTGCCAAAGCGCTGCATGCCGTAGTAGTTAATAAAACCTGTTTGTTTGAGGGATGTCATGGCCTGATGGACCTGTTCATCCGTCCCTGAGATGTTCCTGATGCGCAAATATAACACACAAATTAAAAAAATAATGAGTTCTACAATCACGTGGCAGTAAGTTAACACTGATGCCAACACCAGACACAGAATACCTAAACAAATGTAAGAGAAAAATGGGAAAATGTTGTTAGCTAAATACTTACAAAAAAAAAAGTTTTTTGGAAGTTAATTGAAACATCTGCTGACCTGATAACCACAGTGAAATGATTTCCCTGCAGCTCCCCCAGTTTTAGAGGGTGGTTTTTGTAGCAGAAGTTTCCCAGCTTGAGGTTCATGAGGCACTTGTTGAGGTGAGCCAACCTCTCTGCTGTGATCCTGAGAGGAAAGGCAAAAGGTTTTTTTTAAATTACTGATCCTGCGCGACAAGTAGATCCACCAGAGTTCATCTGTTAAGTGACAGCAAAAACACCTCCAGCACTGGCAGGATACAACAAGCACAGTATCGTCTACTTCCAGTCATCCTCAGACAATCTGAAAATTAATGCACACTAATTATAGTACTGATTTGCTTGAAGCAGCAATCACTCACTTGAGCACCGCAATCTCCTGCACAGTGATGGCTCTCTTGTCCTTGGTTCCCATGTAAGAAAACATGTTGGGTCTAAGCCTAGAACGACATGCATTATTGTACATATTACAGTCAGAAATTGCAATCAAATTTTCATTGGTCAAACAGACAGTGAAAGTGTCTGTAATTATGAAATGATCATTACTTTTTTGTTTAAAGTGCTACAATCAGACCTGAGGAACTTTGAAAGCACATTGATAGCATCCATGGTGTCCTTGTTCTCCTTGTAGAGGACAAAGTGGCAGAAGCTGCCACGGTTTTTGGGCCAGAAGTGTTTCCTTGGAGCTTTTATTGAAAAACAGAAAAAAAGGATTGCACTGAAATGGAGACAAAGAATTGGACCTTAACAATACATTTTTTTTAAAATATACCATCACAGACCCAGCTATAGCATAACAGTAAATATATTTGTACATAGTTACCTGAAAAAGAAACAAATTAGTCAAGCAAGTTTTCATTTGCAAACTCAATTTCTGCAGTGCAAGAATGGATATAAGTTTAAAATATAACTGCAAAACCAAACTAACTCTCTGTGGCATTTAACCACTGCCTCTGTGCTGCGTGAAGAAGAGGTTCTTACCTGTACTTGTTTTGATCTCTATCCACCAGAGAAGAGCAAAAGGAGGATAGAATAATGTTACTAAGAGAGGATGTTTAAAAACTATGGGACGAGTTATCAGGGGTGGGCTCTCATGCAGGGGCCTGTGAGCACAGTGTGCTATTTAAATGATTTATGCAACAAGGTTGCTTTTTTTTTCAAGGCACCATGACACTGAAAATTTGCTTTTCTTTCTGTTTTTTACAGCATTTGTTCTGACCAAACTAATCGAGATCTGAGCATTCCACTAAATATTAAGGTCATAAACTAAAAGCTGCTTGTTAGAAATCACAGTAAGTAGAGATCTGGGCAGAATCATGCAGGTGTCTTAATCATGCACATGCACACGTGCATGCCTCCTGTTTTACTGCTCTGGATTTCAGCTGCAACCACATGCACAGCAGCACATAGGTTGAAGATGGATATAAAAAAGAACATGCAATAAATCCTTTCTCTGATCATTTAACTAACTGACTGGTCAGGAATTCTGTCCTGACAGTTTAAGGTTGACGTTGTGTTTCCTCTTTAAATACCTGCGAGAGCTTTCTTCCCTGCAGCATGGTAGGCCACTATGAACTTGCGTCCATCCCTCTCTTCTGTCTTTGTCTCAAGACCAGGAAACTGAGTCTTGATGGCTTTGTGGACCAGCGTTCGCTTCTCTTTTGTATCATCCATCACCTGAAGATGTTTAGAAAGCAGCAAGGACATTAGGTTCGAGAGTTTTAAGTGTCGTCTCAAAGGCATCTAGAAAGTGTAAACTTACCTCAATAGAGACGTTACCCTCTTTATTCTTGAAGAGCTGCAGCTCCCCAAGCTGCTTTTTCTGTTCTTCCGTCAGCACATCAGATTCCTGTTGCAGCGATGGACCCTCTGCCACTTCCTAACAAAGAAGAAACACCAAAGAAAAACATTAGAAAGCATCATCTGACCTGATCCAGTGCTGTAAAGTCCCAGAATGTGATTCTCATTAGGTGAAAACATTAAGCGAAAACATGTCAAAGGATGTGTAACTTCATGCAAAGGTTGTTTTTTTACCGTTTTCCTCAATTATCTGTTTGAACTGTGAACATGTATAATGAAATTAAATCCAAACTTAGGTTTAAAAAAAGCTTCATCTCTGACAGGATTTAACAAGGAATATTATCATTCATATCATAATGCCTTACAGCCAACTTGTGGCTCTAGCCATATTAGTAAAATCTTAATAATATTCAAAAGCAGTGACACGAACTGGGTTTCTATCACCCTGTTTTTATGCACATTTTGAAGTATCACATCGGAAAAGGGGGATGGAAACACCAAAATTAAAAAAAATTTAAAAAATCCTCTAATCAGCAAAAAAGCCTGTACGTTTGAAGTGGTTTTTGACTTGTGCGAAAAAGAGTTAATTCACTAATTGAAAGATGGAAACACATTTGCTGAATAAGTTGTGACGTAGCGAACATCGAACTCACGTAAAGGTTGTTGATGCGGACGTCTTCCCAGTTTCCTTGCAAGCATCATTAACTCTGCATTTCTCTGTCTTCGTTTCCAGACAGCATTAAACATGGCCAATACCAGCTGAACTAAAAAGACAATTGCAACTTGCCCAATTGAAAAAAAAATCCAGGAGACCCCTCTCCATTACCAAACTGCACGTTGCCAAGGCGATTACTTGTTTTGTTTCTGTTTTGTAACCTCTACTTCCTCTACATTTTGTTAACGCCATGTTATGGTGCGTTGCCTGTACTGCCAACTTCCAACAAAACTAGTGTAGTTTACTTGCTCCAACCACTTGATGGAAATGCACCTAATTTGCATTACTATTTTTGCGGACTTTCAAAAAATTTGCTTCACATTGAGATGGAAATCAGGCTTGGTTGATATTTCTTACCTCTGCTGCTTCTGCAGGAATAGAAAGGTCATCTAAATGCACAACCTTGCCTTGTTTGTTGATTTCATGCACCACAAAATCAGAATATCTACGAACAAAAGATGAGAAATTATCTATTAAACTACAAATTAGTTGGAAACGAGTTATTCAAACCATCTACAGACTGTGGAGGACGAACCTTTCCTTCAAGATTCCAGAGAAGCCCTCGTGGTCACTGACATACTTCAGGATGCCCACATCCAACTCAGTGAGGCCATGCTTCATCATATCAGCAAAGCTCTCACCATCCTCCTCTCCATCACTTGCTTCTTCTGCTGGCTCTTCATCCTCCTCTTGGTGGGGAGGGCCTCCATTCTTGTGATCGTTCTCAACTCTGGGTTTCTTTGACGGTGCGTCTTCCTCTTCATTCGCTGGACAGCCTCTCTTTTCTCCGACCTGGACGGGAGCAGGCTCTGACTCAGCCATCAGAGCCGAGCTGTGAAAACACAAAAACCGCATTGTGGTCACTAATTTTATATGAGTGAAGCAGAAGAAAATTTGTTAATTTGTCACTGGGAGTACGCCTGTTGCGGTAAAGCTTGTGCATGATGTGTACCATAGACAAAGCTTCTGAAGTCTGAGAAAATAAAGCTGGTACCTTTACTATTACTATTAGTTTTTTTAATTTTCTTTGCCTTTATACAGTAGGAGACAGTCAAGAGCTGACAGGAAATGAGGAGACACTGTGGCAGGAATCTGTGTTGAAGTACAAAGACGAGTATATGATCAGTGTTTTACTACCCTCGGCTGCAAGGACAAAACAACAATGTCCAATTCTAGGGAACTGAGTTGATATGTTTTTCCGTTTTTTTTCTTTTTCTCGTCCCCAAGTATGTGCCACAGATCCCCTCAGTAGAAAGACCACCGTCATCAGGTTAGGTAAACTAGTGCTCATCAGATTACAACTATTATTGCATTGAGTAATATTTAATATTTAAAATTATTATTTTTTCAAAGAAAAGATCAACACTGAATGCAGCTTATCTATCTTTTTATACCTAGTACAAAAATGTGTGTACTTATTTAATTATATTTTTAATATTTGACTTGGAGTTGTTGTAGTGATGATGAGACGTTGTGTTGGTAGTATACTGTCACCTTGTCACTATCAGTCATTTTGAATACTTTCTGTACATTATGGACCAAAATGTAAATTAGGCGGTGTGACTTGACACTGTGTGATTTAATGTCCTTCTTCGCCTAACAGCAAATAAAACCAGGTAACACATCTGACCCTCTGCAAGTCTCCCAACATGCAACTCCAAAACACAGCCAAGTGAAGTTTACATTCACAAGGAGTGTCATTTTGTATGATGCACCAGTCACACAACACCACTTGTAACACAGAACAGCTGTATATGAATCTATGCAGAAAACTGAACTGCTGCGCTCAAGTCAATTCAAAGCACATCTGTTAATTTTGCACTGCAGCGTTTGTACGAGCAATGACAACAAACTCAAGTGACATAAACGGCCTAGAAAACAACGATACTGACTTACTGTTTGTGGAGCGGAGACAGCAAGTGATAGTTTGTTATCTTCCAGCTGCTTAACACTTGTAGAGACTTCTTAATGGGACTGAGCTTAACAAAGGCACTGAAAGACACAACGAGCATACTGCTGACATCCCAGAAGTTAGCAAAGCCGCTAGCGCAATCACAACGTTAATGTATGAAAGCTAGCTAACATCGCTGGCTGAGGTTGACGTTGCTAGCTGCAAAGCTAAGCTGAAATGTTGGTGTAAACAAAGAGAAAACGTTGCTGTTTCGCGCCAGAATCCCACTTTAACTTACCTTCGTCTGGTGATATTCAGAACAGTCTTGACAGCGATGGACGCCAGCTTTTCCCACACGTGTGTGTTTGCTGTGTGTGTGTCAGTGTGCAGGATTCGGCACAGCACCGGAAACAGATTTTGCGCTGAAGCCCCTCCCACTGCAAACGTTTGGTTGAACGTCCTGTCAATCATGGAGTTAGCTTGAAGAAAACAAAAATGCTCCTTTTGGCTGGTCAAACAAGGAACAACCTTCACAGGTGCGGAGTTATTTACAGTATTTACAGCTGCAGACTTCTTGAATTTGATATTTCAGTAATAGATCCCTCTTTTAATTAACAAATGAATTGTTGCTAAGTTTTGCTGGCTAAGTTTTACATCAATGAGACGCTGAAAAGTGATGTTTATCACCATTAATCGAACTAATCGACTAACTTACATTTACATCTTGCGCACAATATGCCGATTTTAGGCTTTTAATGCTTTTATTTTCAAATATGCAAACTTTAAGATTGATTAATCAGATCTGCACAACCCTGCTGATATTTCATGGGCCTGAAAAATGCAAAGAAGCAAAACATGAATATTTCTCTAAAATGTAACAGAATTGGTAATGCTGCGAAATATTACCAAGTCGTTTAACTTGAATGTTTGGTTTAGGCCTACTTTAGTAGTCTTTTTTGTCGTTTATTTATTGTTAAAATTTTCAAGAAAATTCTGTCATGGTAGTCTTTTTGCAATGCAGCGAGAGAAAAAAAATGTCCTTATGGTTGTGATTAGTAGTGAGTATAAGTACAACTTTATTCATAATGCATCATCTTCGTCACTGGCAGTCATATTTTCTCATTGTGATTATTGGGAACGTGCGGTGGCTTCATCGGCGCCGTGGCTTAGTTGGTTAAAGCGCCTGTCTAGTAAACAGGAGATCCTGGGTTCGAATCCCAGCGGTGCCTTTTCACTGAAACAGTAGCAATGACATGTGATAACTTACTGCAGCGTTTATCTGAAATCTTGGCGTAAATAGAAGATCAGTTACCCTTGGAATGAAAGACAGTCGGTAATTGTTCAAATATGTGGTCACTCAGCAGTTTCCAAATACCCTAACAGGATTAAAAGCATTAAAAGACAACATGAAGAGGTTTTATTCGTGATGATAGAGCCTTGTTATTGGTTATGGCTGTGTTTACATAACATAAACTTGTGAAAGGGTTGGGTGTTGTAATTCCTGCACTTCTAGTGTCAGGCTTGTGCCTTGCCTCTGGTAATAAAATCTTGCGCTTTCAGACTTTATAAGGAAGCTGTGTGGGCTTGATAGTAATGTAAATTTTTCAAGTAAGTCCAATTCTCACTTGTCTGTTAGAGAGCTTTAAAAATACCAGCACACCAGGAGCAGTGACACCTGAATTATTTCACATTATTTATGACCCTCTGTGCTGTTTCTCATGGAACAGTAACAAAGCTTTTGTGCACTGTGACAAAACAAGATGAAACTTTAGTGATGTCCAAAGAGAAACGGCATGTTACAGAATGAAAATCCAAATTTAAACGTCCAGCAAATCTTGATGGAGTAGAATAGGCAGAGAGTAGGCTGTAGACGGCAATACAAAAAACTCACAGCTCTTTCTATAAATAGTATAGAAGCAGCATCCTGGGCTTGCTACCAAGTTTTTGTGCAGATATAGAGCATAGATACAGTGTACAAGTGTAACAAAGCAGAGGAAGAGTATGATATTGCGAAATTACTGCACCTCAATTTTGTTATTTTAGTGTTTTATATGCAATATGCAGCAATATGCTTATACGAGAGAGTCAAGAAAATATGGTGAAACATGGGTCCTGTGACTTAATCCAAAGAAGAAAAAGTAATGAAGTGATATAAGAATTAACAAAAAAAAAGTACTTCAAATGTTTTTGTGAATTGAAAGTCCTTTAAAATATGTTTTACATTTTGCAAAAGTAGACGTTTTGTTGGTAAAATACGCTGTTAAGACTGATGCATGTTAAAATCTAATTTGTCAATGTGGAGCAAGTTATAAGTTCTCCATATACTGTAAGCTAGTTCAGTCTCTTTGTTTTGAAAGTATATAGTCATTTAGCCCAATTTTGCCCTCAGGTTTTTTTTTTCCAAAATAAATATTTGATAGCGTGATACCAGCCTTGCAACACATTAACAATAATCAGTTTGAAATATGGATCATGATAACAGTACTTAAGTAAACATACTAGAGAGAATATGTTTAGTAAATTTCATACACAGTAAAGAAGTGAAAGTTTAGACATGTCCAGTGCATGCTGGGATGCTGGTTTTATATACAGCTTCAGATATAGAAGGACCTGCCTGTTTTAAAACACTTTAATAATATATATTATTATGTTACTACAGATACCTTGACTGGGAAGAAAAGCCTCAAATACGCAGTTACTCTTTAAATTTACGTTGAAATCAGAATGAGAATCAGAAATACTTTTTTGATCCCTGGGGAGAAATTGGGTAACAGCAGGTGTTTCTACTCTAGAACAGAAATATATAAGAATAAAAATACAAGCAAATTACCATGTATAACATAAAACACAAATATATACAACCAGGTAATAATATAAAAATAAGTCTATAGTACTATATGTGCATCAATGTGGCCTCTGTCAAATAAATGCACGATGGGTAATCTAGATAGATTCCGTTTTAGTGCAAAAGAGCGCAAAAGTGCAGCTCTGCGTGCAAGTCCGGAGAGGGCTGCTGCACGCGACTCCTGCCTCAAACGACAGAGGGAGCGCGTGTCATCCTTAGGTAGAGGTTAGTGTGTGTGAGAGAGAGTTTGTGAGTATGTGAGAGAGAGAAAGAGCGATTCTGACCGCCGCTATCGCGCTGCCCGTTCCTGCTGAGGGGAAGAGGAGGAAACATGAGCTCCAGGAAAGGTGCGTATCCCTCAGCCTCTTACCCGACTACGTTACTGCACTTAAGGCTGTATTTCACATGTAAGGTGGCGGAAGTTGCGCGTGTAGATAGCTTACCGGGGCATGCTAAACGACGCTAAATGACCCGTGGCAACCAGCTTTAGAGCCTGATGATGTGTGTTTGTTTTCTCTCCCCCGTCCCCCCCTGCACCCTTCCCCGGGTTTGGACGTCGGTCGTGGCCGTGGATAAACGCAACCTCACCCCGGCAGTGATGGCCATCCAGGCCAGAAAAAGGAGGCCGAAGGGGAAGAAAGACAGAGCGGGTCACAATCGGAGGTAAGCGGGGCGGCGGCGGCGGCGGCGGCGGTGGTGGATGACTGTGCGACATAGTGGGAGTGAGGGTGGACGTGAAGTGTTTGCTTGTTTGCCGGGGTTTGGTTTGTTGTCAGCGGCTCAGTCTCAGTGTGACACCGGCGCTGCTGCCCGTGCGTCGGCGGCAGGCTGTAAACTGTGCGCACATATGGCTAAAGGCGTGTATTCTCATCCGACAGACAGACACGCTATTGTGCAGTGTGGGAAGTTGCCGTTTATGTTGGAGGAGTCAGACTGGGTGTCTGAACGATGAGCTCCCCACGGGTCGCCCCTTGACTCCCACGACGGCTGTTTCCAGCAACGTTTGCATCCACATTTGCGTACAGTTCCTCAGCTTTACTTAGATTTTATTTCGCCTCTCTGAAGAGCCGGCACTGACGGGCTCATGATTGATTTTTGGGCTGGGGGTTGCAGAAGGAGAGCTGACAGATGTGACAGCTCATTTACTTGGCCCTTTGGCAGCAGACCACCCCCTTTCATCGCCCTTGCTATCTGAGAATCTCTCACATGGTGTTTGATTGTGCAACTTTTCTTTCATTTATATCTCAGCTTCGCTCCCCGGTGTGCGCCTTTGGTTTTCACGGGAAATTCAGCGTGATTTTCCCGGCGTGACTGCTTGCAAGGGGGCTGGCGTGTGAGCAGTGCAGTGCCTCTGTAAAGTGCATGCGAATTGGAGTGGAGGGGAAGGGGGCTTACTTCATGGCAGGATGCTATTGGAGCGACGTCACCGGCAGCCAAAGAAGGCATCAATTAGGTGATACCAACGGTGCGGCCACCCCAGGGGGCTGCTGGAATGTGCTTAAACACCTGCAGATTGAATACAGCAAACAGATGTGTGCAAAAAGTCCATTAATGAAAACAGTTATTCCCATATTCTGTCTGGAAATTGAAGGTGGTTTTAATCCACGTGCTTGATTTTTATTCCAAAAGCAGCTGTCGTGTAATTAATAAAATAATCCAGTGGTAGTCCTCAGATTGGTGAGCTTATTTGATAGGGATTAAGAAGTCTGACAAAGTGAGTCTAGATCCAACATTATTCTTAGAGATATTCATAATGAAGCAGGGTTTCAACAATATTTTTTTTTATTTTAGATCAACCTCCTGCATTATTCGATTAATAGATCAATCATTTAGCCCCAAAACATTCAGAAAGCAAATACAAAAATTCTATCATAAAAAAAGAAGCAAGCTCAGAATTCTAACCTTAATTGTTTGTCAGTCGACTTTAATCAACATTCTAGCAGATATTTTAATATGTTCATAAACTTAAAAAGAGACTTAATATTTGAATGATTATCTCTATTGACTGAATGTACAGGGCACCGTAGATAATGTAAAGTACATAGATAAACAATTAGCTCATAGTAGTGATGAACAAAGGATAAACTATGAGAAACAATGTAGCATTTATTAATAGTTTGATAGGTCGATTCTTGGAAGCCTTTAGCTACATGTCATTTGTAATTTTTTTTATCAGTTGTTTTCAATTAGGTGTGTAACGATACATCGATGTACGTTGCATCGACGTACATACGATCCAAATACATTGATAGGTAAGCCGCAAATCGTCCTTGTGCGACTTGTGTCCATCTAAAATTGTTTTTTTTAAAGCAAAAATCAGTTGCATCAGTACTAGGAATTTGTGTCTTGTATTTAGCATGTCAAACGTTTTTATACGTGGATGTTTTTTTCACACTGATAAAGGTAAATAGTTGTAAACACGACTCCAGACGGTCTTTGCATGTGTATTGTGTCAGCAGCGTCTCTTCAGATAATGGTGGATCATGACAGGGAAGCGCCAGGAGAACGAGAGATTTTCAGTCCACGTTTGCTGTCCACAGAGACATTGCGCTGAATGTTTATGTAGTTCAGGATATCAAGCTTTTCCAGTGTTTTACCTCCGTTACCACTGTATAGACATAGGCGTTTTCTTTTCCTCTCTTTCTGGCCAAAACATGCCTGTTACTATATTGATTTCTAGTCCTTGGATTGTATCATATCATATTGCTAAAAATGAGCCCATATCGTTCTTGTATCGTATCGCCAACTGTGTATCATAATACGTGTCTCATCGTTGTTGAAACGTACTGTTACACCCCTATTTTCTGTGTTATATACAATGACATCTGCAACGTTTTAATTTCGGTCCTAATGTTGTTTATGTTTCTGGATCTTTGTTGATCTTACTGAGTGAGTGAGTGAGTTACAGATACACGAGCCCAGACATCCATTCATTCATCCTGTCATTCATTCACACACACCTGTTTTAAGTTGCTCATCCGGGGTCAGCGTCGTGGTGAGCAGGGCTCAACTTTCAAAGAGGGAGTTTATTCTTAAGAGTCGTGATCTGCTTTGATCCAGAACGATGCCTGCCCTCTTCTGAAGGACATCACACAGAAATCACAGCAAACTCACATCCATGCACGTGCAGACAGAAACACGAGCACACATTTTCCACAAATAAGCTTTCAGATTCAGAGCAACGTTTACTCAGGGAAGAAGACGTTTTAGTCGATTAATTTTCACTAAACTTTAATGGAATGATCCACTTTGTAGGATTTAGGCTGTATTCAGACCAAATCAGGTAATCTGGTGAAATGACGCAGGGTTCTCCGGCGGTGGGAGTGTCGTTTAATTAACATAACAGGACCCATTGTGTCACGCCAAGTTGTGTACTCTATTCCTCTCCCAATCCAAGGGTGGCACTGTTGATCTCTGGTAGACGGCCCTTTTACGTGATTGGCTGCCGCAGCATGACGTAAGGCTGCATTTCTCCCAAAGGTGAGCCAGTGTAAATTTTTCTTTGCCACAGCCAGCTGCGCTTTTTTCAGGCCAAAACGGACAGGCCTCGTTCAGATGAATGAGAAATCCTGCATTTTTGCCATATCACCGGGTTTGGTCTGGATGCGGCCTTTGTGGCATCTAGTCCTGTGGTTGCAGAGTACAACCAAATAAAAATCCCTGCACTCACCCTCTGTCCGACTGTGGCTGTGAAACTTTAAAAAATGGGATAAGCCCTTTTTAGAGCCAGTCATCAGTGTGTCCACAAGGGCTACTATATGAACATGACTGTGCAACATGGCTGACTCTGTGAAAGAGGACCCACTCCTTCTGTAAACACAAAGAGCTGTTTTTTTAAAATTTTATTTTAAGATGATTACTGACAAAAATATAACTATATTCAGTTTCTCTGCAAGTAGACCCTGCAAAATCTCATGTGAGCAAAAATCTCACACAAACACAGAGGAGGAGAGATTTAACTGAGGCTTTAAGGGAAAGATCATGATATTTTGTTGAGGACTTATTTAGAACACGGGGAGGGTTTGTGTCGGTGATGTTGGTAATTATGCTTGTACGTCCATTTTCTTCGTATCAGCGTCCTGTACTCGCAAAGATGCGAACAGTCATTCCTCCTGAAGAGTCCTCCACTGAGGGTGATGTTAGTCAGAGTCATGCTGGGACTAAATGTGAGTGCAAATAAGAAGACGAACGCTGTTCTTCGCTTACAGGTGCAACATAATTATATATCGCTGAA
>JAQFJA010000023.1:21765237-21776513 GCA_029874485.1 Naso brachycentron
GTGTGTGTGTGTGTGTGTGTGTGTGTGTGTGTGTGTGTGTGTGTGTGTGTGTGTGTGTGTGTGTGTGTGTGTGTTTGCGAGTTTGAATCAACTGTATCAGTAAATATGAGATAGCAGAGGCTCTGTTGCATGTCAGAGAGTAACAGGAATGTCCGCTGTATCCTGTAAGCACTGACCCCTTGGAGATGGTTTTTGATCAGCATAGGAGATCTCAGTGGCTTGCTTGGGCTTTTAAGTTTAGCCTGTTGGGCAGTCATTAAACCCAAAAGCAATGTCCATGGAACATGCAACATTTAATATGCTAGATTATAACAGCAGCTGAAGTGTTCTTTGGTTTGGACTGTCTTGTACTGCCTTTTTCAAATTCAGTGTTGTTGTCATATTACAGCTTCAGAGTGTTTTATTGAGCACAAATCAACATTCCTCTGCTCTGCTCTGCTGCGTCTGTCTGTCTTGAGGTTGTATTTACTCATCCTGTAAGGTTGAGAGTTTATTGAATTGAGACTGGCTGCCTCTCTCTGGCGCTGTGAGGACAAGGTTTATAGAGTTGTAGATAAAGAGACAGGGACTGTCTGTCTGCTAGTCAGCAAGGTTGTAATAAGTGGGCTGCAATCTTGTAAAGGGGTTCTGCTATGGAGCCATTGTGTGTGTGTGTGTGTGTCTGTTACCAGTGTAACTATCACATACATAGCGGTCTGTCAGATTGGGTCTGTTGTTTATGTCCTCACTCTGGGGCAGAGGCTAACTGTCTGCATGGCTGCTGTGCAAAACAATGTTCACTGTGGTAGACATTCACTCTCAGTGTCTGAGTTTCACTCTGAGTGATTCATTTTTACTCCCAGAAACATAGTGATTCTTTCTCAGGGCATTTTCTCTGATTGCATGTTTTCCTGCGTGTCTTTCTCTCATTTCGTTTTTTACACCACAATATTGACACCTCATATTCACGGCATTCTCACACATAGCATTTCTTTGTTTTTTTTTTTCTGACTCATCAACACATGCAACACACGAGGTCCTAGATATATTCGGTGGAGGTTTATGGATTGTTTTAATGGATTATTAGTGAAATGCAATATCCTGAATACACAAACACCAGAAGTTTAGTATTGTGACAAGTCAGTCATCCTCACCAGTGAATCAACTAGTTCCTTTATTCCTGGAAGCATGCTGAAGAGGAGAAACTGTTCTTGATTATTGGTATGAGTCACTAGAGTGTAAATTCATCCAGAAAAACAGTGTTCAGCTTAGTGTTGACGCTATGGGCTCAATTTAGAAGACAGTTAACTATTACATGCCTTTTTTGCATTCAGAAACATTTAAGTCACTTTTTATAAACCTATTCATGTGTGTGCGTGTGTGTGTGCTACTGTGAGCAAATTTATAAGTATGTTGTCTGGCTTTACATGTATAAAAGTGTGCCTACATATTTCTGTTGTCATGTGAAACTCTGGTGATTTGTCATGGTTTAACATCAGCTGGAGACATTCTCCTCAGTGAGCTGATAATAAATTGTATGTGCATTCTTTCACGGTGTGTTTGTGTATATGTGTTTTATGTGTATGTGTTAGCTGATGCAGGCTGTGACATCTGTCTTCTCTATTCTGTGCAGTTTACAAAAGCGACAGCAGGGCTTTAGGAGGTTACAGCCCGTCCGCCCCTCCCCTTACAGGAACTGGCTTTTGACAGGCACTCTGCAGGGCGGCCTGCAACTTAAAGACCCCACCGGGCCAATCTGTTGTTGTCACAGTGACAAGCTCAAAAGGAATGTGTCCTGTGGCGGTAGGGAAAAAAAATCCTCTTGTTTCAAAGATATGGGGCATCGTCTGTGATGTTGCTAGATGGCCGTGGTTTCAGTCATGATCCAAACACCCTCCTCCACACACTCACAGACACGGATACAAGGACATACAGAGCATTTAAGACACCCGCAAACTTTTTCTTGTAAGAGTCAAACTAACGGGCATACTACATACATGCATGCATGCATGGATAATGCATTCCATCACACAGGATACTGAGGTATTTCTCCAGCTGGCAGCTGGCCATGTTTTTTCATTAGATACACCCTTTACCCTGACACACACATTTAGTATGCACACACACTCTTTCTCTCCCAGCCCATTGCCTGCAAGCTGCTGCTCTGTTTGGCAGTTTCACTCTGCTACAGTCTTGAGTTGTATTAAAAAGAAATTGGACCATGGCTTGAGAGTAAATGGTCGCTGTGACTCTAATTGGGACATTTCACAGGACATGGCAGGCTGAATCACTGTCCCTCTGTGTTGTTTACACAGACTACAGAATGTGAATCTCTCGCAGAGTTGAGCCTGGAGCTGGGGGCAAAGATGGAGGCGGCTGCAGCTTAATAGCAGGGTGTTTTGGCTTGGCGAATCATCAGAGCAAACCGCTGTTGATGGCATGCTGATGAAGAGCGTCCAAATGCCCAGTGTTTCCAACTCGGTTTGACTTTGCTGCTTGTGCCCACTGGCAGCATGTGGCGGTGGCATAGGCTTGAACACACTCACGCACACACTCCGGTACACAAATACACGCATGCAGGAAAACAAACACAGACCGCGTCAAACGCAGACATGGAATTATAGAGCAGAACACGCACGGCACCGTGGATACAAACACATGCCCTTGAACATCCACTGGTGTACTGTACTCGCACGTGAACATGCATTTAGTGTTTGATCAACATCCCCAGCTTGGAAAAAAGAACTTTAATGTAGGGAAGGCTGCTGTCTGGAAAGGAATATGTCAGACTGGGTTCAAACTGTGACTCTAATGTGGCTGTACAGCTCGTTGACTAGGGCTTGTGTTGCCATGTTATAATGAGCATTCCAAGCAATATGGGCAAAGGTTACCACAAGCTTTGTTAGTTTGGTTTTGTGCAGCATGTGTGTAATATTTGAGATGGAAAAACTGTAAGAGCAGTGACCTTCAAACCATTCAAAGAGTTCAAGTGTACTTTTTCCCTCTTTTCTCTTCTCTTCTCTTCTCTTCTCGTCTCGTCTCGTCTTGTCTCTTTTCGTCTTTCTTGCAGTCATGGCGGAGAATGAGAAGAATTTTGTTTACCTGTCTATTTAGGGATCCACGCTATAATGAGAATTAAAACAATGTCTGGAGGTTCGCTCAAGTGTAACGACTTAATGAGTAGATACTCCAGACACACTGCAGACACAGAGGAGCTTTGATCATACCAAATCATATCTAAACACTGTCTTGTTAAGTTCTTGAGCTGGGAAAGTAGTAGTTATCTCTTTGTCTGTCTCCAGTGTAATGATGGTTACCATAATCTCTTCTTTTATTATGGCACTGATAGTGCCAAATTTTATTTGCCAACCCTGTGTCAGTCTACACCAGTCCTTTGTAGTAGATGTTTAGTTTGGAGAGCAATAAGCTCAGTTACATTATTAAGCTTTTCAATTTTTGCATAAATATTTTTTCTTCTTTCTATATTGCTCATTAAACTGATAATGCTGCAATACAGACATGATGATTTTTTAGTTGAGTTAAACAATCTGGCTCTAGTAGCTTTTTGCAGGCATTTAATTTGAAGGACCTTTAACTAAATGACGATTAATCACACATTAAATTTCCTGTAGCTTCTAATCGTTGACTTAAATGTTAAAGAGCTTACAGAATCAGACAGTAAATGGGGATACGTATTCAGGATACAAAAAGTAAACAAATAAATATATGAGATGCAGCTGCATACACAGCTGGCTCACTGATATCTCCTCAGGCATGTTGCTCTGATTTAGTTTTTGCTAACTGCCTGAAATTCAAACTACTAAGCACATTTGCCATTGAGTACAATTTGTCCTGAGGTTCCTGAGGAGATGACGATGTACAAACGCACACCCGTAGATCAGTTTTGTTTGGCTCACTTCAGCAGTGCTAAACACCCCTCTTCATTTCACTCAGTTTTTTGTCCACTGGCGGTCTTGGCCCAGACTCACAGTTGTCGGTCACGGGGTGTGTGGAGGTCAAAAACGTCGGCTCTGACTCTGACTCTGGAGTTTACACTCCGGAAGAGCACTTTCCCAAGCTCTCGCCTCGCTCAGCTCCCCTGGGGATCGGCAAGTGAATTATAAAAATCTGTTTTTTGTGCAGGCATGCAGAAGCAGGGGAGCCGGGATGGGACGGGGAAGCTGTGGTGGGAATTCTCGAGCGGAACCCTTAAAATGTGAGGAGGGGGAAGGGCAGGGGGTAGGAAGGAGAAGGAGAGGAGAGGATTTTGGCAGTGAAGCCCAGCTCAGAGACTGTGGCTTGGAGAAGAAATTTGATCTGAAGCCCAGAGAATAGTGAGCTGGAGAAGGCAGGTTACTGTTGAAAGGAGCTGTAGGTTCACTCACTGTGGCTGAGCCTGTCTTAGAGAGGAAAGGTTTTATCATTAGGCTTCCCATATTGTATGTCAGCACAATGTAATATCAGAAAGCTGTAAATACTGCTCACTGTAGGGAACCTTTTTCTCCCTGTGAATGAATGACACATTCTAATGAGTCTTTAAAATCCAGGCCGCCTTTTGGCTGTTGTTACCCTAAGAGCAGGTAGCCTATTACCTGAGCAGTAAGACGTTTCATGTCTGTCTCCTGTGTTTAAGGGCATAGTGAAAGAGAAAACAGCTGTGGTTTCAGGCGACAGAGCGTGTGCTTGTGTGTATCACCTGGTGCATTACCTGTGACTACAAATTACCTCATCCATTGAAATTTATCACTGCCTGCCAAAAAGCAAGGCTTCTTGCCAGGAAGAGCTCCGTGAATTCTTTTGTTTGGCGAGCTTTCCTGTCAATGGCCTCACTTACTCTGTCAGTGATGATTTACAAGTATGTTTCCTGCAACCACAGTGCTCCGACCACAGGTGCATATTCTGTACACCAAGGTCTTGTTCAGTGCCGGATGAGGCCATGATGTTTGCTGAAGGAAGGGGGCTGAATGCTGAAATATTTAAAGGGAAAGCAGAATTTTCAGGTTCAGAATGCCATGCAAAATGAATAGATGAAAAATCAATCTTTGATTTAAAGTCTGTAACTACACTAGTGACTCTGTGAGGTTGTGATTGGCTGCAGCAGTCCTTTGAGCTGAATACATCAGCATTCTAAAATGATCACAATAACAATGATCATACTAATATTTAAAGGTGGAGTCAGTAGCATTTGTAAACACAACAGCCGTTTGTGAACACAACATTCAAACTTGGCTCCTCCTCCCGGCTCAACGCACCAGAAGTATTGTTACTTAGCGTGTACTACATGTACTGCTATACCGCTTACCTAACGTTACACAGCAAGCCACATCGGAATATTACATTTGTTTAATGGAGAAGTCGATAATTTAGCAAGCTAACAAGCTAACCGCCAGTGTTAAGCACCTACCTGTCCATCATAAAGTAGCCCAACTCTGCATCGCTCTTCCCAGCCTCTCTTTCTGTGTTTCCAAAATGGCTGAAAGCCAAACCGTGACTCACTTTCACTCTGGAACAAGTTTTATCCGCTTGCTCACTAGGACTATATTTCCTTTTCTTGGTGCTATGTCCACATTCGTAACTTTCTCTGGTCTGGATGGCGTCTAGTAGCTGTGCTCCGTGGTGCTCTCATACTATCATTACTTAAAAATTGATTGCGCGTCTACATTGCTCTTTACGGTAACTCGTCCCGAGCAGCTCCTGAGTCAGCCAAAACATCACAATACAGGCAGAGGGCGGTGTGTCTCCTTACACAGCCACTACCACACATGTACAGAGGCCCAGAAGGGATGATTGAGCAGCATTACTTTTGTATATGTCTACATTTAATTTTTCAGTAAAATCCTACTGACTCCACCTTTAACCACTTTGTTATTCACCATCTTGGTCTTGTATGCAAGTTTGCTCACGTTGATCAAAGTTAATGCATTTCATACTGAGGGGGACATGAATGTCTGTGCATCATAATCATGAATGAAAAAGGTGAGGACCATCAAATGCACGAAATTTACTGCCAATCCACCGAGTAGATGTTGAGAATTTCCTTAAATAAGAGCAGAGTTTGACCTGCAAATGGTGCTGAAGAAAATAAAGAAGAGAAGTTAGAGAACTTTGCATTTTAATCATCAGAAAATAGCCTCCGAAGAAGTTGGAAGTCTGCAAATTTTTATTTTATTTTATTTTTTTTACAGACCAGTGAATAGAGTGAGAGACATCACCTCACGCCTGATCAGTTATTGTGTCAGATTGCAAGAGTGTTGGAATGTTTCTTTCAGAAAGTCACAAAAATGTCCCCCTGACTTCATGGTTGAAAATCTGGTTGCAGATGCTCTTAGATGTTAAGCTTTGTTTGACGCATACTGAGTCCTTTAGCATCACTGAGTCTTACAGTGTCAGCAGAAACTAGTAACGTTTCAGCTGCAAATGTACCAAATGCGGGTTTTTGGATCTAACAGAGGCAGTATTGGATGGGGTTGTGCAAGCTGTTTAAAAGTGGGCTCTGGGATGAGTTGGCATAGGCGCTGATCTGTGGAGCCAGTGGAGTAATTGGGAGCAGACTGAGTCAGGACTCAGGAGCTATGCTGATCAGAGCTTTCTGTTTTTGAGGAGGAGGGGCTGACATGTCTGTGGGAGGGGGGAGAGGGACAGATGCTCCGACTCTGCATGGAGACGTAACATGACACCCCCACCCAGACAGGGGCTACAGAGAGACTGTTTGCTCTTTCACTTCTTTTACCCTTCTCATTGGGATGCTATTTTCTTTTTCTCTGGTGGAGAGGCTTCCCTTTTTTACTTCACTGAGCAATGTGAATGTGAGTTAAAAAAAAAAATCCTCCCCATTTAAAAATATATTTCAAATATCTATTTAATTTTTAATTATTGTCAGGCCAAAAGTCTCAAAGGCTCCCCCTCTTAACTTCTATTTCTGGAAGAGCTTATCAGTTTGAAGACTGTAATGCATCACTAGCCTGCAGGCTGCTCCATTTGCAGTCAGTGAAATGTGGAATGGAAGCCACAAACTCCAAAGGAAAGGGAGACCTTCCCCATTAAAAGCCTGTGGTTAAACTGTTACGGGATGGTCATTTGTACACTTTGACAGGTGGAGTGAGTATGAAGTACTTTTAGAAGGATTTTGCTGAGATTGTGTGGAGTTTTCCTTCCGTTTGCTGCCACTTTGACCTTGTGGTAGTCAGAGCTGTCCCATTTATCAACAATGAACTCAAGTTCTTACTGTACAGGGGGAATCCTGCAGTTCTGCAAACGCCTGATGACTTTATTTCAGAGACACAGAAGGGGTAGCCTTAAGGCCGTTTCACACGAAATCAGGCGTTGCAGTTGCAGTTGGCGTGTTTGCAAATGCACATTTTTGTTATCCCTCATGGCAGTTTTGTTTAGCTCTGCTTGTTCTAATTGGCCAGTCAGCTGATTGGCTACTGTAGTGTGATGTCAGGTTGTTTTTCACCCTAATTTAAATCTGCTTCAACTTTCCACCGCAAGTCCACCATGTTTTTCTTTTGGAATCCTTTGTGGTCTGAACCTATGTAATCCAAACAGAATGGTACAACTTGCATTTTTGCCGCAAAGCCTGATTTGGTCTGAATGAGGCCTTACACCGACATCCTGCACATGACATCACTCCTGTCTGTTTGTGTGCACCAACACAAGTAAGAAAAAAACTGTTCATTTTATGCAAACCTAATTGGTGTCACAGTCTATCCTTTGGTTTTGTCTGTCCACCATAATTACATCCACAGTGGCTTTCACTGTGACCCCAATTATAATTAAGGTTTGTTTATGGATTTTCTGAGGTAATATTTTGACCCATTCCTCCAGATCCCAGCCGGATGGACTGTAGACACTCAAGCCGTCACTTATGTACAGCATCACAATAACAAGAAAAAAAAAAGAAGTGTGACGTTAGAAATGCAACAATGGAGTTATGTTATATTTAGACTGCATTGAAAGGCAAAATAAAACACAGAGGAAGAAATTAATTGTTTGTGGTATCCCCCATCGGTTCCTGTCTGGTTCTGCGGCTAACCGAGTTTAACCCAGTTTCACGTCCATCCTCTCCTAACAATGCAGGGAGCGGGGGGGATGTGGAAGGGCATGAGGACACAGCACAGCAGGGCAGGAGGTCTATCAATGGGTTTAAACAGGACACTGGGCAGCAGGGTGGCTTGTGCATGCACTGTATTTGTGAACATGTGCTGTCTTTTCCCCTGAAGGCCAGATGCTGATATTCATCTCTACTGCTGTACATCATACAACGCAGATCCCTATGGTCTGTAGTTCAATATAGAATGGAAAGACAAGGAAAGCCAGCTGATGGAAAAATAACATTTGTGTCAGAATGAGAAAACAGATAAAGAGATGGAGATGAGAGAGACGTAAACATGGCGTGCAGGAAAATATGTATTTGATGACTGTGTGGCTTCCAGGCTTTTCACGTGCTTTCTGGCTGTCAATACGCCTGCATGGGCAGAGGCAACACACACATATGCAGGCACGCATAGTCATTTAGTTAGCCTGTTTGGCTCATGTCCAAGGCCTCGCTATGAAATCAGCTTGGGAAAGCAGTAGGGGCCCTGAACAGGACATAGAGATAGAAACAGAGAGAAAAGAGAGAGGGAGACTGCGGAGCCCAGATAAAATTTCATTGTTTATTTGCCCGACCTTCTCCTTCCCTCCTCCTCTCCATACATCCCTTCCTTCACCATCAACCCTTCCTTTTCTACTTCTTCAGGAACCAGGCAAAACTGTCAAAGCCTGCCAGGTCAAGGCAGCATGTCAGTCATTGTGAAATCCCCCTATGGCTCAAACTAAGCACTTCATGTCAGATCTGGCAACCTTGCAGTGATTGTAACAAATTGGCTGTACATGAATAATCTTTGCCCCGGATCTGCAGAAGGTAAAATGTGGTACAGTTCAGTATGAAAGAGAAAAAGAGGATAAAGATTTAAAAAATAAGGCTTCCTCTGTCCTTTCCTCCTGTTCTCGCTCCCTCCTTCATCATACTTTGGTCCTTGCAAATCAAGGGCTGAGTGGAAATGAAAGAAAGATAATGAAAGGGAGAAATAAGAGTGAAGGACAAGGAGGAAAAAAAGCAGCCAAGTTTGCCAGACTGAGCTGACTAAATGTGCAGTGGTGCATTAAATTAATTGCAGGCAATGCTTTGGCACAGTCAGTAGCGAGCCACATTTTTTGGGGGAAAGGGTCCTCAACCTTAATGTGGTTGCAGAGAGAAAAAGAAAATAAATGTCGTCTTTGCAGTATATAATTCCTATATAAGCTATCATGTTCTCTGCTTGTCCCAGTTTTACGTCAAACCTCATAAGGATGACAAGTGGTTTGCAGGCCTTTCTTTTTTTTTTTGTTGCCTGTTTTGTGTGACTCCATGTTCTTCTGATAACTGTGAAATGCAGCGTGGGCTGTGAGCAACTTTGGCCTTTTTAGGCATTTGGAAATGACAGAGTACAAGAGAGCAGTTTGGGGAAGAACAAGCGAGGGATGATGATGTCATAGTTGGTGTTAGCTGTTTCTACAGGGCTGGACGGAGAGATGGAGGGACAGAGCAATTGAGGGGAGGATGAAATCTTTATGAGAAGCAGCTGTTAGGGAGAGGCAGGCAGGCAGGCCGGCCTCCGGAGCACTGAAGCAGCAGATAGACACCAGCCATTGACAACAACTCAGGGGCCTGATAGAGCTACAACACACTGACAGCACCACCTGCACACTGTATGATAAAACTATTTCAACAACTCCAGCTGCAAAATGTTCTTTGGTTATCAACAAGTTAACACAAATAATGTTTTGAGCTTAACAAGATCAAAGAGCATCACTGAGCTGATATTGTCCACACTTGCACCGAACAGTGAAGAGTATTAGAGAGAAAATTATGTTTAACAGAAGGATTGACAAAACTCCTGATAGCAAAGCTGTTGTTAGGCAACTCATAAGGGATACTAACAGCTCGTTGTGTAAAGTTTGGTGTGTGTGTGTGTGTGTGTCATCACATTGCCGTTGAATGAGTCTAGAAAACTTCTTTAACATGCCTCTTTGACTCCAAAATACAACAGTTAGAAAAACCACAAGTCCATGAGTAATCAATCGAATGAAAGTGAGTACCACTGAGTAATCTCTGTGGTTGAAAGCACACTGTACACATGTGTGTCATGTCCTTGTGAATTGTGAGGAGTTTGGAATCAGTAGCCACGTTTCCATTAACATATTTTGATGCACATTTTGAAATATCGCATTAGAAATAGATAATGGAAACGGCAAAATCCGGAAAAGAGAGGTCCTTAATTTCGCAGGAAAAGTTTTGCTTGTGGTGGTTTTTGCCTCCGTTGAAAAACAGTTGTTGCAGAATAAAATGAGAGATGGAAATAGCTGTGTCGAATAAATTGCAACTTAGCAAATATTTATCAGCTGTTTTTGTTTCCCAAAAGAGGAGGTAGTAGCAGAAGAAGCTGTTTCCGCCATCTTCCCAGCATGTGTAATCATGGCCAGTAACGTGTCCGTACAACCTTAAACATCGCCAGTAATTGCTGATATGAAAGAACAATTACAACCTGCCCAATAGAAACCAAATCCTGAGAAGACGTCTCCGTTTTTGTCTGGTACGCGGCCAAGGCAACTTGTTTTGTTTTGGTCTGCAACCTCTTCTTCTGCCCTGTTCATTACAGCCACGTGTAGTGTTGCCTATACAGTCACCTTCTGACCAAACTAAGCTTTGCAGACTCATTCATTGGCTCCCAACCAGATCGTTCCTAATTAGCATTTTCCTTTTTATGATTTCAAAAGTTCTCTTAAGATTCGCTACACAATTAATGGAAACACGGCTGCATGGAACCTGTTCTGATGTCTGAGGAACCCTTTGTGTGTGAGCCAATGGGAAGACAGTATAGTGTCTCTCTGCAAGAGGAGTTAAACCTCATCCCTTTGACCCAAATGCCTTACAAGAATGAAACGTTCTTCTGTAAAAACTTCTCTGTTTCAATGGTGACAAACAAGTGCAACACTAAAAATCTCTTTATTGAGAAACTGACTAATAATGCATGCCATTATCTAAATATTTGAACTGTTCTATCATCTCAGCCCTTCAGTGCCAGCTTTTCACCTTGCCTTTGAATGTGGCAGTTCGGAACAGTTGCAGTCCACTTCCCAACTACCCCGGGGGAGGGGGGGGGGGTTGCGAGATGCCTTCCATAAAAACGAATACTTTTTTCAAATGATTTTAAAAAGCATATTTAACCTGTTAATGTATAAATTCTGGTTACATTCTTTATTATATTCTTTCT
>JAQFJA010000023.1:21789316-21808617 GCA_029874485.1 Naso brachycentron
GTTGTAGTATGCTACTACTGTTTTTACCCATGCCTTTAGGCGCTTGTGATGGGCACAGCCTCGGCTATTATTTAAGACTAATATGAGAATGATAAATCTGCATGGCTAATAACAAGAACAGACACTATTGAAAATCCTTCCAAAAGGGAGAATAAAACCCAATTTGCACAATGGTAGCTTAGTTTCACAGAAGGCAAGTTAAACATACAGTATGTAACATTTGTCTTCCTTATATCTCTTGTTAAGTTGTGTACAGACATCCCAAACATTTCCACCAATGTTCAATCGGTCATTTTATTCACTTAAAGCATTACATTTTTTCACTTTCCGCTAATTTCTCAGGTAACACTCAAGTGAGAATGAGGGAGGAAGTTGGAAAATGTGACTAAACGTTAACGTTACTTTGCAACCGTAGCTGTTTAATAAGGAAATAAACAAATCCCATGGTTCCACACTACTTCCAACATCATCAAACTAGGTCTTTTGTTTTCAATTTTTTTTAAATTGAGAAATCTCTGGCAACAGAACACACACTTTTAATTATTTGTGAAAAATGCAGCATTTCTGTTAGATATGAATATTGAGTTAATGGTAAGGTACAATATATTTAATTTGTTACGATAACAGGTCAAAACTAAAACCCTTCGAGACAAAAGCTAACATGTTCACATTGGCAGTTACAAATGCCAATGTCTGTATCTGTGTATTTGACAGTGTGTCAGTGTGTACGTATCATTTCTTCATCTGTCTATTAGTTTATTCATGTCTGCCTCTTTGTGCTCTCATATGCTCCCACTACTGTGAGTGTGTGACTGCCCGTGTGTGTGTGTGGCTCGTGCAGGTTTTGTGTGTTACTTACTGTAGTACTGCGCGAGCCTCCTTGCCAGCAGGGTTCTCCATTCTCATACACCATCTGACTGTACTGGTTTTTTGGTGTTCCTGCCCACATCCCCCACTTCCTGCAATAAAAAGAGAAAAATGGTCGGTTTTAATGTTTTGATGAAGTGTCTGTGGAAATGAAGTTGCTGTCTATTACTGAGATCCTAATCTTTTATAAACAGTACAAGCAAATGGAGCTGAGAAACATACATATACATTTTTTAAACACCACAAGGTTGGCTTATTGAAAAACACTTCTTCTCCGCATAAATAAAAAGCTGACAAGACGACCAGTTTGGCAGTGCCCCGCTTTGGATCCTGGCACTGGCGCTCTCGCGTCCCCTCTCCTCTTCGACAATGGAGGGGAAATATTAATTACCATTTTGTCAGAGTTAATTCTGGGTGCCATAACACACAAGGGAAGGAGAAGAGAAAAGCACACGACGCTAGTGAAGCCCGTCTCAAACGAGGAGGAGCCTGCCCAGTGCTAGCTAATTACATTCTCACCAAACGTTTGGAAAAGCACAGCAAACCAGGGTGCCAGAGAACACTGTCCAACACGGCTCGCAGTACTGACAGATGCCATTTCATTACGCTTTTACCAGCAAACTTACTCTGATCTTTTGTTGAACTTGAGCAGCGTTTGAAGTGCCGTCGTCTGCGGTCGTGCTGCTGGCAAGTATTGATTTTGTAGAACACTGTCGTCCTGTAAGTAAGGAAAATCTCCTCTGCATTAAGTGAATGCTTGATTAAAGATTATAACTGAAATGCGTGTTTCTCTGATCTTTAGCTTTACACAGGCTAGCATTTTTTGTGTCTGTATGCTATATACCAATAATAAAATTAATCTCTTTATTTACCACATGTTGAAAAAGAATCTTGAAAGTCTGCAAACTTTTTTTTCCAACCTTTTTGTCAGTGTTGTGTTAGTCATTTTTGATAAAAGCCACAAAAAGCTATAAATTCTCTGTCTTGTTGTTTTAATTTGCCTGAGTGTTTTTCTCACTGGATGCCAACCCTGTCTCAAGTGTGCAATGCTTGATCAATGGGCTTACACTGACCTTTCCACATTTGCAAGATCTGCTCCATCCTGAGTATTGCTTTTAGTATTATGGAAGCTAATCTGCTACATTTCACAACCTATTTTAATATTAATGGTTCAGTGAATGATCTCAAGAGGGTATTGTATTTTTTATATCTGTAAATACATAAATCAAAAGGTTAATCTATAATTAATGTTTGATTCTGCCTGCTTTTTGACCAACAACAAACAGACATAATTACAACCTATAAATGACTTATTGTGGTTGGTTGCATTAAACTGTATCCTACAAACAGAATTTCTTTCCACGTTTCTTTAAATGCGTTTTATTTTCATTTGACACTGATAAGGGCAAACATGGAGTCATCTCTGATTTGAATAAGTACTCTCCAGCTCTTGCAGCCACATGGCTGTCTTTGGGTCCCCGAGTGCGGCGATTCTTCTGTCCATGATGCGCATGGCTTATTTAAGATGCCTGAAGGGGTCAGTCAGAGGTGAATTGCTCGCACAAGTGGAAGCCGGCTGGGCCCGAGCGTCTCGCCTTTTTCTTTCCAGCCTGTTTGATTGGGTTTTAGCACTCTCTTAGTACCAAAAGGCCCTCAAATGGATTGCTGTCAGGGCCGGTGGACATGGCGAGCGCAGAAAGTGACAGTGCTCTGGCTCTCACTGCTAGTTGACCAGCGATCCCTTGCGTACTACCTCCATGCCCGCCGCACCCCTCGACCCCTAACGCAAGAAAGCACCTCATTCCTTTGCCTCACTTTCATTTACTTCCTTCCTTAATCTCCATTTTCACTCTGTCAGTCCTTTGTGTACCCCAGGAGGCGGCATAGGCTTGTCAATTAGGTTTAAGTTATCTCTGAGATGTAGCCAACACACTACACACTCACAAGAGTCACGAGATGGGATCTTATCGACAGATCGTTTCTCGTAATCATACCTACCTGCTCTTGGTATTGGCAGGCCATTTTCTACAGTCATTCTACAGTCATCATCAGACTAGTGCAAAGCTACTTATTTACACCTTAGAAATAACATCACATTGGGCCTTATTGCTTAATTCCATGGCACCAGGGCGCATAAACATCGCTATATGTTAGTCCGACCCTGTGACTGACAATATAGCACAATCCAAATGTGCAAAAGGACCCCCTGGCTCAGTGACGACTTCATTTTCTCATCCAATTTATCACAGTTTGGCTTTTAAGCTGCAGCCATGAGACACATGATGCTCACTTGCACTTATAGCAGCAGGGCCAGATAGTCTCTTTAAAATATCTGGGTTGTTTTATGTATGCATGTACAATTCTGCAGCACCTGTTTTCTGCAGCCAGGCAGGAAAAACTCTGTTTTCCTTTCCAACAAAATGGTTCACACTCAACTATAAACATTCAGATCAGAGTAGAGACTATGTCTTTCAGGACCAGTACAAGGAAAACAGACACATTTCTGTTTTCTGTCCAATAAAACAGCATGAATGAACATCATTTTAGTATGTAAATGGATTATCGTTGGCTGCAGAGAGTAAATTGCATCTTAGCTTTTGCAGAAAACCCATTTCCGACCACATGCAGACAAGGGAGGGGTCACAAATGCGGACTTCCTTTAATGATTAATGATGGGAGACCTTGAACACATGCTCCATATAAAGCTTAAAACCTCGAGAATCTTATTTACAGATATCTGGGTTGTGAGTCACTCTTTGTCTGGCCTCCTCTAATGCCATAAAATGCACCTTCCATCACAGATAAACCTGTAACAGCAGCATATCTCGGCAGCTAAACCTATTATCCATACACTTACTTTGCATTGAGGTAGAGGCAGTGGGCCTCGGAGAACTCAGACATGCTTCTAACTGCACACATTAGGGAGTGAATCTCATTTCATTTTCTCTCTGAATCACTAAGGTGTGATTTCTATTGACACGCAGAATAGCAGATGGAGCTGTGATTTAATTAGATCCCATACCCACAAAAACAACATTAAAATTGCAGTTTCAGCTCCTTTATACCTTTGGAGCTGAGTTTACAATAAGGCCAAATGAAGAACTGCAGAATGACGGAGTTATTATATAATAGGATGTTATCATATATGTTCAAACTATTCATTTTGGAATTTAAGATTTAATACTGTAAAATACTTCTATTTAACTGTTGTTTTACTGATTTTTACAATCTAATCCTCATTAGGCGTAATTAGCATTAAAAAAAGCTGATTAGCTTCCTTTTCTTCTTCTGATAATGGCTTGAGCTGATTTAAGCAGCTCTTATTTCTTTAAAACGAAGCGGTCGCCAGTGATTCTGTTTTAGACTTCATCGCGGCATTAATCCGTGTGCCTCGAGTGATAAATCCTGAAGATCCACGGCTAATCTCGCTCAGCACTGAGAGGAGAGTTACCCCCTCTGATATAGCCACAAATCAACCTTTCACAAGCAATTATCATTTAGACAACTCTACTCTGGTATTTAAACGCCCCGCAGATAACAGCGACGGGATCTGGGCCAAAAGTGTATTTGTGCGTGCCTTGATGTGTATCTTTGTATGTTTCTGTGTGTTTTGAGACCCTGGGTCTTCAGTGCGGAGAAAATGGATGAACAAAACCACAGGGAGAGATGAAACACCATGGTGGCCCCGTTCGGTGTGTCTGTGGGTTCCTAAAGAAAACGGAATATAAATGTGCTCATTTGCCTTTAGTGCTCTCTTTGTACGTTTGCAAACATTAGAAAGCTGAAGTAAATTCCACTGAAGCGTCAACATATCTGCTTCTCATGCACTAGAGCAAGCTGCCTGCGTACATTCATGTATTAAACATGTTTGCATACATGTGTACTGCATGTAAAGGAATTATATTTATATTTTCACAACATGGTTTTTACAAGAAAATAGAGACACTGAGGCAACTATGGCTGGGTGTTTTCGGTCAATACTTCATGATGTATTGCATGAAATGTGTCCATGGTTGTTGTGTGTGAAGTAATGTACTGAAAAAGGAAAGGGGCTGCAATGGTGAGACCATGTTGCCAAAATTGATTAGTTAACCACCAAGAATATTTACTAGTTGTTCAGTCTCAACTGGCACACACACACTATGCTAATAGCTTTGCTAGCTAGAAGTCTGCTACTCTGCGTGTGCTGGAATATTTCCTTCACCAAGGCAGTGAGTTAGTTGTAGTACTGTCATTACACATTAAGAACAAGCATCTAAAATTTGTTAAAAATGAAGTATATATGTTAAAAAAACAAACAAACAAACAAACAAACAAAAAAACAAGACCTGTCCAGGTATGTCCGAGGATGGCTCGCAACAAAACATCACGTTGCAGCTAGCTGGTGAGAAAGTTACAGCCATGAGTGATTTTGACAAATATGCTGCCAATCAGTGTGGACATGGAAGAGTGATTCAAATAAACTAGCTTGGTAATGGTACCTCAAACTTATCTATGCTATGCCATCAAAGACTAAACGAAAATGAAAAACACTGAGAGAAGAGGGATGAGCTAACAGTCAAGCTAGCCAGGTAGGCAGGCTAGCTCCTACCACTGACCGCTGCACAGCTCTCACAAACAATAACAAATTGAAAGCAAAATGAACAAAACCGACATCTTTAGGTACTATCAACAATATCAACATTTACCAATATTTGCAAATTTTGATTATTTTGTGGTCATCTAAGACTTATTAAATTTATCATTTTAAAAACTGATTTGTTTTTTTTTTTTTTAATGCAAAATACGGCTGATTTCTGATGCTCAGACTGACTCAACCTGTTCTGAATTTACTGGATTAGCTTATGAGTTGCAAGAAAACTCATCACAGGCCACCTTATCTTAAAGTGACCATGAGGAACTTTTAAGTATTTATGAAAAAGTCTCATGATTCCTCTGATGATTACAAATTTCCTGTAACAGCAAACAAGACCCTAGTGAAAAAACTGCTGTTTTATAAAGTAACTATTAATGCCTGTGATCCGGTCCAAATCCCCAAGAACTTAGGTGAAACCTTTTTTTTTTTTTTTTTTAAATTTCGTTGTTCTGTGCAATGACAATAAAATAGGCTACTTATATTCTATGCCTACGGCTGTGGGTTTGTGCCTTAGCATGTAACATTAATGCAAATGGCTGCGTAACGTTAGCCTGCAGAAAACAGAGGCAGTAGGTCTCAGGGGGACATTACTACCATACCACTGGCTTACAGCTTATTTCTTAGTCACACATAACGACATTACCTCATCGCGATCCATCCTGCAGTGTCTCTTTCACTTACTTCCAAAACAAATACACACATTGTTGGTGTCAAGCCGAGTTCTGCCTGCCTGACACGTGCTAGCAAAGATATTTACGACATCAGGCGCTTGTGTTACTACCGCTTTTGTCCAAAGAGGCCGCTAGAATCAACAAAAACTGAAAGTTCCTTGAAGTCACTTTCAATTAATACCACTTAAGACTAATTTAAAACCTAAATAACAAGCTAACGGAGCATCAAATTAAAAAAAGAAAAAAAAGAAAAAAGTCAATTTTCCTTAATGTGAGGTTAAACAAAAGCTTGTTGTGAATAGGTGCTAAAACTCAGCCACTGATTTAACACCAGTATTCATTTCAAACGCTCCCCAGCTCAGGATGTGCCTCACATCAGTTTCTGTTATTAGTCAACTTCAACATTATGCCAGGTCCTCCAAATTCACTCCATTCATTTGCAGCAACTGTGAACGATTAGATGTGCCATCTCAGCTTTAGATTACTTGTAAATACTTCTCTAACAACCAGCCCCTCATCCTGAAACCTGTGTTAAGATGGTGTAAAGTCTATGCTTATTACTGTCACCTTCTCACTGTAGCATCCACTCATTAGCTGCCACTGCAGTGAATTATACCTCACAGCTATGCTTTTCACTGCTTTAACAAGGGGTCTGGAGCAGCAAGTTAGTCCCCTCACTATGCTGTTAATGCGCTAATCATTTACAGCATGAGACGCTGCGCTGCACTGGCAGGTAGGAGAGAGCAATTTGGGAGCCGCTGGCTAATTTGGATTCGGTGAAGCAGCAGCACTACAAAAAGAAAAAAAAAAGTTAAAAAAAAAGGACCCGGCTCTCGTAGCCAAGCAGTGCCAAGCATCGCTAACCTCCGCCACTCGTTTAAGGTCACCAATCAGAAAGTGGCGTTTTGAGACGAGGCCAGACACTGTCATTACTTTGCCAGTCACTGATGCTCTTCTCACCCTCCTACCACCCATTGTGCCCAGCACCTTAATAAATAATTCATATGCGGAGGAACATGTGAAGGGCACATGCTCAGTCAGGGATTTTTCACTTCATTTCATATGACTGATAAACAAAGACAGCCTTTTTTAATTTGTATTTCTGTATTGTCAAGCACAGAACAGAATTTAAATACACTGTTTTACATAATTATGTATGTTAGGATACAATAAATCCTCAAAAGATAAACTATTGAAGCTGGTGGCTTCCTTGGCACCTTTTTTTTTGCCTCACATCCATTCTGTTGGACAGTTGCCTCATGTACGGTGCTCCAGCTCTCGTAATTGCTCCAAATCAGTGAGTAACATCCAGAGCACATCTTGTTTTTGCATTCACTGCATAAACAGAACACCAAGGCCACTTTATGTGCAGTTATAAGACAAACTCAGGGTGCATATTTCATCAACAGCTCCTGACAGATATGAATCAGGGCTGATGTCAAACCCAAATCAGTATTCTGTTAACAGCTCACTTGTGCCTCATTAACGACTGGGCTAGAGGTTGCCATGGCTACCCAGCAGAAAGGCCATCAGGGGTTCACAGTGTCAGCTCCCCCCGCTCTCCACTCCCTACCACTTTAACCCTCTCCTCAGACACACAAGAGTCATTACCCTTTGGCCTTGATTGCAGTTTAAAGTGTGGGCTGTTCGGGGTTTAGGGAATATACAACAAACACATTAGGAACACAAATATATAGGTGTAACATTTCCCATAACAGTAAGTTATATAAATGAATGCCTATATCTGCCTGGCTGTCAGTGGCTGCACCGGCATAGCGAGCCCTGCTCTTCTTGAGCGTTGGGCATTAATCGGCTGCCATGTTTCCAGGTAAAGAGGGCCCCTCTCCTCGCTAATGGCACTCCAGCGAATGACCTTGACAGTTTGAAAATGAGCGCATTAAATAGAACACTTAAATGTATAATTATGCACTTGTTTCAGTGGAACTGTCACTACACTCTGTAGGTTAAATCATTACGGCTTAGATAAGATGGGGGGAAAAAAAAAAAAAATGAAATAAATCCTTTTTTATTCACCAAATGTCTATCAAAACAATTAAGGGAGTGTACTAGCTTTGATATGAACACATGAAAGGAAGCGTACTCCACTCATTAAGTGAGCACATTCAAAAAAGCAAAGCAGTGGAGAGGAGGACAACAAACACAGCCATTAGTCATTTTTACTAAAAAGAAATATGCATAAAAATGTGGTGTGCTTGTTTTAAGTATGGCCATGCTATTAAAAAATAAAAGCAGAATAGCAAAATAATGTATAGAATGAGAACACACACTAAAACTTTTATTGACTGGTTGAGCCACGAAAACAGATAATATGGATTAATAAAATAAACAAAAACAATGCCCTGATGTAAAAAAAAGCCCAAGTACGATGCATGCTAGGCTAAAGAACTAAAAATTATGACGATCCCTAACTTCTAAGTCAAATATTTTTCAAAACCAGTCTTAATTTAATTCATGAACATGCCGAGAAGTACAAGTGCTTGTTTCAAAAATATTTAGTAGTATAATCAAATTTTAGTCGGAGGTAAAGACTGTGTAATCCATTTTAATGCAAGCAGCTAGGGTAACCTTAACTTATGAAGAAAGTGCATTCAAAATCACATTTGCAAGAATGTAAGTGCTACAAAAAGACAAAGCTAATTAAACGAATGATGTTTTTGGCTGAAGCCCGAGACTGTTGTGGGTGGGACATCACAAGGTCCAAGATGGTTGAGTCAAGGGGCGAGGACAAGGTCAGACATGGCTGTAATAACAGCAGAGCAGAGATAATCAAAAAGGAGAGAGCAGAGGTTACAACAAAAAATTGACAGTTAAAGTTTCGATGGTGGAACCATGCATGCTGTCATGCTGGTTAAACTTAATTTGTTAAACGACAATCATTTTGTTAGCATACAAAGCAATTGTTGTTTAACTTAGAGGGGACATATTATGCTTTTTTGTCTCTTTCAACCTATAAATGATGTTACAAAGTCGGACTGCCGTTTTAAATGTTGCCAAAGTATGAAATAATGAGGTAAGGGTATGTAGCAGTAATCCTTGTGGGCTGTTTCTAATGGCTCTGAACGCTCCGCTCTTATCAGTTTTTTTTTTAAATCTCAGACCACTTTTGTGTCACAGTGTGCTGGGTTTCTCTATTGGTTCATCTGGAAG
The DNA here is from genome assembly GCA_029874485.1 of Naso brachycentron. Taxonomy (NCBI): domain Eukaryota; kingdom Metazoa; phylum Chordata; class Actinopteri; order Acanthuriformes; family Acanthuridae; genus Naso; species Naso brachycentron. The sequence continues at coordinate 21,798,659 of JAQFJA010000023.1, forward strand.
GTGTGTGTTTGAACTGGCCAATCAGAGCAGAGTAAGCCTTTAGAGGCAGGGCAGGAGCTAAAACGAAGCGTCTCAGACAGAGGCTAAAATCCTGGATAGGGCTGCTGCAATCGGCTGTATTAGAAAACAGATGAGTTTTTTGAGCATCAAAGCCTGTAAATCTCAAGTAGTAACCAAGAATAAAATATGAGTCCAAACCATAAGCATAATACGGCCTCTTTAGACACAAAATCCACATCTGATAGTGTTTTCAGATTGAGAGAAAAGCAACTGAGGCTACTATTTGTATTCAGGCGCACGCCTTGATGACTGATGCAAACTCACATGTGCACAGCTGAGAGTACACAAACACAGCGTGGAGATTAGTGTGACACACATCTGCCAGCAATGTGAAAAACAGTATGCTGATCTGTTGTTTACCTCAGAGGGAGAAGGAGTGGGGAACTGAACGTCCCTCTTTATCCTCTGACTCCTCCAAGTCACATCTGGTGGATGGATTGATAGAACAGAAGGGAGAAAAAGAGAGAAAAAGAGGTGCAGGATTTGGAAAAAGAAACGTCCTCAGTCCTTATCTGCAGGGGAGGACTGGTGGCTCGAGTTACATTTAGCATTAACTGTGCAAGCATCTTATCATTGTGAAATATGAGGTGGGTAAGCACACTGCTGCCTCTGGTAGCTCTCTGAACATCTGGAGTAAGAATTGTCTGGCAAAACAAACATGACGGATATGGAAAAAGTCTTATATCTGCTCCTTGGAAAGCTAATGTGAGGCTTATGTATAATCCAGGTGACTTTGATTTCTTAGTGTTGAAAAAAAGATATTGTTTGCTTCTGAAGATCCTCCACCCAAGGAGAACCCCTATGAAGATATAGAGCTGGAGAGAAGTTGTTTGGGAAGCAAATGTGTTTCACCTGCCTCCTCATCTCCTGTCCCTGACACACCAACTAAGGTACCTGATCACTGATACATCATTATAAAAACAAAACAGATTTGATGGAAGCAGTTTTATACTAAAATCACCTTCTAACGTGTCTGTCTTGCTCCATCGGACCCCCCAGCTTTCTTCCAAGCCTGGATTTTTCAGACAAACTTCAGAGCGACGAAGCTTCAAGCTCCTGGAACTACGCAAGACCAGCAGGGACACTGGCATCTCCTCTCCCTCTCGAATCAGCCCCCCCTCCACACCCAGCAGCCCTGACGACACCCCGTGCCTCTCTGGAGATCCTTACAATCGCAGACGGAGGAAAATCCCCAAGGTATGAGAGTCTAAGAGGCCTCTGACAAAGCTCATGCTGCTCTGTCCGTGATTTATAGTCCAGAGGTTTCGGAGCGGCTCATGCTGCCGTCTGGGGATGAGTAAGGCAAGGGGAAACTTTTCTGACGGAAATTTTGTGTGAGAAGTGTGCATAGAGGAGGGCCTCTCAGAAGCCGTTTAAAGGAAATGATCCTGGTAGGAGCCTAGGAGATTCTGTGTGTTAGTTTGAGGAGTTAACAGCGGGCATTTCTTTCCTTTTACCTCCTGCAGATGGTGCTGAAAATCAATGGTATCTTTGAGGCACGAAGAGGGAAGAAACGCATGAAGAGGGTGTCTCAGTCCACCGAGTCCAGCTCAGGGAGAGGTGAGGCTTCAAGTGAGAGCAGGCCAAAAACAAACAAACAAAAAAAAACTTTCTTCACCTCATCATCATATGCACCTTTTTTATTTTCAAATCAAAACAGTTGGCCTTTGCAATGGGACCATTAAGAATGTTGTGTTTCTGTTTGTGTTAGTTCGTCCGTAATGCTGCCTTTACACTGCTTGGCTAAAGTGGCCCAATTTAGATTTTTTCCTCCCATGTGGCATACACTGGATATGTATTCTGAATGTGTGAAAAAAAAAACCAAAAAAACCATGTAAAACCTAATTAAAATAGTGAAAGTGCAATGGAGGACGAGGGCAGGTAAGGAGAATGATTTGTCTTTTTTTATAGCCATTTGTTTACTTTAGTTTTAGTGCCGACTTGTTTTCCTCCTTTTCCCGGTCGGTAGTCAAAGCCTCATATAAACATGCAGGTTGTTTCAAATGTTTACCAAATGTAGATGCAGATATCGGATATGGGTCACTTTTTAAAGTAGATGTAAGCAGGTGATCAAATACATCAAATACAACCTTAGTAAGCAGGATTCCTTAAACACTTGTTAACTGATTTCAGTAAAAGTTTGTGGAATTTTAGGCTATGAGCCAAAGAACAAATCATTAGTGTCTGATGTGAAAACAGTTCCAGGTGCAGATTCAGCTCTGAATTCAGTGGTACTTTTGAAAGCTTCCCCAACATTGCAAGGCCATTAAATCATCTAATCATGTCTGAATTCAAAGTTTATCATCAATGCTATCAACTCTTTACTGGCTGCAGTTTATATGATGTTTTCTTTGCATGTTTTACAGGTCCAATAATATGGCATCATATGTATTTACTTAGTTTTATGGGCAAGGTTACATTCTGGGGTCAGTCACGACAGACTCGTGTTTCAAGGACTGGGTGGTGTTGTGTGGCAGTGACTGGAACGAAAAGCAATAAGAGCAGATTCCATGTGCTCTCAGTTTCCTGTGATTGTTATTTGCAGTCTCCTCACGCTCTGCTTTTCTTTTTCACTCGTTCTTCTCTTTAATTTAGTGACAGATGAGAACAGCGAGTCTGAAAGTGACACGGAGGAGAAACTAAAAGGTGAGAACACAAAATAGATCCTTAAATATTCAGGAGCTACATAGGAGATGCCTGGCAGTATAAGGATACATTTAAATTGGTATCCCTAACCCACTGTAATTCCATTAGTTACAATAAGGCACAAAAGGAGCATGTGTACAAAAACTGAATCAGATTTAGATTTTTTTTTTCTCTTCATTGTTCCACTCTATTGCTTACGTCAATAATAAACACAGATGGAACAGCAGATTGCTTTACATGCTGTCCTCTCAGTGACCCTCTGTGCATGCATATGTGTGAATACATTACACGGATATATTTCCATAAAATGTGTTTCTTGGTTTCTCAGCTCATAGCCAGCGGCTGGTGTCGGTCCAGTCCATGCTAAGGCAGACGGGGCGGTACAGGACGTTGGAGAGGGATTTGATGGAGCTGCAGGAGAGGAAACTCTTTGAGTATTTCATAGTTGTTGCACTCCACAAGACCAAGGCTGGAGTCCCGTACCTGCCAGAAGTCACACAGCAGTTCCCTCTCAAGGTGAAAGGGGATAGAAATGTTATGCAAACACTTCAGTCCTAATTGAATTGCCAGAATTTTTATTCAAAAAAGAGGACACTGCTGTGAAGGAAATATAATTTTAGCTTTTGTAAATAACCAGTAAAAAAGAGCCTATGTATGCTAGTTTGTGAGCACCCGGTGGGGACTTTTCTGGGTAAATAAAATCACTGGAAATTTTACACTTACGGGAACAGCCACAGCAGAGTTACGCTATAAAAAAGATTCAGTCTTGTAATTTTTGAGTAGTGATGCTGTTCCACTACTGACTAAAGAGAGAATGCAAAAAAAAAACTTGGATGGTGCTACAGCGTTACAGTTAAGTTACAGCGATGTAGTCGTGTGTGTGCAAACCTATAATAACAATGTCAAGACTTGGCATTATCTTAATTGAGACTAAACTCACCACTTACTTAAAACAGTAACACTGCAGTTTTATGACAATCACCAATGAGCAATATTTTAAAAGTCTGACTTGGGCTTTATATTGTTCAGCATGCAGATGTCTCAGTTACTTATTAGACTTGAAGATGTCTGATCTGAAATCTTCTGTGGTGTTCTTCACATTTTCCTTCTTTTCCTTCCAGCTTGAGAGAAGCTTTAAGTTCATGCGGGAGGCTCAGGACCAGCTGAAGGTCATCCCTCAGTTCTGTTTCCCTGACGCCAAAGACTGGGCGCCCGTCGACAACTTCCCCAGGTCAGTCCGAGTCCGACTGCTGCCACGGCACTGAAGACATAAAAAAATGAAAGAAAACAGGGACAGCGGAATTTCCCGGCAGAGTGGTTAAAAGCTCAGCTGTTTTCCTTGCTAATAACCACTTGTTAGAGAAGAAGCTTAAAGCCATAATAGAAATGACCTTGTGGCTTGTAGAGATGACTGTTCTCTCTTTAACGAGGCACCAGCAATGACAAGTGATTACAGGGTGAGAAGGTGGATTTAGCACCTGACACCTAGTTTGTTATTACAAAATCACCTCTTTCTCTTTGCTGTTTAAAATTGGCCGTATTACCCAACGCCTCCCAGCTTCACTTCTCAACGTCCGCATTGTTCTCAGAAGTGATGAAGTGTGTCCTGATGGTGATGGCTAATAATTACCTGGAGGCAAATGTTTGATGGGTGACCGGTCACCAAACACACACCTGTATTGAACTTGCTGACGCTCACACCTGTCAAGAAGGTCCTCACCGACCAATGACTACCTGTCAAGTAGAGCTTAGGAGGTTTTGTGTTGAATATTTGCAGAGTAAGCCTGTCCTGAGGGTCTTCCTTTTCAGGTGCAAAGTCATGCCTTTGTTCACGAAACCACAAAGTCTAGTCCAAAAATGGATTTTCTGTTTCCAGCATGTCTGAATTATATTTTTGCTCTCTCTCTCTTTTTTTTTTTTAACCCAGTGAGACGTTCTCATTTGTCCTGACTGGTGAGGATGGAAGCAGGCGCTTTGGCTACTGTCGGCGATTACTGGTATGCTGTTAAAATGCTGTTGCCTCTTATTAGCATCTTTCAGTCATTTTTAAAGATTAAAAACTGCTCATTCAATTTCCTGCGTTCCTTTACCCTTTACCCTGCAAATATTTCTTGAAGTCGGTTGATACATTTATTAATTTTTTTCTGACTGTACCGCCAAAGTCTCTGCGAAACAAAGGCCTCACTCTGTTCCAGTGCGCTAATCCTGTCATCGTACTTGCGTGAGCAGTCTTGTGACACACCAGTGTTTTGAAGCTGTCTTTTTCTTGCAGCCCAGCGGTAAGGGCCGAAGGCTCCCTGAGGTCTACTGCATCGTCAGCCGCCTGGGCTGCTTCGACCTCTTCTCCAAGGTAGATACAGTGAGCCAGACACAAATGCAGTTAAAGTCAACACGGGTGTGCATCAAACTAAAGTGCATTGCACGGAATGTAATTTGTGTTACACAAACACATACATACAACCCCACCTCCGCTAAAGAGTACACAGCGGTGCCACCTTCGGTGCCCACAGAGCCCCACCCCCACCCTCTGCTGTACTTTCCCACAGAGCCTGTAGCCTGTAGTCCTGGATCCAGTACAGAGACACATGTGAACTGCAGCTGTTGTGGTTGCTGCAGTGGATAAGGTTCCCTATATTGAGCCTAAGATTTATATTCATGTTGACCTCTGTATTTAAATATATGTGCAGTGTACATATGTCATTGCTAAAATTGGACATAGATGGGTAAATACAGAATAACTGCTGGTATGTTTCTGCTGTTTCAGACCAAATACACAACAGTTTAATGCTACACAGATGTGTCAGTATGTGTGTAGAGGGGCACACACGATAGATCCAGGCAGTTAGCCATTTATTATATTGACTTTTGACAATGTTTGGCTGTCTTTGGTGCATCATGGCAAGAATCAAAAGGTTCAGGATGATGATATCCAGTGTTGTTGACAAAATATAAGTCTCCCAAAAGATTCTCAGTTACACTGACATACCTCATTCTTAATTCGTTTATGGATCAGACTTATTCCAGCTGGGGAATTTAGAGACCAGATAGAAATATTCAATAACAAAAATGGTCAAATCTGTTGAAAAACTTATGATATAGCTGGGCTGGAAAGATCTGATACTCCACACGTCGTACCTAATATATGTACAGTATACTCCTAAAAATATTTGTGACTGCCGGTTTTCAAATTATAGAGCTTCCTCTGTGTTTTCCAGATCCTGGATGAAGTGGAAAAGAGGAGAGCCATCTCTCCAGCTCTGGTGCAGCCTTTTATGAGAGGCATAATGGAAGCTCCCTTCCCTGCTCCAGGAAGGACCATCACTGTCAAAAACTTCCTACCTGGCTCTGGGACAGAGGTAAGATGATGCTGGTGTCACTGTGGAAAACAGCAGAAGGTTTGCACGCCATTCTTGGAGGCAAAGTCTGCATGCGTCTGTCTGTCTTACAGGTGATAGAGCTGTGTAGGCCATCAGATTCTCGTCTGGAACATGTGGACTTTGAATGTCTCTTCTCCTCCTTGAGTCTACGTCTCCTGCTCCGAGTGTTTGCCTCTCTGCTTCTGGAGCGCAGAGTCATCTTCACTGCCGACAAACTCAGGTTGGCTCCAGAAACATGTTGTTACAGACCAAAGCTTAAAATTCTTTGATCGATTCTTGAAACAAGCTTTAAGGGGCAGTATTGACGGAAAATGTATGATGCTGCAAAGACCAAGAGTGAAGAGTTATGATAGGACAGAGAGACAAACTGTCTTTGGAAAAGAAGATCCCGACCAAGTGTGACAGGAAGGAATGCTGTTGTGTTATACAGTCACCAGGGGAACAATCACTTCGTCTCTGGAAAACTGTCATGGACGCCAGATTGAAGGAGTTAGACTTGAGAGCATGACTCCAATGCTAACACGTGTGCACCATGACGTCATCACACCCACACAGTCTACTTAAAGCCTTGAACTGTTTTTGTGGTACACCTGGTTCAACATGTGGCCTCAGCAGAATCAGTGACTGCGGTTAGATAATATAATAGCAATATAATATGTAGTTTTCCCGAGGTACACTGACTTTTTTTGGTATACCCCCCATTTTTGCCATATACCGTTGTTTTCAAGTAGTATAAGAAGCATTTTACTGGAGCTCATAAGAAGATCATGAATTACTGTAAACTCTCTACTCTGGAGTGGAAACTTGGACTCGTCAATCAATTTTTTAATGAATTAACCGTGAGCAGACGCACACCCGTGAGAGATTAAGTTCACAGCGTGGAGTGTGTGTGTTTAGTGCCGCCGTATAGTTTTTATAAGAGTTACATCATTCGCCTTTAAGAGATGCTTTTTAAAATTCCTCTCAGGGCAGCAGCAGGTTCGCTGCAGGAACATGAAGAAACTTTTAACATTATGTTCCAAATAAAGAGGGTGGCAGGACAGGATATTTTCTTGAGGAGTTGATTAGCACCATCTTGTGGTAGTAACTAGAACTGTATTTTAGATTGTTAAATGAAAACTCAGTGTTAAGAGACAGCTTTTAGTGATATACTTTGTTTTTTAGAGGATTTTTGTAGTATGTGTATGTAACATTGAGATGTTAAGTAAATATTAACATCTCCTTTACTGAATCAAACAGCAAGGAAAACTTTCTGTGGTGCATCCCAATCACTCTCTTGACCCGCTGCTCTTTTCTCTGTTTTCCGGGGGTTGTTGTAGGAAGTCAGCATGGGACGAGTAGGATTTAACTGAGGCAGCGTTAACTCGATGTGTAAATAATGTAATAGGTTGTTGTTGGATGGTGGTAAGATTATATTACTAAAGGTTCATTCATTTAGTCATTTATTCAAGTTTGCACAGTCGTCATAAAAATTGTGCTTTTAGGTCTTGTCATTAATATGGGATTGAATACTTTGAAATCTTATTGTACACCTTCGAGAGAATATTTTCTTTCCAGGTCAAGAAAAATTTTAATTACTGATTCGTTCAAAAGCTGGAAAAGCAGTCTTTCGAAAGCTCCGTCTTCCTCGTCAAATCAATTCTTTCAGATTCCTCAAAAGCTTTAAAGATCGTTTTTCTACCATTATCCCAGTTAAAAAAAATAGTTATCATCTGTCACTTTGAATGAGCGCTAACTTTTTTTTCTTTCTCTCTCTCTGCAGCACGTTGTCTCAGTGCTGTCATGCAGTAGTGGCTCTGCTCTACCCCTTCACCTGGCAGCATACGTACATTCCCGTTCTCCCGCCCTCCATGCTGGACATCGTCTGCACCCCCACACCCTTCATAGTCGGCCTCCTCTCCAGCTCCCTGCCTCGCCTCAAAGAGCTTCCCATAGAGGAGGTAAGATGAGTTGGTGATCTGCGGTGTCCTTGACTCTAGGCTTTTCCTTTGCACTGAACAATAGCTCCAGGAAATGACATCACTCTCCCTCTGCCCTTCCCTAAGGTCCTGGTGGTCGATCTTGGCAACAGCCGCTTCCTGCGACAGGTAAAAACCATAGAAACATATTAAGGAAAAAATCCATTCTTTGCCACATGCAGTCAGCCCTCTGCTCAATTATACATGTAGTGACTTTGTTAGATGTTCTGTGAACACAGTTTGTTATTTCACCGCAGTGTGTTGACTGGCTTTTCATCTGTATCTCTCCCTCCACAGCTGGATGATGAGGACTCCATTCTTCCCCACAAGCTGCAGGCTGCTCTCGAGCATGTGCTGGACAAGAGGAGGGAGCTGGCCTGTGAGAAAGGAGATCTGCCCAATGGTGACTCAGCACAGAGCACACATATTACAGTATTTCATCTGTTAACATGTGCTGTATTTATGTAATGAATGAATTGTTTTACTGGAAATAAGAAACACACTTAGCACAGCTCTGTGAACTGATGAAGCGTGAGAAGTCATTTTTTCAGAGCATTTTCATGACACTTTCACTGACTGACTGTGAAATCAATTTCCATTGAGTTTGTTTTTTTTTAAATTACATACCTTTGATAGTTGTCATAGCAGTCATGGTTTGGCATTCAAGTGTTCTGAGGATTCTACTGTGTTCAGAGATTTGCCAACATAACTTCTAGCTATTTATATAGTTTAATCTTTCAATCATTCCTGAGCAGATCCCTATAGCCACCTGCATTCCATAAAAATACATTTAGCACAGCTTATAATATTGCAACCTGGTCATAGTTTTGTGGCACAATAAAGCTTCAGTTGGAACTCCTGGAAAATGTTATAAAATTTCAGGACTTTAGTACATAAGTGGATAGCTGCACTTAATGGTGCTCTCTGTACATCAGTAGATATTACTACTTGTTGTGACCACAAGGACAACAGACCTAAAAGTTTCGGTCTGTGGCGTTTAGTCTGACACTGATTTTATACAGCATTGAGAAGCTTACCTATTTTATCACTCATGCCTCCTTCAACACATGCAATTTTAAGACAGAAATAGGAAACACATAGCAAATATTTAACAGGAAAAGCCAGTGAAGCAGTAAAAACCCACAATTCAGATGTGATTTGGCTTGAGAGTGACTTGTGGTCCAAAACAATATATCTGAAATTCACAGTGCACTTAATTGTGTTTTGGTGTTGATTAAATTACTTGTCTTTTTCAGGTACTGGATACATCAGTTATTCTGTTTTACAGTGCAGTAAACATTGTTTTATTTAGTCTTGTCTGTTTTGTTTCCTTTCCCTGGTGTCTCTCATGTGCCTCCACACAGACTCCAGCTCCCTCAGCACGGTGGTGTCAGAGGCCTTTGTGCGTTTCTTCGTGGAAATGGTCGGTCACTACTCCCTCTTCATGGGCGGACCAGAGCGGGAGGATGAGTCTGTCTCCTCTCCCACCTCGCCCAGCCCCTCCTCCTCTTCCTCATCATCCTTTCAGCGCGAAGCCTTTCGCAAAGCGGTCACTTCCAAAAGCTTGAGAAGGTTCTTGGAGGTGTTCATGGAGACCCAGATGTTCACCGGCTTCATCCAGGAGAGGGATCTGCGCAGGCAGGGCCTCAGAGGTGCTGACATTTGATTACCTGTGGGAGCGTCACAGAACAGTTTACAAGTTAAAAGTGTTCTCTTATGCCTGGAAGAAATGTTGATCCAATTAACATAAATTCTAATGAATTTTGTTGTTCTTCAGTGAATCATAACATTCTTGATGATAGTTGGTGAAAGGTCCACTAAGGTCCCGCTTATTCACCTGATTGTCTCACATGGTTTTCATCAGCAGATGATGTTTGCTCAGATATCATGGAACTGTAGATAGGGGTTAGGGTTAGGC
>JAQFJA010000023.1:21838796-21852821 GCA_029874485.1 Naso brachycentron
CTGTAACCGGAGACCCAGGATGGGGGCTTGGGGGTGGGGGTGTGGGTGGGATGGCGGGGAACAAGGCCAAGATTTACTGCAGGCGCAAAGGCATATTCCATAAACATTGACACACACACCAGCTGCCTGGCTGCCTCACCAGACTGGGCCCCCTTTGGTCAGCGGCCTGTGCCGTGTCTGTCCTGAGTCCGGTCCGAGGATCGCATGGCTGCAGCCTCCACCTGCTTTGCCAATGTGACCTGTCTGTCAGCGGTGGCAGTGCTCAGACACACAAACTCACTGTAGAGATTCAGGCTCAGTGTTAGCTCAGGGGGTCAGGCAGGAGACTGATGCAACACACGAAGAAAGATGTACATATATACTTACGCTTGCAGTTTTCAGTGTTGACACATTTGACAGTCTTGACTTGCATTTGCACACTCATCTATATATGCATGCATGCATGCAAACTCCTCCAGATATGTGCACACACACATAGACATGAATACAAATACATTATAGGTGGTCAATTTACCTTATTATACGGTGACTGAAACACACAAGTATTTTTTATATGTACACAGAAATATACGGTGCATATACATTTACCAGGGATGCATAGCAGGCCCATTAATGGTGACCTAATTTAACATGCTCCTATTAGCTCTGCACTCATGGTTTAAGTATATCATAAACAGAATGAAGATTTTGCTTTGTTCTTCTATGTTTTTGGTCAACATACTATAATAACAAAGATTAATAGGGTTCACTCACACTAGACAATCCGTATCGTACCTAAGCACGTTTGACCCTAAAAGTTCAGTTTGTTTGACAAGTGTGAGCGCTTCGTACTGTGCTCAAGCACAGCTCACTTTTTGGCCCTGGCATCGCTGTGACCGTTTGTGGAGGATTCACCTTAAATTCAGACAGACAACAGCGTACAAAGTCTTATAAAGAGCAGTGGAAAAATCTATTACTGTCTTTTTGTTCACGGATACCAGAGAACAATTTAAAAATTTTATTACGAGATGAAAAAAATTATGTTTCAGTATTTGAAAAGACGGGTTGCACTCCATCAATCAGGCAGCTCAAGCGTGCTCAGGCGCGGTTAGACTGGAGCAGTGTGAGTGCAGGCCAGTGGGAGACAATCATGCTTCCTCATGGTGTGGGAATTCTGGTTATCATTTCAATGCTGCAGTTTGCATTTTGAAAAGCAAAATCTACACAGTAGTAAATGTACACATCAAAACAGGTGTGCCAGATGTGATTTCTTCTCCTTTAACCGGTCTTTTAAGTAAAAATATAAAAAATGTCACATTAATTTTAAATCATGTAAAGCTAGAAGGAAGCTGAAATGTGCTGAAAGCCCTGGATAATTTAAAGTAAGCAGAAAATGTTTGCTTAAATAAAATTCTTCTGTTTTCTGGTTCCTTGTAGGACGAAACGAGCTGATTGCACGGTACATCAAACTGCGCACAGGAAAGACGCGGACCAGGAAGCAGGTAAGTTCTCTGCAAATGCCATTTTAAGCTGCCCCTGTTTTTGGAACCCTCCAGAAAGTCTCTCCTGCTGAGTGATGCCTCAACACGCTGGGTACCCCTCCAACCCCCCCCAGCTCCCTTGTAAGTGGAGGCCTGAAGATGACGACTGATCTCGGGCCAGCGCCCAATGCACAGATGCTATAGGATCATGTGTTGGTGTTGTTTCCTCACCACCTCATGGATCTGATGCTTGTTAGACGGGGGAGAAGCCGGGGAATATGGTGATCTGGAGGGGACAGCGAGGCTGGACGGGCGAGGGATTTGGAACTCTATCCTCACTATGGCATCTGATACGGAAGGACTGATGTATGGGCAGTGATGGATGTGGAGAGAGATGGTTCCTACTAAGTCATCTGGCAGAGTCAGTGTTGGATTGAAAGAAGATGAGAGGAGCGGGGGGAAGGGGGCGCAGAGGGAACAGAGATGGGGAGACAGGTTGGAGGGATAGAGGGACACCTGCTGGTCCAACAGCAGCAAACTGATTGACATGTCTGTCAATACAGCTTCTGAAGAAAGTTAGAAAATATTACCAGCAAAGATTCAGTGTTATGAAGCAACAAATGCATTGTCCTTGTTTGTTATTATATTTAATTCACTTCAGCAATGTTTTATCTCAAACCAGTGTTTTAATTGTGGTAAATACATTGCCTGAAGGAGCCTTTACTTAAGACAGTTAGGCTAATGATTTACGCACACAGTTTAATGACGATTAATGTTCTGTTGGCTACAAATTTCTATCTCTAGATTTTTTGCCAAAAAAGGTTATTTTAGATGTTTTTCCCCTCATATAGTGTTAAAAAAAACATGGAAACTACACAGCTTACGTCAGTTTATGGCATATTTTTCTGCTTAGCTTGAGTGGTATTGAGCTATGCATATTTTGCATTAGCGTTAATCAATTTTGAAGATATATACTGTGCCTCTAAGATTTCTGACTTTACAATACAATGGAGATGAAAGGGAATCATCTAATGAGGATTGTGATTATTCACACAGAATTTTAGGCAGATTTTAGTTTTTTATTTTAGTTAGCCCAAAGTGTTAACTAAAATAAGACCGTTTTAGATTCAATTGCTATCTGAGCAGAAAATTTTTTTCTTAATACTTTTGTGGTGTAGAAATGCTTCAAGAATAAAATAAATGTTGCTCTTGAATTCTACATCCATGGTGGGTCCCATGAACCAAAGAGACCTCGTATCCCCACCGTACCGTACCGTGCCTAATGATAAACATAAACTGTAGCCAGTTGGATCCATGATTTCAGACTGTGGAAGGAAAACTGAAGCATCTACTTACCTGAGCATATGTCATGTGAAAGCAATGCTTATCTCTGTTGTTTTGTCTGCTGTCTGTCTTTAAGGTATCGAGTCACATCCAGGTTCTCGCCCGACGGAAGGCCAGGGAGATCCAGGTGAAGCTGAAGGTACGCTACGTGAGTCAACTGCTTTTCTATCTATCCACTAAAGTTCATTCGAGTTGCTTTGTTTTAATGCACTTCATTGGAGAAAAAAAAGTTAAGGATATTTGGATTCAATCAAATCAATGATTGCAAATCTTCATGTGTCTATTTGTTCTGTTCTCATGAACAGGGAAAATTTTATAGTCAATAACGAGTTAACGGTGTGGTTAGTATGTTGCTAACATGATGCTTTTTTAGTTTTTATTTTATTTAAGACTCCTACAGGTTTTTCTAGATCATAATCAGATCATGGAGTCTGCCTTCAACTGAGGTTATTATATTTTTAATCACGTTGCAAGGGTGAAAACATTATTGCTCTGTATTTTTCCCCCTTATAATGAAATTTCATGTTTTGTCAAATCTATGGTCGTCACATTCTGTTAATACAAAGGTGCAAATGATTGGCCGATTTAATTGCACACTCTTATTGATGCTACTTTTAAGTGGGATGCTGACACATTTCGATGAAAAGTGAACATATTTCTGGAAGCCCGAGGCTTAGTGTGCACGATTACGAACAAGATGAACTAAACGCAATTGTCAGGGAACAAATTAATCCCTGCGGTGTTCCTTCAGGTATTAAGTTTGATAAGTTCCTCAGTGAAGGTTTTCCTGTGTGGTTTGCTGAGAGCTCACACATCCCTGTACCCCCAGTACTTTCTCAGTTTACATTTCCCGTCCACATACACCCGCATACTCGTGGTCACAGCAGGCAACAGGACTCTCCCTCACCTTGGATGGCAGCCACGAGGGTTCAGCTGGCAGTGCCCAGCATCGGTCACAGGGTTGGCCCCTGTGACAGGCCTTTTTTAAATACGTCTTTGGTGTAACTGAGATCCCTACCACATGTACCCCCTATATTTCAGCTATGCCCTTGTATTAGCCAGTTCTGGGAGGAAGAATGCACCGTGTGGCCTTGCCCATTAGGGCTGGGCGGCAAGTGCTTGTAGTCCTCTGTGGTTTGGAAACTGCTGAAGGAGTGGATTCAAAAACAAGAGTGGTATCGCTTTACACTGCAGCACAGGAAATGCAGTTTTGAAGTTTTGAGGCTATTGTAAACTCATTTTTATTGCATTAGTATTTAAAAATTTTGATACAAATATCAGCGTATTAACATATCACCCTGTTGCCTGCCTTGTCTTCCAGTATGACCTCCAACAGCAGCTAGTTGTCATCACTTGCTCTCTCCTGCCAAAGCAATAAACTTAACTCTTGACCTAAAGGCCCTTGACTGTAATATCACCTTCTCTTCAGCTCTCTGCCTGGCAGGGATTCACTTATGATGCAAGCTGGCCTCGGCCCTTCATTTCCCCTTTTAGGGCTCTGCTTGTGTTACCGGTGAAGCGGAGTGCCGACTTAAATGGAGTCTAAAGAGTGCCCTCCCTTCAGTGTAACTGTTTGTCTCACTCTCGCTCTCCGTCCCTTTTTTCATAGGACCAGGCTGCCAAAGACAAGGCCCTGCAGAGTATGGCCACCATGTCCTCAGCTCAGATCATCTCACCCACAGCTTTCCAGAACAAGATGGCTCTTCAGGGGCTGTCTAGGCCGACCTACCCCACTACTGGTGGGGTGAGTCTCTGACCAGTGTACAACGAACTCCAATTCAGATTAGTTAGATCCAATTCCTTCAGATCTTGTTCCTCTTTGTTAATTAAGTTTAAGTTTTTGATTTTACACATTTGAGACCACTCCCGTCAACAACTTTGCACATTTTAGATTTACAAACCTGTAGTTTGGCCACAGATGATTTAACTGAGAAAGTAAAAGACCATACCAGTGTTACTACATGTCATACTCCTTTGTCAACATCAGCCACATAGGTTGCATATACCCCACAAATTCTTCCCAAAATAGCTTTATCTGTTTTTGTCCATTTTCAGTAAAGGTTATAGAAAGACAATGTGTGACGTTAGTTAAAAAAATGTCTGCGTCAAAATCCTTTTCAGGCTAATATTTGAGCTAGGAAGGCAACACTTGTAAGGAACTATTTTTCCAGGTGTAATAACTTTTGTCCTCCTGGCTCCCCCCTCTCTCTCAATCAACTGTTTTTGACCAAATAAACGCAGATGTTCTCTTTAGAAGGGTGAATTACCTATACCTAGCAACTTTTGTGCATCCTATAATGTTTCTATACCCAGTTTCATAATGAATGGTAGTGAATGGAGTTTAAAAACACAGTCTGAGATCTACTAAAGTATATTCATGGTCAAATTTTAACAGCGACATTTTTAGAAGATAGGGGCAATCTCTGCTAATAATGAAAAGTCAAAAATAGACTGGCATGGTCCTTTAAAGAGGTGTGCACCATATTGTATTTATGTGTAAGTCAAAACTTAATCAAACTCAAAGAAAGATTGAGTTTCATCTTTTTGAAAGTGATATTTATTACAATTTTAAGCTTGAAATAGAGAGAATTATGTGAGACTTATTGTCAAGGTGGAGCTGTGTAATCGAGTTTGCCTTGTTTTTATCCCCCAGTTTTGGCACGGGACTCTTCCAGGACAGCCAGGAGGCCATGAAGAGTGAGTAGCCAATCTTTCCACTCTGTGCCGCCACAGCATCAAGAATTTTTTATGTGATCAACTTGAAAACCATCAGATAACTTTCAGGCAGAAACTGAATCTCTGAATAAATTCATACACATCAGTGCAATTATAAAGAAAAGTCTTCAGCTGTCTGACATCCGGCATGCCTTTCTGCCCCCTGCGTCTTTAGAGGTCAGGTGGTCCAATTAGTATGTGAGATGGGGTCATGAGGCTGAGACGGAGCGTAACATGCCTCTCTCGCTCTCTCTTGTCTGTCTCGTCTCTCCAGCATTAAGCCCTTCTCCCAGCAGAGTTACGCCATGCAAGCGTCCGGCCCGGCCCCCATAACAGGTGGGTGCTCTTTCACCTCAGCTGTGTTGACAGAGGGCTGTCATGCTGACAAAGTGATGATGAGGCAACCAGGCTTGTGATGCAGAACTTGCAAAAAGATGAGAAAATAGCTGCAATATCACTGAATTTTCTTTCCAGGTTTTTAATGTGTTGCACTTCAACTACACATTTATGCACTCGCTGCCCTTTTGTCTGCAGGTTATGAAAGCACAGCAGGGCTGTCAATGTCTCCCGGTGCCCCCCCTTGGCAGGGTAGGAGTATTGCCAGCTCCAAGCTGCGAATGCTGGAGTTCTCCGCCTTCCTGGAGCAACCTCAGGATCCAGAGACTGTGAGTAGACAAGACGGGAGATAGCCCTGTCTCGAAAAAGGGTTTTTACTCTCAACACTAGAGGGGTTTTTTTAATTACATTTTTTTTTATCACAACAGAGTTCTTGGATATCATAAAGTCTCAACAACAGTTGCACCAAAAAAATTGTTTTATTTAAAACATTTTGTTCCTCAGATTTTTTTGCTTTTTTAATTTTTTTAGATTTTAGGTTTTGTTAATTTTTTTTTGTTAGATAAAGAAATCTTTAACATATGCTGCATACATGTTTTTTTTTCTTTAGGGGAAAAAAATAATTAAAGTTCAAAGAGTCCAAATTTTGTTTTATACATAGAAACAAGTTTTGCTATTTAACAAAATGATAGCCAGAAGCCTGGGAAAACAATTCTACCATTAAGTAATATTTTTAACAAATAATTTACAGAAATAGATGCCACAGATGTTTCAAAAAAGACTGACATTTGATGACAGCAACACAAAGTTCACAAAAATAAAATCTGCATTAACGCATAAAGAATAAACAAACCAGCCGACTGTATCATCATGAATTGTGCTACAGGGAAGAAAAAGGTGTGACCTTGGAGACAGGTGATGGGATATTTCAAAAAATATGAATCAGTGGAACAGCAGGTCCCATGTGACAAATGTCCTGGAGCGCCTAACAGTACTTTTGGCAATAATGACAGCTTAGCAACTGGACACTCCTTTTTGGCTCTGTTCTCCTCCTGATATGCACTTTTGTCTTCCCAGTTCAACAAGCACCTGTTCGTGCACATCGGCCAGTCCAACCCGAGCTACAGCGACGCCTATCTGGAGTCGGTGGACATCAGGCAGATCTACGACAAGTTCCCTGAGAAGAAAGGAGGCCTGAAGGAGTTGTTTGATAAAGGGCCACACAACGCCTTCTTTCTCGTCAAGTTCTGGGTAAAGCACGTCATTTTAAAATAATCCATTTCAGCTCCGTCCAATGGCAATCTGTCCCTTTCACTTCCAACTAATTCCTCTTAGTTCAGTTTAATTATTTTCAATTAATTTCAACTGATATATCACTCGTTTTAATTATGTTTGTAAAGCTCAGGCTGAATATCCATGTGGTATGTTTCATACATCATCAGGGCATTTAATCCACCCCAAGTGATGAAGGTGAAGTGAGAGTGTAGCGAATGCTGTTGTTAATGTTTTGAGGCACCTGTCGGCTGCTAATGGCCTAGCAGTCTTAGCCATGTTGAGATAGCTTAAGAGAGGAGTTAGAGGAACTTAAATGTGATTTAAAAGCCAAAATGAATGGAAAGTCATGGCTCCCATGACCTTACTGATGGCTAATATGCCAGCAAAGAAGGCATTGCTGCACAGCATGCTTTGGGGGTGGGTGTGTTTCCACGTGTCTGTGATGTGTGTGTGTGGTTGTGTGTGACAGCAGCCTTGAGGAGAGTGGCAGGCCTGGTTTTTCACTAGGGGAAATGTGAGCCCAGGCACCTGTCTCAGCGCTATTAGACTGAGTCCCCCCTGCCTCATATACTTATTTATAGATAAGCCCCAAAACATACACGCACACACAGACACACCAAACCCCAGCTTACCAACAAGGTAAGATTCAGACTGAGGAGTGAAGACAGATGAAGGAGAATGGGTAATATTCTTGAAAACAGTGAAAAAATACAAATCGACAACCTGAAAATAGCATAAAAATGAATTTGGATAAAGAGAGACACAGAGAGAGGACATGAGTTAATTGGACAGTCGATTTGGTTCATCTTAGCTGATCTGACCACCTTGCTTTACCTCAGGACAAGACTATTGGTATTTGTTTCATGCATAACATGTACACACTTAAAAAGCTTTACCTCAGTGCACCTCCCTCTACACACACACACACATTCACTGCTTAACAAACTGACTTTAACAATAATCTATTTCATTCTAAACTTTTAACACTGTATCATGTCGGTTCTGCAGTGGAGATCAGGGTTCAACAAGAATACAAGAACTGAGGGTAAATTTACTTCAGAAACTCGGCTTGTTAAATTCAGTGTGCAGTTAGTTGGAAAGCAGTGTTGACAGAAAGCATGTCAGACAATCACTGAGCGAACCGTGTTAGAATTGCTCAGCTGCTTCCTCGTATATGAATATATGAGAGCTTAGTAAGAGACTTCAATCATGATGTCTGAGATATATGAGCACATAATAAATATTTAAGCTTAGCATAGTTAGCAGTAGCCCCTTAGGTCAGCAACGAAGAAGTTTAAAATCTTTATTATAGATGATCCAAGTCAATCTATCGGCCACATGATTTGATTGCTTGTGGTTCATAATTTTATTTTATTTGGAAACACTTCACTTTAATAATTACAGTCTTTAAAATTCTTATGCTATCACCACAGACAAAGATCATATGATAATGATTGTTTGGATGCTCAATAGAAACATACAATTTTGAGATTTTGCACATAATAATATTAACAATGAAAGCATAAAGATAGCATATATTATAAAAAGAAATGATTGTAATAACTACTGTCTGAAAACAAAGCATAAATTAGAGGGAAACCAAAACAATATAAACTGCCTAATGTTTCATCTACCCATAAGAAAACAGGGCTAACAATACACCAACAAGTAGAAGGTAGAGTTTTGACAATGATGATACCACTGCACAAAACACCAAAGATGTTCCAGTGAAGCAGCTACCTTTGCTGCCATATTAATGTGCATATTTGAAATAGTCTCTGAGACCTTCACCTGTGTTAGACTCCGCCAACCTGAACTTTGCAAGTTGAAATAAACTCCTCATGATCTGAAGTATAAAGGACCTGGGTGGTCCGACTCTGAGTCATGAGAGAGCCTTGAGAGATTTTTTCGTGGCTTGGCATGCTTGTCATGCTCACCGTCTACTATAACCTTCCTCTCCAATACTTGGATCTCAGTCATACCAGGTGACGCAAGCACACCTCCAGGATAAGGATCCTTTCATAACTCCATGTTGTACATGTCTGAAGATTGGATGCTGATGGTGTCAGTAATGGTGTCTCATGGGAGAATGATCAAACCATCAACTTGACCACTGTGAAACATGATTGCCACCGACTTTCACTTTGTCAAAAAAGTATTGCATTGAGGCCAGTGGTGATTTGCAAATTAGATATATAATATAGTTTTAACTACTGTGGTTTGGAGTGC
The DNA here is from genome assembly GCA_029874485.1 of Naso brachycentron. NCBI lineage: Eukaryota > Metazoa > Chordata > Actinopteri > Acanthuriformes > Acanthuridae > Naso > Naso brachycentron. The sequence continues at coordinate 21,848,156 of JAQFJA010000023.1, forward strand.
AACAGACTGTGAATGTCAAGTTCAAAGCGCCGCCTTGCAGCCTCATGCCACCAGATGGCTTTGTACGTATGGCATTACCCTTCTCACATGTTTGACTGCCACATTATTTATTGTAGACAGATAAAAGACATTGGTGAGTGACACCATTTTGGAAGGAGTCTTCTCCGGTCCTTGGAAAGAGCAGCTGGTCAAGCCGTGGCATTTGAGGGGATGAGTATCTGCCGCCATACATCATAAAGAAAAACAGAGCAAGACAGCAATAAAACGCAAGAGATAGAAATAGGGACACGGACGGTGTGAACAAGAGATATGGGATGGCAGGGGAAATGGTGGGTGGCATGTAACCAAGAAGTCGTTCATCAGTGAAATATTACTGTCTTGATTCATGTCAGAGCCCGGTGGAGTCAACAGTTATGACGCGCGACTCGTCGCTAAAGGAAAACAAGCTCATAATGCTGTCCCCTCTCAGTCTGTTCATCTTATTGTGTCCCAAGGGGGTCCTCCAATTCTCAAGGCATCCATGGCAAAACACAGAAATGCAACAAAACAGCTGGGCATTTCAACACCCGCACAGGAAAAAAACCCCAGCAAAGATGCTCTCGGCCATGAAAATAAGCCAAATGAAATCCTCAACACATCTGAAAATACGATAACTTGATTTACGCTGTCGTAAAAGATGGTGAGAGCCGATTTGATGATGCCGTGGTGACACGGATTCGTGGTTGGTCATGACTCCGGGGGGTGTGCAGAGGCGCAGGTTGGCATGGTGACGGTGACAGGCGGCTGGCCCGCCTCCAAAGCTATGGCATTCTAGATTGAATTTCCAGCGAACCCCCCTGTCGGCCACTGGCTGCCCTGCCCCTCTCCCCGCCTTCCTCCTCACCCCTCAGTGCCTGTGGCCCTGTCCTAACGGATTGTCTCACGCCTTTGAAGTGCCGAGGGAATCCGATTTAAGCTGGCTCTGCTAAATTGTTACACAGCCAGCCTGCCCACCGTGATCTAATCAGCCAATTGCACGCTTATGATTGTAATTGGATGAATTCCCTCGCAGGCTGTTAGGGAAGCAGGGAATGGCGGTTCGGGGAGGGTCACTAGGCCCCAGGGATGAAGACAAATAGAGGTATTACATGAGCCAGGGATGAAGATGAACGGGGTGATGAAGAGATGAGAGGAGGCTGAGCGCTGTCTCAATGGCCCATTAGGAGACAAGAGCCCGACAGGGGAAAAGGTAAAACAGCCCAGCTGTCTGACAGAGGAGACGGCACCTCAGTCTGATCCAAAATCTGATTATACTCGCCTCAGTTTCAACTTGAACTAGCAGGAGGATCAGAGAGGTGAATCTGAATCCACCTGAGGGAGAGGAAACGTGACTCTGCGCTGCCTTTCACATCGTGAGGTCATGTTTTTAACATAGAAAGTTGAGTATGCAAATGTAAGGCATTCGGTGAGTTTCAGATATGGAGATGACTGACGGCAAAATAAATGTTGAACTTGAGTTGCCTGTGTCACCAAAAATGTGAATAATGATATGGGATTTTTAGGGCCGATGCTGATATTGAAATTAGGGAACAAGAATATTACAATATCTGATATACTCGCCGATATCATATGTATATCATATTGACTGGATATGGTTATCAAATACTTGTGACAATGATATGCAATGGAGGCAGAATATCTTACATTTGAACAAACTTTATTTCAAACATCAGTGCACTGAAGAGTAAACTCTTCACGTATTAGTTATTAAGTAACAGACCGCCCTCTGTTGAACAAACTGTATAATTACATCAGTTTAAATTAGTAGTTGAAGCATTTTGTCTGGCCTTAAAAATCAGTTTTTATATTGGAACATATTGGAGAACAAATAGGCCAATACAGATATGTGAGTGATAGGCCAATATTGGCTGGTAGTGTCGGTATAACCAACATAATGAAAATGTAAAAAAATAACTAGGGCTCCAAACATGGGCTCCAGCGTTTTCAAAAATTTGAAAATTTTCCAGTTGCATAGGTAAAGACAACCACAGGGGAAAAGAAAAACATCTTCTGTATTATCATCTTACACAATAAAAAAGACACACACACACACACATACAAAGAGATACACAGCATCTTGGGAATCTTGAGGCTGGATTTGACAGTGTTATATTGGGTTAACAAGGATCTGGCCATTGGATGCCTCTTGTCTTTACACAGACTCACTCTCAAGCTTTGTTGAGCCGTAGCACTCTCGGTGATGTCTTTGTCAGGCTGACACATGTGTTCTTTGAGATTCATATCTATGAGAAGAACCTGATATTTTGTTACAGAGTTTGGAGCCTGTGCTGATATATCCCTAAGATTTTAGATGCTCAACATGGAGCAGGGTAGTGTGTCGTATCGTAGAGGTGTTCAGTAAGAGACAGGCAGCGAATGTTCATCCTCATTGACTGACAGGTGTGTATTAATTTTAGATGATCCTAACTTTGACCTGTTTCTTACTCCAGGCGGACCTTAGTGTAAACCTGCAGGATGACAGCAGCTTCTTCTATGGTGTTTCCAGTCAGTACGAGAGCTCTGAGAACATGATTATCACCTCATCCACCAAAGTCTGCTCCTTTGGCAAGCAGGTGGTGGAGAAAGTAGAGGTAAGACAAGGATACCTGAGTGCTGCGTTTAAAGAGTAACCCCACACTAGACATTGGGTGGACCAAAAAGCCTCGGACCACACATCACAGCGATGTTGTCACCTCTACTTTGTGTTTAAGACTTTTTGAGAGATTTTTAGGGCTGTGTCGTGAATGAAGTTACTGAACTGGATAACGTGTTTCAAGATGGCACGCATTTATTCCAATTAAAGTCGCTCATCGTTGCAAATGTGTTTTTAGGCCTCAACATATTTGTGCTAATAGAGCATGCATATAGGAGCCCTTCTCTCTAGCTGAGGTTGCATAATGTCTGCAAAAATGAACATAAAGCATTATTTACTGACACAGCTCTGCAGGACGTAATTTTCAGTGAACCTGAAGAATCCAATTTCCATTTTGCAAAAGTGTTACTTCATACTGTTTGTGACATACATCCCATTTTTTCATGGCTGTTCCTTTTGGAATAAATGTTTAAGGCTCTGTGTCTAGGGGGAAAAAAAAATCTGGCAGTAAAGGGCTTCTGTGGTGTGATTGACCTTAGCTAGGTAACAAACTTATGCTTCCAACACCAGTGGTGATAAAAGCACAACACTCACCAGAAACGCTCAGTGTCCAACCAATCTGCTCCCATTAACAGGCTTTTGTGTCTCTGTTGATAGTGTCTGTTTGAGATACTATAAAGTTTAGGATAATCGGACACAGTCCCAACAAGCTTCTCCTCCATTTTCTTGGCTACCAGGGTGACAGTTAAAGAGTCCCGAAAAATAGGGCCAGTGAATAAATCTGTGCCTTCAAAAGTGTACACCTTTGCACTATTTTTATTTGGATGACAATATGTTACAGGCGAATAAATTCACAATAAAATGCCAAAAGCTAAGGCAGTAACAGACATTACTCTTCACACAAGAATTGATTTTTAACCCCAACTCACTGTTTGTCTTAATTTTTTTATCAGGATTAAGACATTTAAAAAATAGAAATTCCCACACAGGTTTGTCCATTTTTTTAACCTTTTGCGTGTTGCACATATTGTGAGAAAGTGAACATTCTGTGACAGTATGTTTCCCACAGTTATTAGCAGCAAACTATAAAAATGGTTACAGTTGAAGAGGTTTCATCACTGGTTGCTAAATAAATGAGCAATATTTCAACATTAAGAGGTCACGACCGTGTCAAAAAAACACTATTGTCACCCAAAGGAGTGAATAGCTGCTACTGGTGGAGATGGATTCCAGTCAATTACCACTGCTCTGCGGTCAGGAAACTGGCGTGATTCACAAATCTCCCCAGCATGACTGTTATGCTTCCTGTTAACTAGACACAATAGTGGCCCTGACCCCATCCGCTGCTGATGGATTGTACAATATAAACACATACACACACATCCCTAGGTAGAGCCATCTGCCTCTGTAGACCACATGATGATATTTAATGGCTTCATCATTTGATTACGGATGTCACGAGAAATATGTTTATTGTTATATCTGGCATGCCATATGCTGCATTAGGTATATTATATTATACACATTGCAGCTTATCGCTTAGATGTTCATATCAAATGTTTCTAATTGAGTTTCAGTGGAATATGTATCCCTGTGTTTTTTACAGGAGATTTCCCATGTTATTCTTTAATGTGTTTTAAATTCTCTTTGCACATGTTGTATGTTCTCATATATTTTGACTATATGCTTTTATTGTGCACATTGTATCTGTTTTCCCTAGACGGAGTATGCGCGTTTTGAGAATGGGCGCTACGTGTTTAGGATCCACCGTTCCCCATTATGTGAATACATGATCAACTTCATCCACAAGCTTAAACACCTGCCAGAGAAGTACATGATGAACAGCGTGTTGGAGAACTTCACTATCCTACAGGTACCCACAGGAATCAAGGATGTACCTGTTTGTATAGAGGCAGTGCTTCAGTCTGTCTGCACACATGTTGTACTTCTATTAAGATAACAAGATGTTCTGTTAATTATTGAGAGGATAGTTTAATAGATTGGAAAAATATTTCATTTCTTGCTGAGAGATTA
>JAQFJA010000023.1:21965671-21982879 GCA_029874485.1 Naso brachycentron
TTCTTCATCCTTTATATTGGTGTCGGCATCAGCCCCAAATATCCCATATTGGTCGACCCTAATCATGATGTTTAACTGTATTAAATGAAAATCATAAATTTGCCCTCAGAAACCGGTTAAGACAGAACATAGAAAAAGTGTTTTTCTTGATGATTTTTTGCTACAATATCAAATCACATTCACAAATTTTCTTTAATCTGAAGCTTCTTGTGTGACTCTCAAGACTGCAATGTTGATTTGTGGGTTGGTCGGTCTGTCCACCGCTTTGTCGCTTATTGATATATCTAAGCAACTCTTGAATGGATTACAGTGAAACTTGGTAAAGATTATGGATGTCACTTTTTTAAAGACAATTTTAAAGTGATTTGAACTAACATGTAAGTCGTTAAACTAAGTTGATTGTAATATATATAACCCAGTGCACTCTTGTTCATCCATTGGTTGTCAGATAGAGTGTGCCTGCACTGAAGAGAGGGTCTTAGTCTAGTCTATTTTTAAACCCATGTGCTGTCATATAACTGTACTGTGTCATGAGATTGTGGTGTGACCAGGAATTTCATGTTGTGGTTCCAATTCTTTCATTATCCTCAAAAGCTCCCTACATAATGCCAGTTGTTTTTCACATAAATCTTGCTATCTTATCGGTGTCAGGCGAGGTTGCACAGTTGTCAGTGTTTCTCCACTTATTCCCAGTGACTCGGCTGCCACTTGGGTGGCAAGCAGCGGAGTCCACAGATCTGCAAGGCAGCTGCTTTTTACAAAGTTGGCAAACCGCATTATCTTTGTTGGTATTTTTACCGTCTATGGAGTAGATGGAAACAAGAAAAAGACAAAAAAGAAACATTCAGAGTCATGAGCTGTCACAATGTGCATCTTGAACGCAGCCTGTTCACTGTTTGCAGCCTTGAACGCAGCTCTACTACCTCACTTACTCTCCTGCCAATCACACACACCTGCTCCGCTGCTCTGTAATCAGGTCAATTGCCTGCACCTGGTCACACCAAAATTTAGCCTTAGTTCTCCAGCCAGTCTTGGCCAGATTGTTCTTCAGCATTTATACAAGAGTCTCTAGCACTTTACCTTGGATTGATTACCTGTTGCCAGCCTTGCCTGCTCTTGACTCATACTCTTGTCAACTCCCTGCTAACGTCTTAGCCTTTTGATTTTCGACTACTAGTTTCATATCACCCCTTGTAGTTTCTGGTTGTCTGTGGCTGTTGGGCGTTCTGCGGTTTCAACGGTGAGTTTGAGGCTCGTTGGATTTCCTGTTTGTTCTGCTTTTGGATCATCGTCTGCCATCTTCTTAGTGAATCTTCTTAGTGGAGACTGTCTCCTTAAGATATGATCTCTCATTGTTATTTTATATTTGGCCAATGATGTAAGTGTCTGCAAATTTCGTAGTGAGGTTCTCTGCGTGTGGGGGGTTGCAGTCATGGGTGAACACAATCCTGGGAGGTTTTGGGGTTGAGAAGATGATGAACACTGGAACATTCTACTTGCTAAACATAAGCATTATAGCATTGTCACTAGGGGTGTGAAAAAATGTGGATTCTCATGGAGATTTTTTTTTCCTAACGATTTTAAAAATAGATTTTCTTTTCCCCAGAATCGATAGATTTCTAGTTATTTTTTTAATGGTAGAGCAGATGGCAACGATGCAATGTCATATCCTGTTTCCAGAAAAAGAAGCCAAGTTGAGCCAAGAGAGGCCATAAGGGGAAAATTACGGACAATCCCACACCACTGGAGCCAAGACCTACCCCCTTAAATTTTAAATCTAAAGTATGGACACACCTTGGGTTTTACACACTTTCAGGAAAGGCAGAGCTCGATATGACCAAAGCTGTATCCAATAATAATTAACATCACAATAATCAATACTACTGAATTGCAATACTTGTAGAACTGCAACAAATCAGAATTCCAATACAAATCAAGTTGACACCCAAGTATCGTGATATTCGGACAAATCAGGACAAACGCGCATCGTCCCAGCCCTAATGATCAACATGTAGATATTAGCATTTAGCTCCACTGTACGTCAGTGCATCCTTACATAGCCACAAGCTTGGTCATAGACGCTTCTTTAAGTCTTGTTAGAATAATGTGTATGATGAATGAAGGAATGAATGAATGAATTTATTTATTTCGAACATGTATACAAAGAAATAAAAATAGAAAAATGCCATTCACATACAAAGAAAAAAAAAAAGTGATAAAGTAGTTATACATGTTCGAATACTTTTTGAATTCCTACCCCTTATTACTGTGTCTCATGGGTCATATAAAAATATATTCTGCTTTACCATCTATGCCAAATATATTATAGATATGTATACTACAAAACATATAATCCATATAAATATGTTTATACACATATACACTACAAAATATATAATATATAATAAATATATATAACATAAGTATCAATATAGACATAATATACATATACTACATAAACATCTATATAAATATAATTTGTACCTATACCTATATGATAAAAGTATTTGTTAGAAACATGACACGTATGTTTTTTCATTTTGTTGTCCTTAAAAACAGTTTAATGCCTCCATAAAATACTATGCTTAAGTCACACTAAAGTCACATTTGGAGGATTCTCAGTGCGAGTTTCGCCAGAAATATTGTGACATGAAGGAAATGCTGGAAAAGTGAGGTGAATGACATCCACGTTTTCTCTAAAAAGAAAGGAGTAATATTTTACACTTCCAACCTTATTTTGGCTGACTTAGTTCTCATTGGACTCCGACAAGATTGGATCTGTATCATCTTTGACTGAGATTTGACGGAAATTCTCCCAAAAGAAGGGAATGGGAAATGACCTGCTTTAATAGCAATTCCAATTCCATTGAGTTAGAACAGTTCTCTATGTAGACAAATGCCAGCTCCAAAATTACAACGAATTCAGAATAAGGAAAACTCTGAGGTCAAGATTTGTGCTGGCAAGAGGAGCAGGGAGGCTGCACAGCATGACTGTGTTCACCAAATGCACGCTCTACGTATAATTTTAGGCCCATCTGTTGTTTTTAGTCATTGAAAACCTAAACGAAGTTTCTCTACAGTATATTTTATTATAGGCTGTCATCTCTAGCTGATCAGTGTCTTGAATCTTTGTTTTATGTCCCCAGAACGGTCTCCTTTTTGTTTGAATGTAGAATCACTGTCATTCAGAAACATGTGACGTTGCTAGGCTAGCCTGGGCTCGTAGTAAGTCCTAATTTAAAGACTAGCAAGCATGTAACCTAGTGCCTCTCCCTATGTGCTGCACTCGACTTGAAAATGAAACTTAGTCTTCTTGGTGAGTGGAATTTTAACTATCTAGAAGGGTGTGTTTGTGGATTAGTTATGCCAGTCAGTTCACTGAGTCTTAATCTGTTCCGAGGTTTTTCCTCGCCACTGTGGCCAAGTGCTTGCTCATGTGTGAATTGCTTTAAATTATTGGGTTCCAATAAATTTAATTATAGAGTGTCTAGACCCACTCTATACGTAAAGTGTCTTGAGACAACCTTTGTTGTGATTTAACTCTATGTAAATGAAATTGACTTAACTTGTGTTGACTGTCTTTCTTTCGACAATCAGCTCGGTTTAATCTGGTGAAATCTGTCTACTTTTTCTTGGGAGCTGCATTTACTTGTCCAGTCATAGAACCAGTGCTTTGATGTGGTTGGTAACTTAAAAATTGTGACTTGTACTGTTTGTGGTCATGAGTGAAACCGTATTCCTTTAATCAGTCTTTTTGTTTTCAGGAGCATTTTGTAGTTTCCGCCTGACGTTATCACACATCCTCTTCCAACTCCAATTCCAGGTGGAGTTTACTGGCAGCTAAATTTAGTTAGAGCCACAACATTATCTAGTGTAATGTCAGAAGGACCCTGCCTCTCTTAGCTCGACAAAGCCTGCCTACTTCTACAAGACACCATCATAACAATGCAGTCTTGATGGAAAATACACTAAAAGGTCTGTTAAACAAAATGTGTCTAAAGCAAACTAATAGTGTGGTTAGTCTTTGTGCAGCTGAGTGGTTGTCACTATTGTCTGTATTGTATTGTAGGTCTGTTGTGATGGTTTTCCATGCTGCGTGTTTCCATGGTTTTACTGTGTTGCAGGTGTGTTTATGGTGCAGCAGGTGCTGCTGGCCACCATGCTGTGCGGGAGAGAGGGAGGGTGTCATGGCCAATATGCAAGGGAAAGAACCTCTCACACATGGCACTGGTATTGAGGGCCCCTGGAAAACCCATTTAAACACACACACACACTCACACACACACTCACACACATGTACGTCCTCAGTAGGCACTAAGACATCCATATAAGTCACATAAATACACAAACACACAGATGGAGAAGACACATGTGGATACAAGGAGACAGTCTTCATGTGCACTCAAGCACACACTTTCACACGCTTGTTAAATACACGAAAGAAGTGCTGAAGAAGTTGAGTTTTCTTAAAAGAGTATGCAATGCATTTTGTTTTATAAAGGAAAATGTCTGTGTTTTGTCTGAGTGACTGTGCATAAAAACTAAGAATGCCTCCGCTATCTGTTTAAATATAGAATCACTTCTTTCTGTACATTTTGTCAAATTTTTCAGTTTCATGTGATTGAAAAATTTACTGTTTTTAAGTTGTATTCAGCACAGATTTATACATATACATTTATTTAACGCTTGTTTATATTATGATATTCATCTGTCGTTGCATCAGACACAATACTCAGAGCTTTTTCTGCCTTTCTCTCTCTATTTTCTCTCCTCTGTCTCTTCTACCCAGAGTCAAGGTCACTGCAGTTTGAGTTATCTGTCCTCTCTGTAGGGGGCACTGTCCCTCTTCTTCCCTCCCTTCCCTGTCTCGTTTCTGGTAATTCATTACTCATTACTTACTGATTATTTTAATCGTCTTATCCTATTTTCTGTATATTGCTTCATGTACTTTATAAGCTTTCTGTTCCTTTTCGTGTTTTCTTCTCTCTGTTATTCACTAACACAGTTCACCACTGGTCACTGTGCACAGTGTCAGTCTACACTATGTAAACAGTGGAGGTGTTTGTGTCTGCATGGCCAGAGGCCTCTCTTTCTCACCAGCTACAGCTAGGTTGCATTGGCAGACAGTGGGATGTATCAGCATGTTTCAGTGACATGGGGGTCATTGGGGTTGCATGAAAATGGCAATGGAGAAACTATGCAACCCCTCCCCTCCCATTCACTGAGACACACACACACACACACACACACTCTCACACAAACAGCTTTCTTTCTTCTTGTAGTGTGAACCTAAGTCTTCTTCCTTCAAACAATGTTGTTAACCCGAATCTTGGCTGTTGTGTCTCCCACTCAAATAAATCCCCTGCTCGTTATCACAGAGCAACAAATATTTACGTCTACCCGAAATCTCCACGAAACATTCTCATGGCCTCTGTGATTGGTTATGTCATCAGCAGTCGTGCTGTGCCAGCACAAGTTCATTTTTAGTCTTGAATCATTGTCCAGTAAAAAGCCAATACGATTTCTTTACTGACTCCCCTTTGTGCCCATGAGGCTTGTGGGTAATTACTATATTTATGTCCCAGTGGATGGAGCCCGGCTGGCGATCACCTGGGTAACTACACAGGTATTCCTGTCGCACTGTGTAATTTTCATTATATACCAAGCTAAATATCTGCATTCCTGTGGACAGTCTTCCCCCACAAAATGCAAACTTTTCCAACATATAAAAAAACCAATGACTCTTCTCCAGGGCCTTTGAGAAATCTCGAGGTGTATGTGGCCCCCAACCTACCATTACACCATTGGATGACATAATGGTTAAGGGTTTATACAAGAGGACTGAAACAAAATGGCTTGGCGGTGTATTTGTACGTGTGTGTTCCAGTCGCGCGTCAGGTGTAGTTGACAACTCCTCGCAGGAGGGGAAGAGAGTTACTTCCTCCCCGGACTTTGATGTCGAGACTCATTTCCTGTCGTCACAGTACTAGAAAGACCAGGGAAGGGGGAAAAAAATCATGTTCTTTTGAATGGGCTGCCTTTGTTTTGGCTAGAGGCCTCTCTCATTACATGGGGAATAGTGATTGCGCCAATAGGGATTGTGTGAGCTTCAGACTCATCAAAGTTTAAAAGGCTTCCATATTTCACTAATGTTTTTCCAGGGTTACTTTTACGGATGACTACTGTGACATGGGAAAATATTACGTTTCAGAACAAACGAGTGCTCATTCCACTCAGTCTCTTTTCAGTAATATTTGTTAGACAGGAACACCAACTTCTACTTTTATAACTTGTCTGTAACAAATATTGAGACCGAGAATCTTTGACTGACCCCCGGGGAAAAAACCAGAACATTCTGTTATTGTTTTCAGAGAGGAAATAATCCGTTAACAGTAGGATGCGCTCTGCTGGCTGCCTTATTTATTTCTTTTCAGAAGCAATTAGGGTCCGTTAATTAAGCCCATAAAACGCAGGCAGAAGTTTTGCTTCAAGCGTAGCCGTGGCACTCAAGCTGGCACGTTTCTAGGAAATGAAATGCTGAAGTTTAATCATTCATTGGAAATGGAAAAGGCGAGTCAACAGGGGAGACCTGGTCTTAATCTGTGAGGGAAGTACATTTGAGTTGTGCTTCGCCATAAAAGAAGGCTGCTTTGGTAACATTATTCATGCAGAAGATTATTGTAAATTGAAATGCGAAATGAAAACATCAAGGCGTATAGGGCAGATTTGGTTACCGTTTCCTGAGAGCCTTAATCAAGTCAAAAATGCCATATATGATAAATGACACCACCTTGCCAAAAGAGCAAAAAAAAACACTTTAGGGCATTGAGTGTCCCATAATTAAATGGAAAATATCCAGCAAGGCTGTGAGACTTTTGCAGCGCCACAAGATTTGATTTTAAGTCTACATAACCCTCACCAGTCATGTCTGATTGTTGTTCGACGTAGCTTGATGTCCCGTGAACCAGGTGGGTTTTTCGCCTGCCTCTGATCCCGGACACTTTTTCTAATGAACTGTCAGCGCTGCAATTGTGACAGCCCTCAGCAAAACAAGACCAGAGGGCTTGCAGAGCTGCTGCACCGCTCTGGTGCATGTCAGTGTCTGTGCTTGTCCATTTGTGCACGTGCTAGTGTGTTGTTGTGCAATTGTACAGTATGTCTGCTTTAAAGCTGCTTTTTTTCTGGAGTATTGCTAACATATGTGTGCATGCATTAATAATATGCTGCACATATGGAAGCATGTTGAGTACGCACTTTTACGTGTGAGAGGGGGCATTTGTGTTAAAGTTTGCGTGTGTGTGTGTGTGTGTATGTGTGTGTGTGTGTGTGGAGTTGTCTAGGGATCAGCACACCTGTAGGTGGGTGTTCATTACAGCAGGCCTGAGTGATGGCTTGGCCTATGGGAGGCCCTTGTTCATTGTCATCTCCCTTCACTTAATTAGCCCTCACTCACAGGTCAGAGGAGACCACTGAAGGCCCTCCTTGTGTGTTTGTGTGAGTGCACACACACACACACACACTCAAATGTTTAGGGTTGAGCTTTGTGCTTGATATGGTGCCAGGGGATACACAAGTGTACATAAGCACACATTCGCTGAGGCACACACACTGTATCTACACCTCCTAACCCTATCGCCGAACCACCTGTGCATAATTTTAAAGAGAGATTAGACTGGCACAGGCCGGCCCTTGTTCTGTTTGATACGTTGAAATTACACCTCAGTAGTTTGTACAGGAACAACAGCGTGGAACCAAATGTTTCTGTTTCCATCTCTATCAGAGGCTTTTCACTGCAGGAGATTAGAAGTTGACCCATTACTGGAAATGCTGTGAGCAGGCTTCATTGTTGTGAAATAACACTGAGCCCCACTGCAAAAAATGCAAAGGCTGAATGTATACTGTACATGGAGAGCAATGCATTTATCATCACTGACAGCTGCATGCTCAACCTCTTCCTCAGTTACAAGTTAAGATTGTGTCAAAGTCTATACTAATTTTAGATGTAATTGCACTAATATATATTCACACACAGGTAGATTAATTTCTGATTCAAAACAACAGAAAAAAAGTCCTTGGCCGGACATTCTTTGCAGTGTAGATGCCGGTGCAGGTCGTTCTCTGTGGCGTGTGTGCTGGAGTTAAGCTGCTTATTAAATGACATCGCTATACCCCACCTTGGGCCCAGACCCACTTGGCCTCAAGCGAGGAGAGAAAAAAAAGAGCGTGAATGTGAAATAGGAGTAGCGGAGGAGAAAAGGGGAGTGAAGAGAAGGTGTACAGTATTCCTTAGAGGGAGAGAATGGGGAGATTAAAAAAACAAACTGAGTTTATGAAACCGAATGTGGCTGAGGGAGTGTGTTTTGTATTTTCAGTGTGAGTGTTTTTGTGTGATATGACTGAAAGAGAAACATAATGACAATTTGTGTCAAGCACAGATGCAACTGTTGGGGCACCTTCTCAGAAATGTTAATATTCAAACCACATAAACGACCACACTTGCAAACCTGCAGTATGATTGCATCAGAATCGAACAGAAACTATTCAAGTGATGTGGTACATTAAATTCTGCAAAAAAGAACTGTCTATTTCTTCACAGCAGTGAGATGGTACAGTTTGTGTATATACTCCATATGGTCCTCCTCAGGTTTTGTGAGTAACTTGACTTTATCATGCAGACTTTCTGTGCACCAGCAACAGGAGACAAGGCCGTAAAGATTTCAGGGGGAGTATCGGGTGCTCACAGCTAATAACATTTAATTTGGTGGAGTCAGTAGTATTTTTGCTCTTTGCTCCCTAACTTACACCCATTCACTTCGTCCAACTCTGCTCACATGTGTTTTGGCATTGCTCCGGGGCCTGGGGGTGATAGAAAACGGGGAGGAGGAAGAGGAGGAGGGTGGGTGTGTGTGTGCAGGGTGGGTGGACTCTCTTAGCTCCTCTTCCCTTCCCTCTTTCGGACCTGTCAGGCAGGCGGCCAGGGAGTAATGTGGAAATGTGGCTGGCTGGCGTCGACTTGATTAAGTCTGCGCACGTGTCTCTGCAGAGAGGAGACCCCAGGCTTAATCACCCCTAGCCCTGACACTTTCCTCCTCCTCCTTTGCTGTCTCTCTCTGTTTTTCTCTCCATATCTCTTTTTTCTTTCTTGCTCTCTGTCCTCCTTCTCCTCTGCTGCTGCTGCTCCTTCTCACTCCTCCCACTCCAAGGCTGAAGGCAGTTTTTTTCCCTCTCTGCCCCTTTTTTTTTTTTTTTTTGCTGATTTTCGTTTTTCAGTGCGTTTTTCCCCTGCTCTCCTCGCTCCGTGTGTAGCTGACTTCTCTTTTGTTAGTGAAGCCCTTCTTTCACTCTCTTTATCTTGCACTCTTTCTCCCACTGCCCTTTCTCTCGCTCTTTCCCTTTTCTTGCGCCACTCCCCCCACCATTCCCTTTCTCTCTCAGTTGTTTCTGTGTGTATGTGTTCAAGGCTGTCTTTTTGTGAGTGTGTGTATCCTTATCTGTGAGAGGAGCATTGAATACACATATGAGCTTTTGTATGTGTTGTATGTGAAGTTGTGTTTCCAATAGTGCAGCAGTGTGCACCACTTAGAGCTGGTTAAGAAACTTTCTTCAAAGCTTTGCGCTACATGACCTCCTGTGTGATTAGATTAGATTAGATTATACTTTATTTATCCCACAGCGGAGAAATTTACATGTTATAGCAGCAGGAAGAAAATAACAATATACAATAGAATAAGCCTATGACTTAAAAATGACAATGGAGAGGATTTCTGTATGAAATGTCCTCCCTCCTGGACTGGCTTCAGGCCAAATACATCCTATAAAATTCTCTTCTTTAAAGGAAACCTATTATGCTTACATTCTTTTATTTATGTATGTTACAGTGTCAGATGTCCAACTATACAAAACCTTTAGAATAATGAAATAACCATGAGTAAAAGAAATCTGTCTGAGCAAAAGTCCAGGCTTCAGACTGCTTTGAATATTATAGATATGCAACATTTTTTTCTACTTCCTCAACAAGCTGTTGTCAACTCCTTGTAGGTAAATTAAAAAAAAGTATTTTATGCTTTCGCTCCGATATTCTTCTTTTGCACTGCCTGAACTGTTTATCTGCGATTTATGGGATTTCCTGGTGGACAGATAGCTTTACTTGCTGCACACATGTACTAACTGCTGCCAACTTATAGTTTGCTCAGGTAGCTGTTAGTGGGCCACCTACCTGACTCTGTATGCTGGGTTCACACAACCCGTTGTGAAAACCTCCTCCTGGTGGTCCAAAGCTCCCTGGCCAGAGGTGTAAATAACGACACTCACCTGTTTGTCTGTGCTCACAGTCCAAGCAAAGTAAGTGAATAATCTGCTGGCTGCACAGCTAACTGAGCTTACACACTAAGAAAAAGTAAATCTATTGACCCATCAGGCAACTCTGTAAATTAGTTATTTTCAATGTAAAATATGATCCAGTTACACCAAATCAGTGAATGAAGTTATGAAATTGTGTTTTTGTACAGTCATCATTAAGGCATGGCCTCATCAAATTCAGTTACCAATATTCCAATGCGATCTACAAATGCAGCAGCTTGGATGTAAAAGGAGAACTATGATAAACCAACTGACAGTTGTTTTTTTGTTTTTTCCTATGACAGCTGGTTTTGTGTCTAATGAACCCAAAAAAAGTATAGGAAAAGTTTCTGCCAGCTCCTCTAGACTTTCCAAATGTCATCACACTAAAATGATCAAAATGTGATAGTAAATTGAGCAATTTTACTGGGCTTGTGATGATGAAAAACATTTATCCACTGTTTTTACAGCTGCTTCTTTCACAATGCACATGCATGTAAGTTTATGGGAACACATCTGGGATTGCGTGCATCACATGACATGTAATTACACGGTTCAGCCAGTACGTCAAAGCCTGGCGCACATCTTGGGGATGATCCTGAACACTTGGTGCTGCCCCTTGGTACGCAGGAGCTAAAACGACTTGTTTCACACAGAGGATGAACTGAGGGACATTTGTTTCCTAGAAATCATCTTTTTTTTTGACACTTTTCCTTGCCTTGGCTGTATTTGCCATGGAATCACTGGCCTCACTAGCCTTTCGTGCGGTGAAGATGCCATCATGATACATCAGAGCTGTTGTAAATTGTGAATACTTTGGTGTAAGATGACTTCAACCAAAATTATACAAGGCAAACTCCCAGGCTTCAGTCTGCCACAGTGGTGCATATGACATAATCTTAAGCTCAGTGATTGTAACACAGTCATCTTTTGCACTGATGATTCAACTAGAAACTTTCATGGCATGAACGTGCAACTGTCATTCATCTAACACTGTCTGTGGGGAAAATAAAAAGGCTGCCTTACACAACTGCTCCAATTTCACTAATCTATAGGTGTGGGCATACACACAGAGTTTCATAATATAAACTGCAGATGCTTACTCTACTGTAGTAATGACAATGGCAGCGTGCAGCATTTTAATTATTCCAACATGATCTACAATCTCCGACTTTGAAGTGGTGATCCGGTATAGCATTCTGTGTCAACAAATAAAAAGCTTGAAATGATTACATTTCTATTCTTATCCAAAGTATATGTCTTTTGCTCGTTTGGGTTTAGAAAGTTGGAGGTCAGCGGCAAGCTGTGACTGACGATTTGTTTTTCGGAGGGCACACAAGGCGGTCCTAAGCTGAAATGGCACAGTGAAGTGAGGTTTCCAAAAGCAACATGCCCAGTCATCATTTCACTCACATGCTCAGAGATAGACAAGGCTCTGTGCATGTTGCCAGGCTTATATATACACTTTAGCATCAGCGCAAACACATGTAAACACTCACATTAGATACAGAAATAAACACGCAGGTACACACACAACTTTAGCCATGTGTGCAGTGAGTCAGCACGGCTAACGTGGCAGCAGCGGCAGCAGTTTCACAGCCCTCGCTCCATCCATCACATGCTGTCGTTATCCCAGTGTGCTAAATGATTCTATTAGCGCGTCACGCTGGCCCCTCAAAGCTCCCACTGTTCCCACCTCCACAATGTGGTTCCAGCAATCCAACCCATGCGTTGATAATTTGCCCTGAAAAATTGGCCGGGGACAAGCATCCAATTATGGCTGTGCACCCCATTCCCAGCGCCTCATTTCAGCAAACAGCTCTCATAACCGAGCTCTTTGAGAACAAGATGAGTCCTGCACTTCATCATCTTCCTCTCCTTCCTTGTTTTCTTACTCAGGCTGTTTTTTCTCTCTGTTCTCTCTTCCTCATTGCTCCTTGTCTCCTAAGTCTTTCTGCTTGATGTCAACACTGTTGACACTGTTGCTCAGCATTGTATCACGCCCTTGTTAGGTGAAGCATGTTGACAGAAAACAGCTGATCTCAAGTTTGTTTAATATTATTACAAATAAATGCCTCTGAACTTCAGCTTGTCATTTAATGCTCTGGGCGAGAAGCCAGCATGTCTGTTTTTCCTGTCTGTCAGGGTGGATTAGCATTGGAAATCATTTTTTCATCATATTCATTACCCTGCCGTGCAGACTACGTCGTGTTATTAGGTCAGTGTTGTTGTACTGTGGTAGTATTACATTAGTTACAACAAATTGTGCATGTCCTTGCATGATTCTCTGTATCTGTCTCATATTTGTGTACTAACACTTGGCCCCAAGCTACGACTCAATTAGCTTAAATCTGCAAGATTGTTTGACATTTTATTACTTTAAGTTATTATTCCAATACAACATAAACTGTATGCTCTCCAGAGTTTTGTTTGGATTCAGGGTTTAGTTTTACCTTCTGGGCTTATAAATTGGACACTCAGTTCACTGTGTTCTGTTTTGAAGGTTGGCAGCCGCTCCTGTTTTCAACATTGTCCCAAATGTTCTGGCTATTGTTTGTTCTCCCACTCAAATTAGATTTCATGTCTCTCGGAGCACAATTTCAAGGTCAGCAGATCTGGCAACGCGCTGGTCTAGAACTTGGAAGAATAACACAAACATCACTCAAATTGATTTTAAACTGTGCAGGAACTGTATTCAAACAACATTCAAACATGTTCAAGTGATGTCAGAAGTGATGTATCTGAAAAATACTGACATCTGATATAAGTTCGTTGCTTAATGTTGAGAGAGGGATTACAGTCCATAACCCATTTACATCATATTCACACAACACTGGAAACAGTTTGCAAACTGACCCAAAATGTTAAAATGAGATTGTCAAGCTTTAATGTAACATATCTATTCCGCCCTAGGGCCTCAAACGGTATTCAAATGTTGTTAAAACAGCTGTCATACAGTAGTATTTAAATAACAGGCAAAACAGTGCTGAGGCAAAAAAAAGAGAGAGCTGAAATAAAAGCATGTAATTTTTAGAGAAGCTAAAATGGTGATACAAGCCCATTATTCTTCCTGACACACTCCCCTCTCACATCTCATTTCACCAGAGAACATTAGGAGGGTCAGTTTGACCAATCATAGACCCCGCTGTACCCACGGAGCTGTGCGATCGTCTTTCACCTCCTCCTGGGCCCATGAACTCTCAGTGTATAGTCATCCGATCCCATTATAGCGGTGAGCAAGAAGCAGTTCCTGACCCTGGACTGCTTACACACTCAGAGAAGAGGGATCATAGCCTGTAGTCATTCCTTTTAAATGTTACAGTGTTGCTCGTTTTGTTCACCTGTTCTCTGTGCGCATAAAGAAGAACTGATACGGACAGACATTTGTTCCTGTCACGCGACACTACACTGAGCTAAGCTAAAACCTCCAAAACTTAAAATTGACCCTTGACTGTTTGACCGGATTAGGTTAATGTAACTAAACTGTTTTGTTTTGTTTAGATATAATAAAACCTGAAAATAGTCACAGAAATAGTTGATGAAATCGTCAAAGAATACACTAAAAACACTGAAAATACACAAGAAGACCCAGAAATTAAAATGAACAATAACAGAAAATCCCCTATAGTGGGTTTGAATTGCCAGTTGAGTGAAATCAAATGTTCAGTCAGTCCGTCTTTCTGTTTGCCTCCATTTCTTCTCCTCCATGGGTTACGTCATCAATCTGAAACTGCACATGGACATTGAGAACTGGCATAGGCAGAGACTGACAAAGCCCATTGTTTAATTTACCCCCTGCCTGTGCCCTTTTTGTATAAAAATACTGCATAGATAACGTTGATTTGCTTCTTCTTCTGCCTGTAGAGTCAATGAGCAAAAACATGACAGCGCCCACATTGTGGTCAAAGGTGGGATTGCATCCGCACTGTTCACACCAATGGAGCTGTACAACCCATCCATGACAGAGGAGAGGACATCTCTCCTTGGCTCTTCATAATGTGAACAGTTTTGCTTTATAAAAATATGTGAGAGGGCGAGCGAGCTGGGAGCACAGCAGCGCTGTTTTTTGATTTGTTGACAGCAGTTAAAAATCTATGATTGAATACTGTGTTGCAAGTGGCAGTACTGTTGGTCAAACAATAAGCCATTCTGAACCGGATTGTTTTGGACAGGCACTGTAACATTAACATATAACAACATAGATTCTTCCGCAGCTTCATCTTCAGCAACAGCAGTTGTGCAGAGGTGCAATTGTGGGGCACATTCAATCTGAAATTGGTGTGCATCATTTTCGTACAGTGGACAGATTTTTTCTCAAAAAGGCAAAACAGGCACGGGCAGTGGGGTAAATGAACAAAGGGCTTTATCAGTGTCTGCCTATGGCAAATCTCAATGCCCATGTGCAATTTCAGAATGAATGGAAACCCCATGGAGGAAGAAAACTATGCATGTAGTTGCGGTGCACATATCCCCGAGTATTGACCAGTATACTTAAAATATGAATTATGGTCGTATCCAAAAAAGTCTGATTAGTGCCTCTTTGTTTCAATAATGTCCACCCGTATAGTTTCCTGTACTGTCCAAATATAGGTGAAAAAAAGGGTTAGATTGAGCAGTTTTTAAGTCTTCAAGGGCAAGTTTAATTTAATTCTCAAGCCATTTAATGCAAGTCTCAACCAAGTCTTAACTGAGTCCTTAATAAGCCTTCCAAGTCAATTGGAGGCCTTTCGGATCTTAGAGCACTGACCGTTAAATCACATGGAATCTCAACATTTTCACAACTGTGTTAATAGTGTTAGTCTACATATATGAGAACAGCTTCGCTCAGTATATTGGCCCAATAACTGAAGTCCCCCTCCACTCATAAATGTTTTGGTTTTTGGGCCTTTACTGTGCAGAATGGTAAAGGTGCAAAGTTACACATGAGAAGATTGTGTTTACGTTCATCTGCTGAAAGGAAAAATTCACTTACCTAAAATTGTAATTTAACTCACGTATGAGATTATTTTTTAGGCCACACACATACACAGACACCAATGATATTCAATTGTTGTCTTGTTTATTTCAATTTGTTTGGGATTTTTTTTTTTTTTTTTTAAATTCGGGAGGGTTCCACTGAGAGCGAGCTCTCTTTTTCAGGGATGCCCTGATCACACTCACACAGTTACACATTTACACTCGGAAGCTACCCTTCCAGGTGGTTAGGGGCCTTGCTCAAGGGCCCTCAGAGGTGGAACACGGGTGGAGCAAACAGTTCCAAACAGGTTTAACCAGTTGAAGCCTAAGACTTGCATCTGTTCCTTTTATTCTCAATTCTCATTTAGTATTTTGACAGGCAGGTATCAAGAAAATCAGCTTTCACAAAAGTCTCTGTGTCTTCAATAAATTCTCAAGTCCTCATTTCTGTGATATGAGTTAAATCCAAGTCTTAAGTCTAAAGTCTGCGGCTCTGGTAATACTGAGTCTAGACTGCTGCTGCTACCTTCTGGTTGCATGATTAGATAAACCGAAGCCTCCATGATCCTGAAAAGACTCAAGAGAAAAAAAATCTAATGATTATAATAACTTACTTTATTGGCAATAAATTACTAGTGGAGGTTAAGCGACGCCTTTCTCTGTCTCTGTCTGTCTGCTCGTGTGTTTGGACTGCTGATGTAATTACCGTCCAGTCAGGGACAGACCTGGAGACGGAGGCGGTGTACTAATTGTATGGTGGACCTGAAACGGAAGCTATTAAAACAAGTCTGCAAAGACATTCTCAGCCTCATCTGCAGCAATAAATCCCTCCACTACAGCTTCTCCTATTACAGCTAACACTCCTTTCACCTCTCCAAGTCTCCCTCATTCTTCAAATCACTTTGTTTTTGCTTTCTTTACTCATATATGTTCAGAGAAAAGAATTAAAGCCAAATTTAAGTATGCACAGTAAGTACAGGGGAATGCGTTTCATGGTCGTCAGTTTTATTAGCGTGCCTTTTTTGTTTTATCCTGGGGCAATTAAATGAAATCTAAACTAAAGCCTAGATAAACAGACACTGATAAGGTTGCTCATTAGTAACCTGTCACTGAAATTTCTTTTGTAGCATTGAGTTTGACCAGACCTCTCAGGCAATATTCCTCTTCTCTCCTTAGTTAGTTTTAGTTTTTCTCGGTGTTCATGACCGAAACTCTGAGTCTGGTTTATGTGGTGAATGTGTGTTAAGTCAAGGAGTCTTAAGACCTCTCCAGGCTTGGAGAAGTTCCCCCCAATAAGCTTCAACTAAAAGTGCACTTTGAAAAATTGTCCAAGCTTTCACCTAACGGCTTTACTTACTAAAAAGAACTGATCATACTCGGATGGAGGCATATTCAACATAGGATATTGATTAAGACGCTTCACAAATTGATAGAGAATGAAAAATATGCTTCCTTTTGGTTTCACACTCTTTCTGAAACAGAAGTAAACATACAGCAGTCGTCATTGACCATTAGCGATGCCAAGCAGGCCTCCCAAAGCTGAAAATTAAGAACAAAAAGGCTGAGCACTATAGAAAGGCCTAATTAAACAGCAGTCCTTAATGTCAGTCAGCCCCCCCACCACAGCCCCAACCCCACACGAATAAAAGAATAATGCTCTTTTGAAAAAGAGCACAGTTTTTTAATCTAAACCGATTGGTTTATGAAAGGGAAGCGCCTTAGCTTAGGCTGCCCACAGGTCACCCTCTATCTCTTCCTTTCTCTCCATCTCTCTCTCACTCACTTCGTCCTCTCTTCTTCTTCTCTGTCCCCCATCACACCCACAAGGGAGCCAACAGCCTGCAGGAGGCGGCGGTCACAGACCTGCCCACGTTCAGCCTGGCTTAACCCCGGCTATGGACGCCACCTCCTGCA
>JAQFJA010000023.1:22023935-22035331 GCA_029874485.1 Naso brachycentron
TCCTTCCCTTTGCTCCTCCTACCTCCCTCCCTGCTTCTCTGCATCCTGGCCTCATCGGTGTTTCCTTTCAGCTTGATGCTAAGTCAAGCAGCTGTCTTGCTTTGGGTTGTGGTGAGTGACGCTCAGGTAACAATAACAAAAGCTCAACACTGCCCCGTCAGCACTCCCTTCTGTCAGTAGTGTGCTGAGACAGATGCTAGCTGAAGCCGAGATACCAACGCGATGCCTTGAACAGACAGCATTGAGGGCTTTATAAATTAGAAATGATCACTTTGTAAATAACACAAAGGCCATAAATTATACATGCTTCCGGAGGCATCAGGTTTACATTACAAATGAAGGTTTTTTGTATAATCCCAAGTGTCTAAACATTTCTGAATGAATTCTTTTATCTACTTTTTAGAACCTTTTTTTTTCCAACACAGTGAAACTAACCTGTGAGTTTCTAAAATAAAATAATAAGTATATCTTGAAAACCTGTAAAAGAAGCAGTTATTTGAATTTGTGCTGTACAGAGTGTTTTTGGTGTTGTGGTTTCAGTTGATTAGAGTAAACATCTTAAATTTAAAGCAGGGCAAAGTGTAAATGATGAGCAAAAATGCTAACCCATTTCTAAATGACTCTTTGTTGGATTTGCTTCTAAAAAACTTTAATAATTAAATGAAGGTGTGCAAAAGGGGACATTCTCTGTCATATGTTTTATAAAGTGAGTGATCATCTAAGAGGGAGACTTGACTCCAAATTATAAAGGAGTATAGAAAAGCTTGTGATTTCCCCATCTCTTAAATATAAAGGACCTGCCGCATGAGGACAGGCTGTATGGTTTGATGTCGTGAAAGTTGTACAGACATGATATTAACAAGTTTGCAAGCAAGGCACAGACAACAACAAACATGTAAGGAGCATCTGCAGACTGAATAATTACAGACTGAACGCAAACAAAGAATGTACAGATTTGTGTGCTCCCACAAATGTACAGTGAGGACAGCAGGGGTTTTAAGGATAAAGAAGGACAGACTTTACACACTCGAGCTCACCCTCCTCCACTCTGTGGCCGTTCCCAACAGAGACCTGAAAGATATTCCTCACAAAGATGCTGAGTGACAGGAAGAAAGGGAGCAAAAAGGCTCAAAGAGAAAGACGGAGTGGCACCTAGTAAAGGAAGAGACAGCGTGTCTTTACTACTTCCTGCCGCCTGGCAGCTGAAGCTGAGAGGAAGATCCTCGTCTCTTTCTGCCTCCTTTTAATTATGGCCAATTACAAGGCTAGCACGCCAGGACTTATTACACGGCAACCAAAGAGCCCCCCTTGAATATGTTTGTGTGACCGAGGCACATATTATGGTGGTTTAGCGTAGCGAAATTTCCAAGGCTCGAGCTCAGAGGGGCCTTGCAGTTCTCTCTTTGTGGTTTTAATGAGAGCTGAAAGCATGAAAATGCAGCAGTAGAAGAAGGCCCCCCACTATAAATGAGCAGCACTCTTCCCTGGTTCACCACGGGTGAGCTTTCGAGGTAGCTGGCGGACAATGCTCCTACACATGTGTCACTCCTCAAGCTATGTTATGGTTGCTGGTAATGTCTTTATCATAATTGTGCATGAGGAAGGGGTAAAGGGGCAATGAGACAAAAGAGCTGAAGTGGTGATCCTAGAAATGTTGCATAATAGGAGGAGAATGACATAAATTAGGACTTCTATTATTTTCCCATATAAGTTGATGACTGGGGAAAACCAAGTTTGTGTGTTGGTGTATGTATGGCCATGTTCATATTACAAGTCCAAATTCATTTTGATTTTTTGCCTATCCAGAATGTATCCAGATTATTTTGGGGGGAAGTCTGGACAGCAAAAAAACAAATAAAATCTGATTTTTACAGATAAGATTTGAACCATATTTGGAGGTGGTTTTAATGTGATTCAAATCTGATTTCCAAAAATCTGTCTAAATCTGGATTCTCTGGCTGCCCATATCAGATTTCAGTGCATCTTTTGCATTACTGATACTGGCGACCTTGGTTGGGTGACTTGACGGACAAGACATGACTTGAGACGGTTACACAGATTGCCAAGTGTCTACCGCGCGTTCTGAAATTGACAAGCCACCGATTTGTCATTGAAGGTCCCAAACACTACTTACATGTCTATTTGTCTTTCTCTTTTTATCATGTGGGTTAATGCATGTTTGCATAAGGCTAAATTAGACACTAATTACCTCTATATGGCATCTTGGGTGATAGTGTTTTGCAAGACAGTGACATTCTGTGATAAAGAATCAGAACCTAAGGAGCCATAAGACGACCACTCTTTTTCTCTTCAGTTCAGCTGTTGTAAAAATAACTGATTTTTTAAAATTTGCAGTAGTCAAGTAAAAGTCTCCATATTCTTTTGTGTAACAAACCAAAAGAGAAGACATGATAGTTCAGTGAGATTAACAGTGAAATGTCTTTTGGCAAATACCACATAACTGTGTTGCTGTAATGTTTTGGGTTTGATCCAGACTGGGAGCTTTATTGGCATCCCTTCCTTTTCCATCTTCCTGAAGTCTCTCCATTAAAAACTTAATCCCAGTGAACACATCTGCACATTGTTATGATAGCTGTCTTTGGTAGGAATAGGTGACTGTTAGGCGAGAGCAAGGGGAAACTACAGACAATATGCAAGGGGGCTTTGTTGTGTTGTGGATAACTCGTTGAAGCTGTCAGCTTATCCTCACACATCCAAGTCAAATGCGAGAAAGATAGGGAGAGGCACCAGCCAGGCTAGCTAACAACATGACAACATGAATGGAAATCCTGCAGGAAGATTTGATATCAGATGCTTTCTAATTTTGTGGTTGGTTTGTAGTCCAATCAGGTTAATGCTAGCTGCGGTAGCATGCCAGTAAACAATCTAATGCAGTCTTGGAACCCATTAGCTATCATCTGAATGTGATAGCTTTTTGTTAGATTTTTTAAAACTCACCTGCATGCAGATATGTGTTTATAGAGATCAGCTGAGAGGTCTAGTTGTTTTCAAATTTTAAAATTAAGCTACTTGTACTGTAAACATCAACTGACACATGGACGGCGAAGTCCAGGCCCAGATATCAGGTATCTGGGTAGTCGATGGCTACATGGGGGGCACAAAAACATTAGCATTGCCCTTAGAGGCTAAATCGTTGTCAGACCAAAGCCAATGCATTCCAAGATTGCTAAAAGCTAAATAAAGTCGCATTAAATACAACCTAACCTATTAAAAATATATATTTTTTGATAGCTTCTCCAACCAATGGATTATTTTATGTAAAGGAATGTGGGCAAAGCAAACTTTGTGGCATCTAGACACTTCAGAGTTTTATGCTCTTCTTTAGAGACATAAAAGTCTATTTCTTGGCACGTGTCATGGGACACATCTCTCCCTCTGTTTGGCAGGTGTAAATAGGGCAGATTAAAGCCTCTATTTGTGGCTTTGAGTGTTCGGACACCTTCTTGGCATTAGGCGTTAGGGCATGGCAGCTGGCGAGTGCCAAGTTTGTGTGTCAGTGACAGAAGAATTCAACAGAGGCAGGTTTGTCACGTCGCAGTGTGTGACAATACAGGGTGATGTCAGGTGGGTGGTCACTCCATTAGGCGTCGTCATTCCCTCCATTCTGTAAATTTATGGTGCCCGATGATGTGGTGACTTCACATCATCCATAAACACTGACCTAACTCCCAGAGAAGAGTTTTCCCCCCTTGGTATGTTCTTTATGTCATGCACCCGCGGAGGTTTCTTAAATGGCCCTGTGACTGAAAATGTACAGGAAGTCCTCAAATTAGTAGATTATGTAGAAGCTATAAAGAAAAAGAGGCCAAGAATACTAAAACTACAATGTGCAAGCAGGTTTATGGACTGGATTGTAACTTTCTGCAACAATTTCCCTTTTTTCTTTACTTCCTTTTTCTTGTGTTTGGGCAGCAGGCTGGACTTTGCATCAGCTTGTAGTGGTGCTGGGAGATGGCAGTGGCACAACACACAACGACGCACCCACTTATATTAAATCATCTCACCTCCAGCTCACCAGGCCAGTTTGGAGGAGGAGAGGTTCCCAGTCTTTGGAGGGCATTTCGTACTTTTGATTTATACTCAGTTCTGCATAAAAGAGATGAATGGCTCACAATAAGAGGAACATTGTTAAATCTCCAGCAAAGGAGGAGAGAGGAAGGAGAGGAGACAGACAGAGAAGAGGGAAATAAACCAGATTCAGGAGACAGAGACCTGTGAAGATACCTTGTGGAGTGTTGAGAGCTCTTATTTATGTGATGGAAAACAGGATTTGATGTTCATTTTAAGCACAGAGACTAAAAATAGTGGGGAAAAAAGTGAATCAAATACCAGAATCATCATCTGTCTGCTATCTCTAAACATTCCCATCTTTTTTTTAATCTTCCACATTATATTTTTGGTAAAAATTATTGTTGTCTCTGTAGTGACCATCGGTGTTTTTGTGTAAAAACCCGAGACGTTGTTAACAAACAAGTGGCAAATGAGGCTTCATCCTGCCCTCCCCACAGTGTGGAACCCACTCCAACAGGAAGCTCACACCAAGCAGAAATGGGGCTCTGACGTCAGTTACTCATTACACATCCCCTCCTGTCACCAAGCGTCTGTCACCTTACGCTTGTTCTCCATTTGCTCAGAATCAAAAGCTTTCTAATCAGATAATATTTTTTACAGTTGCTTCTGAAATTCTGTCATTCTCTGCTTTCTCTCTTCCACCTATTAGTCTGTTTCTTCATTCTTCTCTCTTGCCCTTTGCACCACACACACACACACACACACACACACACATTCCCCAGACTGAGCTCATCTAATCGGCATCTTATCAGCCATCTTGTGAGCGTGCCGTTGTTATGACTAGAGTTGTTTCTATTCCCAGAATAGGGCTGACACTGAAATAGAACATTCCCATGTAGCCTCACCATGCAGTCGTTCAAACATTCCTCCAAGTACCACTTTCAGTAAATCATCTTCTCGGCCTGTCCCTGAACTCATCCTTCCTGTAATTATTTGTTTTGAAACTCTTGAGATTCTTGAATGAAAATCAGTGAGCTGTGCCACGATACAAGTCCTATTAGACTGAGGAACAATGCATTCTTCGGACTTGTGCCTGAGTTGTTTTTTGTGTGGGATCTGTAAATGTTTGGCTTAATATGAATGTAGATGTTTTGAAACATTTGCAAGTGTATCATTTGCACTTGCCTAGGCATGAAATTGAGCAGTCATAACTTCAATGGGGGTTTGTGTGACAGCCTTCTATCATTGTTCAGTTCAGTAAAATGAAGAAAAACGTAAATCACAGGATGGATTGTGCAGATTCAGATTTGCTTTTTTTCTACTTTGAAGCAGTTTTTCTAACCAGGATAAATTAAAGAGAGAATGCAGCCATCCAATTATATGTTAACCTTTCTGCTCAGTGGCATAGGTTTATATTTCACATTTTCCATGTCATTATTGTTCATGTAAGCCTGCTACACACTGCGAAATTCTAGCAGCCTCAAGTTTATCGAAAAGCTGTGCAACTTTGATTATAAACTTGGGTACGCCACCAAATTTAGTGTGTGCGATAGTGTGCGATGATAACACCAACTGAATCGCAGGCTCTGACGTAAGCAATAAAATGTCATTAGCGTGCACCGCATCAGCGTGTGTCATCCATGACTTTCACTATGTTGGCAGATAAAAATAATGATGCTAAACAAGAACTGAACCCCTGCAATAGGAACATTGTTGTGTGTGGAATAAACCCCAAAGGCGAGGAAGAGAATGTGGACGTGGTCGTGACGATGGAAAAGAGGTCAACTTGGGATGCCTATTCTGTAAGAGAGTTTGAGGCAAGTCTTTATTGGCATGCCAACCCTCTCTGTTTGATTGTGTTAGGTGCCTGTATCACGCGGATCAATGCTTCATTTTTATTTTTATTTTATTTATTTTTAAGATATTTTGGGGGGCTTTTGTGCCTTTATATACAGGACAGCTGAAGAGTAGACAGGAAACAGGGGAGAGAGAGGGGGAATGACATGCAGCAAAGGGCCACAGGTGGAATCGAACCCGGGTCCGCTGCGGCAAGGACACAGCCTCTGTATATGGGGCACCTGCTCTACCGACTGAGCCACCGGGTGCCCCCAACCTTATCACATTTAAGCAGAAACAAAGCTGAAGGCTAATGATGGATTGTTTTTTTATTCTTAATTTCATTGACAAACAACATAAAATCAATTGACCCACGTGGGAAACATGAGTAATTTACACATTGTCGAAGGACTATTCTCAACTGTGGATAAACTGAGCAGTGTTAGCAAGTATTTATGGTTATTTAGGACTGACTTAAAATGAATTACAGGGCCCT
Organism: Naso brachycentron; assembly: GCA_029874485.1. Taxonomy (NCBI): domain Eukaryota; kingdom Metazoa; phylum Chordata; class Actinopteri; order Acanthuriformes; family Acanthuridae; genus Naso; species Naso brachycentron. The sequence continues at coordinate 22,030,300 of JAQFJA010000023.1, forward strand.
AATACAATAGGAAATATGTCACCAAGTGCAAATGGCTCATTTGTTTGTGTTTAATAGTTAATAGACAACAATAGAGCTCTCTGGCACATAGAAGTAAGCTATATCATGAATTGGCTGTGTGGACAGTAACTGTTAATAGGATTAATTCTCTGTCATTTTAGTTTTTAGTTTTCATGGACTTTGTGACAGTAAGAAAATTGCAAACTATTGTACCTCCAACAACTTGATTCCTAATATTGCGTGAGCTTTCACAGTGATTTATATTTGAACCAAGTCTCAGATTGCACAGAAGCACTAAAAAGGCTTAGATTTTGTCACGATACATGGGACACACACACTGCCTGCATTTTACGTCACAGTGCATGACCTCCCACGAGGGCAATGCCGGAACAAAACCCCTTGCTACACAAGGAGTGCAAGTTCAACCGATCTTTATTGTTGTCTCACTTCTCTTACACATTTTGCATAGTTGACCCCATTTAGAGACAAGTATCGAGTTTTTCTGGAAGACTAGAATATCCTGCTTTAGGTTGACACGTGGCACATCAGAACCTTTCCAAAAAAATAAAATAAAATAAAATAAAATAAAATTGAAAAAAGTAAGAAACTTAGAAAAATTTTCAGTTCAGTAATTTCTAGCCTAGTTGTCACAAAAAATGTTGGCACTATATATTTGTGCAAACCATGGATAAGGTTAATTTTTACATTTCACTTGAAACATATAGTTTTAAAAATGCATGTCAAAGTAGTGTAGTTAAGATTAAATGTAGGAAAATATGAGCTGACTTACCTCAGGAGTTAGGAGGGGATGGTGAACAAGTAATTTTCGAGACCGCTGGGACATTTTCCTGCTGTTTGAGCTGTTTGAGATGACAGTACCAGGTGTTTTAATATAAAACATGATCTTTCCACGATGCTAATTATTATTATTTTTCAAATCTAAACTTAACCAGACCTTAACCACATAAATGTTAAATTTTTAAAATAAAAAATATAGTGTTTCAACATATTTTATTGTAATTTCTGCAGCCAATAAATTTTGTGAGAAACAAAAGAAATGCCAATTCTCTTTCTTAGAAAATATGAATTATCTATGAAATCGACAGCATCTATTGGCAAATGCTTATAATTTACTAGCCATGTTCCAACAACATTTGTGTGTGGTTTTTATAATAAGTGTGTTCCCATGGCATGTGTGGGAAAGAGGGATGAGACAGATATTAAAGTCGTGTAGGCGAGACAGAGAGATATGGAGACAGAGACATACAGAGAGAGACAAAGGGAAGCAGGAGAGATGTAGTCACAGGGAGAATGATTGATTGATGTGGTCAGTGAGGCGTCACTGATCTCCAGGGGAGCCTCCCTGCTCCCAGTGAAGAGGATGTGGATTGGCCTTAATGGTGTGAAAACAGGCAGACTGCAGCACTAATCTGGGAGGAGGATGAAGATAAGGACGCCGCAAACAAACAGTCAATAAGCTGAGAAATTTTCTCACATTTGCAGCAGAAACAGATTTTCTTGTCCGTTGTATCATTAAGCCTATAGGATATTTATGATTTATTCTATTTTATATGTTTATAGCCCAAAGCTTGCTTTTCGAGATGGGAAGACATTTTTTCTTCAAAAAACTAATGTGCTCACCCACAGGGAATTCTCAATGTTTGTTCTGGTGCTGGGTCATGTCGAAAAAGACTTCATTAAATGTGTATATAAGGCTCGCAGCCGGGAGTAATCTTCATCTCTTTATTTTCTTTTATCAAACATGATGACAAACATCTCAGCAGCCAAATGTTTCGGCTCAGCCTTCTTCAGTGGCTGCATCCAGCCACACTTTTAATGAAGACATTTCTTCCAAAAGTCCACAAACACCTTCTAAAAAACATAAAACGCAGCCTAATATTGATACATTCAAATGACACTGTTATAAATACATGACTAGTTTGGATACTAAACGAGGAAAAGAGCTATGGGAAAGTTTAACAGGTGGAATATGAGCCTGATCTCACACAGTCAGTCACACGACCATTGTTTGTGTGTTTGTGTTACCCCGCAGAGAGGCTTGCTAATCCATTACAGCACAAGGAAATGTCTAAGCATATTAGCTGTGTTATCCTGCTGGGATCTTGTGTTTCATTAAGTGTCTTTTACTCTTAAAGACGCCCCACAGGCATCAGTCAACAGACAACAAATACACTTAGAAATGGAGTTAAGACCATCTAAAGAAAGTTTAGATTTAGGAGTTATAATTCCACTTTACAGGCAGCTCTTGATGAAAATTTGAGTAAAGGTATTTGAGCTATTTTTGTGAGGGTTGAGGTTCAGAGACCCACTGTTACATTTCCTGTCTGGTTGAAAGGATCCATGTTAATCCAATTCCTTCACTGTGGGAAGCGGTGTGCTGTTGTTTTAATCTAGCAGGGGTCTTGTTGTTTCTGGGTAAGCCCTGCAGCTACTGTGTGTTAAGAGACCACTTGAGAAATACACGATAGCACAGCACCTCTGAGAAGATGGTGATGTGTGCAGTTGGGTGGGCTTTACCTCAAGACTCAGTGTCCCTCTTATAACGAAGGACACTGATACACAGGAAACATTTAACCAAAGAAAATATCTAATGTAATCCTGAATACAAGGTATTTGTGTGGTAAAATGTCATAATGTCAGGTGTTTAATTCAATTCAATGCTATCCAATGAAATTTCTGTTTGGCTTCACTTAAAGGGGAATTCCCGTTTTTTGACACCTGGACCTTATTTATAGGAATAAATACGCTCATATACTCAACTAACGAAACAAAGCGTGAGTCGGCCAAAACAGCTGCAGTGGATTTGCTTCCCAGTGAGTCGCATGCTACAGCTAACATTAGCTTGCTAGCTTGTTTGCAGAAGTTATCTACTGCAACTTAAAATAAGTGCCAAGGGTCTACCAGCTTTGAACGGTTATCTAAATCCATCACTGTAATGTGAAATCGAAGTGGTGGTGAAGAATTTGTTCAGACTTTTCGTTTTCAGCAACCTGCATGTGCTTAATATTATCGTATTACTGACTGCTGAGAAAATCAAATATTACCAATTAATGGACTGTAGCTGGTACTGGCAGTCACATAACTCTTGATCCTATCTATATTATTTAATAATTTAAACACAGTTCAGCCCAAACAATACGCTGCACTTTCATTTAAAGTAGCACAATTAAAGGGGCCCAGCAGAACTAAAAGTTGAACACAGGTCAAATGTAGGCATGAACATGTCGAAATTTTACATAAGTACTGATAGTTTTGAGGCTGATAGAATAATATCTAGCAGTGATTCACTTATACTTGCTACTGGACTTAATTGAGACTGTTTTACACATCAGCATTGGCATTGTTTAAAGCTTAATGCTGTGGCATTGAACACAAACGTTATCTGATATACCTGGCCAGTTTATGCAGTGGGCCACGGCGTGGAACTACATGGCGTGTTGACAAAAAGAAGCCCAGACGGCGTTCAGTGTCCATGTGATTGCATGTGCATGTGTGTATATGTGTGTGTGTGTTCCCAGCACCCTGCCCTGGACTGGACTGTCCTGCCACCCTTACTACAGTCCACATACGGATTACATTTAATCAAGGCTAAGTTCTCAGTATCAGGATGCACAGAATAAATCCTAAATTTACCATAGTCACTTTTGGCTTTAAAAAAAAAGATGGTGACAGCCATAATGCCAAACTCAAGGCTCCAAAACGGCCATCCAAAAACCAATGGGTGATGTTACAATGGCTCCATCCACAGAGTCTATGATGAAAACACAGGATGTAAATTTTTGTTCTTCTGAAAGTTTTTTTCTCCATGTGATACATTAAAATCTGTGTGGCATATCTCACAAAAAGCAAGACTTCAATTGACAATGACATGATGCTCGTAATTAAGTAAGGGGGAGCCTCATCCCACGAAGTGAGATAAACTTTTAGTCTTTTTGGCAGGTACTCCAACATCACCTGCATCACTTTCACATTTATCCGTGTTCTTCTTCTTCTTCTTCAATAGATGTTGTAGCTAATGTTCTACATATTGCCAACTGCTGTACTACTGCAAACACATCAAACAGGCCTTTTGTTAATATCTCTTATCAACTTTACCACACATCTTTTTAAAAGGTTAAAAATGCAGTAGATTTAGAGAAAGAGGGGTTTAAATTAATTGGGAGGGTTGACAAGTTTGTTCTCCATCCAATCTTCAGTGTCACTTTTAGAGTGTGTTCAGACAGAAAGCGATGAACTGGATTGAACGCCACAGGATTCAATGTAAAGAAACGATGTCTCTCCGGGCGACGTGAATCTTGCGATATACGCAACGTGAATCAAGTGATGTGGCGTCTATCGCTTTCATTGCCTCATTCCTGGAAGTTAAAAATATTGAACTTTTCGGGGCGACATCATGTTGAGACTCTTTCAACGTCAATGACGTCCCAAAGGCTCAAACGTTGCTGGAATTTACAGAGCGAACATTGAATCAGACATAGCAGTCAAAACAACTGTTGCCATGTGTAAATACCATGGAGCTCCTGAAACATGACTTTATACACCACAGGATTATCTTATAAATACAGACCCAGTGCCATAAAGTTTTCCAATGTTTCTGGGACTTCCACAACTGATACTGTGCAAAAAGGGTGATTAAATCGGCAGTGGTTAACGACTGAAAATGGCAAGCCCCCGTTCCTCCACCACTAGCTAACGTTATCTGTGGCAGGCATGGACCTGTGTGACGCAATTTAACAGGATCCGGATGATTTTACCATCCAGACCAACCTGTGTAGGACCTCCTCAACTGATACAGTGCAGAAATGATGATTAAATTGGCTGTAATTAATGACAGAAAGTGACCAGTCCCCCCTCCTCTGAAAGAGCTAATATTAGCAGACTGTGTACATCATGCAAATGATGCAATTTTCGCAACTGAAGCATTGATCAAAAATATGATCCAATTATGATCAAGCGGTATGATATTGCCGTTTCTTGCCATTATATTGTGTTCATCGCTTTTGGTCTGAAG
>JAQFJA010000023.1:22126255-22136671 GCA_029874485.1 Naso brachycentron
GAACGCTAAAACCGAGCATTAGAGTGAAGCACCAATAATCGATTACACTCTGATAATCAGATGCAAGGCTGCTGACTGAATGCAGGCTGGCAAAACGTGTGGGCCTGTGCCCACGACACTGTCCTCACACGACCCTCCCCGGATCACCCAAATGTTCACTTCTCACTCTGATTCAGTTCAGTAAAACTTTAATGCCACAACAAGAAGTAGACTAAGTCATGCGCACAACTTCTACTCAGAAAGTTGGCTGATAAAACCACTAGTTCCTGAAAATACCATAAAGAAGTGTTGCAAAACACTTATAGGAGAAAAATAAATAAAAAGTCAAGTCTGGAAAATTACCCTAGATATCAGTTATGGTAGCAATTAGACAAAAATTAAAGTGGCAGAGTAACATGGAAGGAAGTTGGCTCTCACACAGTAAAATACACAAACATCTACACAGACGCACAACATGTAGGCCTACTCCTCCCTTTTAGAAAAACACAAGTTATTGGAGGGGACGTTGGAAGATATAAAGGGACAAAAATCATTATTGAAGTAAAAAGTCATCTACCACACTACAAAAATACTCCATTACAAGTAAAAATCCGGATTCTATTTTAATGACATTAGATTAGATTAGATTTTACTTTATTTATCCCACAGCGGGGAAATTTACATAAGCCTATTACCAGGAAAACGTAAATCAAATACAAAATTGTCACATTATTACATTATCAGGTCATTATTATTAATGCATTATGTAAGCAGTCACCCATATTATGGTTGTAGCTTGCTGAGTTGGAAGTAATTTGACCTACGTCATACAGGCCTACTGTGAGCATAGTTTAATCTATGCATCTTATTTGCCACCTCAAGCTCTCTCATCTAAACACTTGTTGAACTGCTATCGTGTGTGTTTGTGTGTGTGTGTGAGTGTGTGTGTGTGCGTGTGTGCTTGTGGAGGGCCAGGGTTGGGATTCATTTGTGATCTGTGCAATTGCAACCACAATGCCTCTTTCAAAATAAGACAAAATAATTACAAAAAATGTATTATGATAATGTAATAATATTTAGCCAATATAAAGGGGAAAAATGAACAAGTAACTAAAATTTGCTTTTACTTGAGTTGACATGTACATTTTTTCTTTTCTTGACCGAAGGTGTCTATCAACAAAACAAATACTGTGAACAGTCTGGTTTGTCCATGGTGCATAGAATAGATAATAGGGTCCTTTTTATACAGGTGTAATGATGGTGGAGTGAATATCCAGCCACCTTTTGTAAATAAAAATATGGATGTGAGGCATATTCTCTGGTCAGTCCTTCCACATGAGAACTCGTCCCTTAAAAGATGGAAATACTAGAAGTTTGGGGGTACATTTGTTGAGAATTTAATATAGTTTGCTGATATTTTGTTGCTGTCTTTGGTTGCACAAATTAAACTTCAGACACAAGAAGTCTCCATCCTGAAGTCCACTCTCATTTTGTGCTAGTGATCACAGAAAAACTTTCCCCTCTATCAGAGAAATGAATGTGAAAACAGCTTTTAACGGCCAAACTCTGCACAAACACACACTACTATTTCATTTTGTCTGAATATAGGGGGACTTGTCTAATTGTATAAAGGCCTTGCCATGTGAAAACTACATAGCTAAAGAAATCTGACAAAACTGAACGATAATCTAAAATCTGAGCATATAAGCCCCAGTCTTTGCATTTCCAGATGCCTTGGCAGCATGGTGTAATGTATTAGATGTTGATCAGTGTGTGGTCTCGCCAATTGTGCAGAAGAAAACCCATTTAGTTTTCAGGAGAATCACATAGCAGCTGCAGAAAACATTGTCCTCCACAATGTGGCCAGGCCAAATTGTGAGGGTTTCCAGTCAAACTGTTGCAATAAACTGCCTGTTAATGAAGCAGATCTGTTTTCTCGGCTCAGGCCAGATGCTGAGTGTGCGATCTCCGGGCTGATTGCATCTCTCTGCTCTCTTATTTCCTCATCCCTGATCCCCGGACCAGCTCCCCATCACATTCTGTTCACGACTTTGGCAAAGCAGTGTGGGTGTCGCTCTGCAGCTTGGCTCGAGGCCTGGAAGCAGAAACTGGCTGGTCTGCAGGAGTCCTGAAATCACACTGGACCCCACCACGACCTCCACGCACACTCAGCACTTAATGCAGAGCAGTGGAAGGCGTATGCAGATCTTTTACTTGAGTAGAAGAAGAAATACCACAATATACAAAACATGGCTTGTGCTCAGCAGTTACATGTTGCAGGCTGAGGTGAAGCTAATTTATCAGATTTATAGTTGGAGCCCTTGTCATTGTTATATTATTATATTGGTGCTGGTTTTAGTTTGAGCTTTAAATCGGCTTTTAGGGTTTTAAGATTGCAGTTGACCGAGGTAGCCAACCTTATGCACTAAACATGAAGGTTCATTCTTGATGTTGGAAAGTTGACAAAACAATCAAAGGTTAAGAACCACCTACTAACTTTATTTAAAGTTTTCAGCCATCCCACAATTTAACCTGTGGATGGAGTGTAGTCAGTTGTCATGGAGATGGGCCTCATGACAAAGGAGCTGATTTCAACCATGGAGATTTTAGGACTCCATGTTTCCATACACAAGATTAGTAAATGTACCAATAGTTTTAATTGGTTTGTCACACTTAGTACACCGTTGGATAATTAAATCTATAACAAGGCATTATATTTATCAGCTGATCCTAAATAATGGATGTGGAGTAGCAGTCTTAAGTAGCATAAATCGGAAAGGAGAGTGAAGTCAAAGCTGGTTCTGTCTTTGAGTAAATGTACTACCACTGCAGTGAAGCTAATTACAGCGGCTACAAGAGGATCCAGCAGAAACATGTACAGTCCAGCTGTGCATTAAATTTAAAAAACAACATAAAATCATGCAGAAATAGATGAATTTCACACATACACCCACATAGATGTCAGCTGCGGTACACAGAGCTCCTCCATGGCAGCTGGTGATTTGTCCATGTGAGGAGGACGTGGAGAAACATTAGACTCAGAAGCAATGACTCGTTGCAACACAGAGCAGACGGTCCAGTAATGGGCTCCTATCAAGACTTTCTGTCTGGACAGCAGCTGGTTTCCCAATTAAGGGGAGACTCAGAATGCTTTCCACATCTAGATAATATACTGACAACTGCCCCATTTGCTTACAACACGTCCGTCCCTGAGCTGAATCTTGCTGTAACAAAACAGACTGTGAGGAAGCAAAAACCTGAAGTAATTTACGGCTGTGAAATGGCACCAATACATGTTACTGCTCCACTATCCCACTTAACTTCATGGATTTGCTTGTTTTTTTAAAACCAAAACATGCAGATTTTTTTTAATGAATAAACAATAATTCAGATTTGATTATGCTAGTAGGTAGTATTTATGTGTGTTATCCTTTGGTGGCAGTATGAATGCAAAGACATTTAACCCTGAACCCAAATTGAGCCAAAGTGGTCCACGATTTCAGTCACGTATTAAGTTGTCTTTTTATAAGAGTAAGTTTGAGTTATTTGAGGAACTAGCATGCACTTCGTTTGACAGAGGTTAATATGATGGTGACCCACTGAAGTGCAGTAAGTGGGTCAATGTTGAGGTTTAATGGCAGCCAGCTCTCTGCTGCCACCTACTGCTGGGAAAGTGCAGATGGGGGCTACGCCTCCCGCACAGCCTTCATCGAGTCTGTAAGCCCCTGAAAAGTTCAGATTTTCATTAAATAAGCATGCAAAACACAAACATTTAGTTACCTACATAAAAGCAGATGCTTTATTGATTAATGTGGTATTTTTCTGTCAAATTAAGTATATTTTTAGATATACACCAAAAATCACAAATTTTCCCCTAATAACTTTACAGTACCTTCTATCCATGTTATTCTTTCAGTGTGGAAAAAAATACATCGGTGGAGGAATGACAAAAATCAATAATGTTTACTTACTGTGCAAGGCCGCAATGATTATTCAAATAAACAGTTGGCTGATCTGCGGAAAAGTTAATCTGCAACTATGTTGATGGTAATTAATTGTTTAAGCATTTTTAAGCGGAAATGCCAAAAATCAATTGATTCAAGGTTCTAAAATGTAAGAATTTGCCACCTTTCCTGGTCTTAAATGATAGTAATTTAATATATTTTGGATTTTGGACTGTTGGTTGAAGAAATAAGACAAGTGATAACATCACCTTGGTTTTCAGGTTATTGTGACAGATATTTTTTCCTTTTCTCTGGTGTTTTATAAAATGACAGATTAAGTGAGAAAATACCAAACAGATGATAATAAAATAATTGTTGGTTGCATCATTACAGTGTGACGAAAGAGAGCTACAGCAGCAATAGAATCTTTTTTAGACTGTTCATTGAGCATCCACAAGGTGGCGCATATGTCACATCTATAACTGAGTGAGGTCGTGGAGCAGCTTTTCTTAAAGTTATATACAGATTAATTCAATTTGTTTGCGTCTATGTGCAGGAAATCTAAATATAAAAATGGAAAAACATCTTTGCAACAAAAACAAATAATTTCATTTCCTTGCCCTACATTTCAGACTGAACATTACATTTTCTAATCACTGTGGCATATATTAATGTTGCTGAATATAAATAGATGCAGGCTTAGCTTTCCTTCATTTCAGCAAATGCACTCTGCTCATTGGTTTGAGGGGCCTGCCCACACACAGCACCTAATCCTATCCACTTACCATCAATCAATAACACTATTCCATTTATACAGCTATGACATCACATACAGGCTCAGGAAAGCAGCGCTGTGAGTGTAAAATTCCTGGCAACTTTGTATAAAACAAGAGTATATTATTAAATTCTGACTCCTATATTTCAGATTAACTCTTGAAAGCTTTTGATTAGTTCCTCATTACGTGATAAAAGAACATCCCAGAGTGGATGTTAAAGCTGTTTGCATTGTTTTTGGTGAAGCATTGAGGTAGGAGGAGATGGAGGATTGCCTTTAGAGATGCAATCCCAGAGACATGATGCACACAGAGCCATTGTGTCATCAGGCTTAGTATTCAGCTCACTTTGTTCTATCACCAGGGCCAAGACTCAAATCAATTCAATATGGTGGCTGAAGGGGGACAGTTACGAGTGGGTGCAGCCCACATGCAAACACATCCAACACAAGTCTAGACACATGGGATGCAGTACAGTGGTAATTTTTTTTCCCACACTGCAATGTTACCGCTCTGCACTCTGCTACTCCAGTTATGTACCGTCACATAATCCTTCTCATTGTGTAAGAGACATTTGGTGAATGTGCAACTAGCTCAGCACGTTTGGTGTGAAACTATGACATGCAAAGTGAAGTGCAAAATATGTGCAAACCCTGGCGGTGCAAGTGTGTATAGAGGCATTACAATGTGTACTCATACTGTATATTTAAAAGAAGTTATCTCTGACTCAGATCTTATCAGGGGATGTGTGTCTGATGGCTGAACATCAAGGGGTGAGCGAGGGCTCTTACTGTGATTAACAACCCTCTGACCTTGATATGAGATCGGGCTGCAGTCTCAGACAGCAAGGCATGTCTGATGCCCCAAGTTGGACTGATACCGACTGGCACTCACCTCCTCAACTATCTGAACATGTGTGCAGATAGCGTGTGTGTGTGTGTATATATATGTTCTTGTATGTTGTTGGTCGAATAAGAGACGGAGCACTGTAACCATCATCCATTACCATTTGAATAATGCCATAGCCTAGATGATAAGACTGGGCCAAGCTGATCTAGGTTTTAGGATGTGTTAGGGTCACTGACTGCTTCTAGGAAATTACTTTTCTGTGGCAATTCCTAAAATTTCTCCACCATTCAGAGACAAGAAAATATTTAGGTACATTTGATTTGGTCTGCATTATATGCTGTATTTAAACCTTTTGGTACCCATGAAGTTGTTCCAACTGCAAATACGGATGTGAGAGTGAATCAAAGCACAGAAATAGATGCCAAACACAAACTGCTTTATCATTTTCTGTTTTATTTAATGTGTCAAGCAGAGAAAACAAACACATGACAAATATTGACCAGACTTTACCTGCTCGTCCTCTCGGCTATAATTGGCTCATGCTTCAGGTCAGGTGAGCTCAGGGCCAAAAAGTTGAGCTGGTCTGATTTGTTGGTTCTGAAGGCTTTTCTGTGAACAGGATGCCCCCTGTTGACTGTATGGCGAAGTATTGCTGCCCTCCAGGGAAGGCAGTAGGTTGTATAGTTATCTCCTGATTGGGCAAAATCACTACCCTGAAACCACACAACCTACTACCTCATCCCGTTCGAACATCAGAAAGGTCCTACAGTTTGGCGAGCTTAGATGCTTATACTGCAGAAAATAATCGAATGACATGGAAACACTTTTATGTAACATAGTTTTTATAGTGATTAAATACATTCTCACACATTTTTACATGTTGAAGACTAACACACTTACACACAATTGCTTACTAAAATGCTAACATTACAAGCAGTCAGAACTCTTTATCCAAAGTCCTCTGACAAAAATCCCCAAATTCTGTTCTGATCATACATGGGGGAAAAAAAATAAAAAGACAGAAATAAAAACCAAGGAAAGAGGACAGACAATTATATGACAGCAGGTTTGCACAACATACAGTGTTTCATACGATGTGAAGGACATATTTTTGTTTGGTACCATGTATGATAAAAAGGCATTTGTAATGACTAGAAAGTCTTAAAGGTGCAATATTCAAGATTTTGTCACCTGTTGAATACATACTCCAAACAAACAGGGGGCAGCATATCACTGGAGTTATCATTAACTGCAGCTAACTTAAGCTGCGTTGGCAGGTTAGCTTAGTTAGCTATGCAGTTAGCGTGGCTATTGGATGTCTCCACTCAAACTAGGAGCTCTTGCACCAAGTGAGTGTTGGTGACACGGGTGTGGATAATCTTATAATCTTTTTTTTTTAAACAGCAATCTGTATTTAATGTTTATTTAGGCTGAGAAAAAAGTCAGTTTGCTCCTGTTGAGGGACAAACAGGACAGGATTTGGGATTCTGGGATAATTGCTCATAACTTGGGATTGTCCCAGATTATTCAGTCTATTCCATCTGGTCAACAATGTCAGCTGCTATACTGTCAAACTAGTATTATAAGCCAGGACAGGCTGAGGCTAGCTGGTTTGCATGCTGAGATCAGTAGATACCACGGCAACACAATACATAGATGTCTCTGACATGACATCAAAACAGTTATTATTTCATAATCTGATAATTAATTTTGAAGGTTTTCAAAGAAAAATTCTTACATATTGCGCCTTTGAAGTACAACCATGCAAATCACAAAGATGGAAAACTACCTAAAGGATCTACAATGACCTACCTCGATTAAGTGCTGCAAATAAGTTATGTTATCTTAACAGTCAGTGTGTAAACACACACATTCCAGTGCTGATCCAGATCCATAAGCTCCAACAATGGCATCTGATGACATTACAGCCACTTCAGGAAAGACAGTAAGTTGTATAGTTATCTGACAGGAAGGGTGTGACCCTAAAACTATACAACCTACTACCTCACCCCAAAGGACAGTCTTTAAAAACAAAGTCGTTTCAGGTCCTCATTCATGCAGGTAATCCGCTTTGACACACCTCAATGAATACAAAACAGTGGTTATGATTCACAGAAACACAAATACACATGCCACTCTCTCCGGGACACCTTGCTGGTGTGACAGGAGTCTGTGTGTTCAGAACACAATGTGACGGCTGGGTCACTCGGTTCATGGCTCGAGCTGAGGGGGAATTCAAATGATTCTACAAATTACATCTGTACCAAGCAAATTGTATGACCAAGGTATTTTCATATCCAAATATGATCAGTAAAGAACATAAAGGCTACGCTGACATCTGTAATGAGTATTTATGGAAAATAGTTAAACCTCGAAAGTATTCAAATGTTAAGTTCATCAGGTTTGTTTTGAAAAACTCAGATCATCTTTTGGACAGTCCTCAATGTGCTTATAAGAAGTAATAAAAGGTGATATGTATTAGGGTTCAACAGATATGGGATTTTTGGGGCAGATACCAATACTGGGTATCAAAAAATTCGGATATCTGATATGCTGTGCTATACTATAAAATATCAGTTGAATGTGGTTAGAAAAATACTTGTGACACAGATAAGAGGGCAGGATATCTCACATTTTTACAAACTATAATCCAACCATCAGTGCACTGAATAACAATGGCCTGCCCTCTCCTGGACAAACTAGTAATTACACCAAAATAAATCACTAGTCCAAGCATTTTTTTTTACCTTAAAAACTGTTTTAATATCAGCACATATTGGAGAACACATATGCCGATAGCAATATTTTTGCAATAGGCCAATACTGGCCAAACTGATATATCAGTTGGGATCTTCTATATCACAGCACTGGTTTTCAGAGATGTAAAGATGTCAAGATGTGAAGGGAACCACTGATCTAAAGCACAGTGTTATTGTTTACAACATACAATAAATAAAAAGAATGATTCCATTCCTCCTTTTATTTCCACAGCTGTTTGAGTGCCACAAAGAGGACAGTGTTAACATCAGCCACCAGTTTCTGACTGTGGGCGAGTTCAAGCTAGCTCATAACCTGGCCCACATGTGTGGAGCGGAGGGCCGCAGCTGCCTCCCCTGTTAATGTTTCTCACCTGCTCTGTGACACGCAGCAAAATGGGGGTGGGGGGTGCTTGTAATGCACGTCCTCCTTCCATCACGGTTTTCAGCAGCATGTCCTCTTGGTCTGAAATCAAGCAAGAGAGAAAATCTGTTAGTTCTGCAACAACAAACAATGAAACGACTTCTAGTTTTGACTTTTTGAGATTGGCTGCAAACACCCCAGTGGCTGACAGTCTTTACAAAACTGTCTCTGATTCTTGGATAAAAAAGTCTAGGTTTGCATCCAATTTGTGAATTTACAGTATCCTTGTAAGATATTCTGTATGACACATACTTGCTGAATCAAAGTCATATCAGGGAAATCTTTGCCAGCATATATTTCTACAGTAATATTATTCTGTGTGTGAAGGCACACAAATGTACAGCACAGCACAATACAGAACGGTATGTCTTGAGCTGAGAGGCCCCATTGTGCTGGCTCAGTGGTGAGTATGAGGCTCTTTGCATTATTCAACACTGCCGTACTTACAGTACACCACAGCAGTGGATGAGTGGATTGTAAGAATGCACGAGCACACACCCTGAGAGGCTAACAGACACACACACAAAGAACACACAGACACTTTTCAGACAGAGACAAACTGAAAGAAGGGTAGATACAGTATTGACAAAGAAAGAAACAGTCCACATGGAGGATACTGCACAAGGGCTTAATTTACTTAAAGCTGCCGTAGACAATGTCTTTAAATTAGGTTAGCTGTAGCATGAGACTCCCAAGGAAGTTTTAGCTCCAACTTGCGTTTCATTTAATTTGTTGTCTCTCTCTTTGAGTCTAGTTTGCACCAAAGATTCACGATGAGACAAAACAGTTGCAGGGAAAGTTGCAGAGGTGTAAACTGGTCCATCTCAGCTCAACTCAAGCCGGCTGACAGTGCTGCCTGCAATTCAGCTTGTGAAGTCACCAGAGGCCGGTTTTAAAATGCAAGGCAGTTCATGTGTTTTAACAGCCAATCAGCTCATAGCAACATCACCTGTCGCTAAGAATCGTAGTGTAGAGCAGCCAAAAGGAACATGCGCTCTCTGAAATAATGTGTGACTGGCCAAAAAGTGCCCATCACAGTCTGAATACAGAGCCAAGGAGAGGAGCCAAAGTCTAGTGTTCTTTCACATCACCTGAACTATGATATGCACAAAAGGTTATTACAGAATTTTTGCCCAATGACACCAAAAAGAAACTGCCTACCCTAGTTTAGATAAAAAGTTGAGAAAACAAATTTACGATGTACATTTAGAAATTGAGAAAGGTTGAAATCAGTCAGTTTTTAGTTTGACAAAAATCTAAACACTAAATCAAGTCTAGATTTTAAGTACTAAAACCCTCTACATTAGAAAACTGTCATCTCTGTTTACACCATATTGCCATTCATATCACAGTCTATTGTCACTGTGCAGCCCTGCAAAATGCTCAGCGGTGTGGGGTCCAGACTTCATAAGGTAAGGTCAAGGCACACTGTCCTCTCAGTCTGCTGACTGGACATACTTCAATTTAATATAGTAGATGGCTCTGGGGTCCTGACCGACAGAGCGCCTGTCCAGGAAAGCTATTGCTTTCAAGTGAAGCCAGTTGCCATCATCCCATGACAGGGAAATATTAACACGCACCCACACACATATTTACTGCGCGCGCACACACACGCACACACACACACATTTGTACAGCTATCTTTGTGGGGCCTTTACATTGACTTCCATTCATTTGTACAGCCTAACCCA
>JAQFJA010000023.1:22136771-22153629 GCA_029874485.1 Naso brachycentron
ATTTGTACAGCCTAACCCAAACCCTTACCTTAAGATTTTGTCCCTACAAAAATTGTCAGGCATCACACCGTGAGTGAAAATTCAGGTTTTGGACTCCACAAATTTAGAGAAAAAAACACACACACACACACACACACGCACACACACACACACACACACACACACACACACAGAAACATGAGTGTAAACTTGTTTAGGGCTTTTTATGAAGTTATGCAATACAGTCTAAAAACACCTCCTCTACTAACAGCTTGTCCACCTGCAAATCCCACCTTCTTAAAATTGTGCAAACTCAGCAAACACTCCTTCACTTGAACGCACAGTGCCTGTAACTTGTACACGGCTTCAGCCTTGCACCTCCATTAGCTGTTTAGAGGAGCTTGGGTGCAAAATCCTGCTTTCCACACCTCATCGTCTCATAATGCCACACAAACACGCTCACACAGTGTGGGACGAGGCTTCAGCAGATACATGAATGCACATAAGGATACATTTTGGAGTGCATGCACATGTGCACACACATCCACACACAAACATGGAGACATAACCTTTGGAGGGGAAAAAGGCAAAACATGATATTCATTTACCTCATCACATTTTCAAACAGCGTTCACATGAAAAGCACACACTGCTTACAGTAAAAAGCCACTTTAATTCAATCACACTTCAACCAAAGTGCTACAGTGCCTTTCAATCAATACTGAATCTGAGTTTCGCTGCAGTGATAGTAAGATGGAGTGGAGTGCTGTAACCTTGTAACCTGATCTCTTCTGTGGTTGGAAAATAATAATTTGGAAAAAGAAGCTTGACTTTTATGCATCCCTGATCTTCAATATTTTCTTTAAATTTCTCCTGAGTCACCACACTTTAATTAAAATAATTACAATGAAATCATTTGTCTAGTGTCTGTGGTTTTACTGGTGCAGGTTCAATATTCCTGAATTGTGGTCACATTTAAAGGTCCAGTGTGTAAGATTTCATGGCATGAAGCCATGATGTAAGGTAATTTACCCGGATACATCGGGACACCTCATGGATTAGAGTCAAATGTGGCATTACAGTTTACATTTCGTCATTCAGCACATCCACTGATCTTCTAAACAAGTGCAAGATCAATAAACTGGATCTTGTATTAAACCTCAGGACAGAAATAAGTTTCGACTACACTGCAAAATTTTAAGTGCATGAATTTGGCATCAAATGACATCAAATATACTGATATGCATCATGATTTCACCAAATTTAAACTGTTTGGTATTGCTAAGCCACTATTAGCATTTTAAAGGTTTTGTAAAGTATTAGTACAGGCACTGTACATTATTGGACGAATACCAATATGTACTTTTAGCACCAAACCATAGTTGTATATTTGCACAAATATGGGAAAAAAAGTGAAAGTTATCTCACTGTAGTTCACAGTGTTGAAGAAATTGCACGCTCCTTTAGACTCAGTCAGTACGTTTACATGATGTTTGAAAAAATTGATCTATTGTGTTAGTCCAGCTAAAAGCGTACTAAACTAGTAGGACTGAGTACAATTAGCACGAACTAGTACGATTTAGTACGACTGAAATCGTACTAAATCGAATTTCTCAAAGTTGAGCTGACGCACCCAGATAATGTGATTAGAAGTCAAATTACTCCTGCATGTATACGCCTCAACCAGACCTGGACTAGCCTAAGCAATCATGGTCTATAGTCCCCGTGGCATCTTTGACCCGGAACTTGAACAAGATAATTTTGTAGGAGAAAGCCAGTAGGAAAACAAAAATCCCATAAGGGTTAGGCAAAGAGTGCACTGAATTTGTACCAAAAGTAAAGTGTAAATACATAATGTATGGCGCTGTAAAGCTGTCCATGTTTTTACCGCTTGCTAACTTGTTTGTAGCTTGTTTGGCCAACCGAGGTCCGATTGCAACCAGCTGAACGGGGCATATTGCTGCCTACCGTAGCGGAGTCGGACAATGACTCGATTCTCACTCAGCGCATATATAGTGAGACAAGGACAGTAGTCTGATCAAATGGTCTGATCGAGCTATAACCGTAGCTTGACTTAACTGTGCATGTAAACATACTGAGTGTAATCTTTGTTGATGCCTTTTGGCATCATAAGATTACATGAGTACTTATGGTTGAGTTGCAAATATGTTTATGCACGGGATATGTACTCATTAGTCCTCGTGTTTATACACGTGTCGCTTCCCTTATATCAGGAATGTGGTCAGGACCCAGACACTTGTGTGCATTCTCTCTCGTCTGTATACGTCTACATACGCGCCCTGCTACAAGTGAAGCGGCGTATGGGCGCAGACAGGAGGAATCCAGATAGATACGGTGGAGCATTTATATAGGGAAGCATGGCTTCTGTGTCCAGCCCCCCCCCCCCCAACAGCCCCCTCTGGGTAGCACAGCAGGCATGACCCATCTATTTATACCAGGGCCAGGGGGGAGGCTGCAGGAGGAGGGGGAGGACAAGAGAGGGGAAGAGGAGAGGCTGCATGGGCAGGTCCTGTTACACATGCCAGGGGGGATGGCTGGGGCAAGCCACAGGGGGATTCTGCTCAAAGTCAGACAGGCTGACCTCTCTGTCACCTCTGCATGAGGCAGATATTGAGCTTACCAACCTTGTGTGAGTGTGTGTGAAAGGAGCGGGAGTTTACGAGTATGCATGGAGATGTCTGAATGTACGGCGCAGTGTGTGTGTATGGGTCTGTGCGTGTGCAGCTACAGGTAGGAAATAATGCATGCAACTGAATGCACTCGTGTAAGTGTGGCATTTGCATGTGTGGATCAACATACCAGTGTGAGTACATGTGTGATGGAGTGTGTAGGTACTCCTGCCTATGTGCATATGTGTGTCTGCCTGTCAGGCTGTGAGATGAACCGGCCCCAGTGACTTACATCCCCCTCCATCCACCAGCAGAGCCATAAACATGCCAGGTGAAGAGGGCTGGATTAGGCAGAGTTAGCTGATTCCAGCGTGGCCCCCCGGCCCCATCTTTAGAGGTAAAAAACGACCCCAATCATTGTAATGACAGGGCACGCAGCAGGAGTCGCCCAGACCACGCAACACAACCTTGCCAGCTGCTTCTCATCTCTCACACACAGTATAGAGTCACATGTACATAGAGAAACATACATACACTTGCACGCAGGCATACACACATACACGTTAAGGCTGCAGGATGCACAGCAGGGCGCAGGCCTATAGAAAAGTCTAGAGAGAAACTACTTGTTTATAAAGGGTTGGCAGGTATCTATTAAAGCTGCATATGAGGACATCATATCCATGATACCTTTTGACAGTTTTAATCATCGTGCTCATTATGGTAGTCGAGCCTGCTTTAGGCTGTAAATACAAAAAAACACTGATGCTTAATACTGCATTAATACACAGTCACTAAATGAAGTTTAAAAATGGATTTTCATCTTTTTTCCATCTTTGGGAAATATTGTACATCCAAAATTGCACTCTTTGCCTCCACTTATTCATTTTTTGCTTGTCTTTTACATGCAGTCTTACTGTTTTTCCAAATGTCTAATATTTATTTTTATTTCTACGCCCCTCTAAAGCATGTCGAACTGCCTTTTGTCTGAATGGTGTTAAAAATATATATTTAAAAAAACAAAAAAACTTGTCTTGCCTTCATCAGGAGACCTTTGCACATACTGCAGTGAACAAAAATAAATAAAATAGGCAATGCTATGTCTTGAGCATATTTATACAATGGAACCAGCACACAGCCCATTGCCGCTGCTCTAAATGTAATGATCCTATAGACAACTTCAAACCATTATGGAGAATCTTGATCACTAAAGACAGAGAGATACCACGAGGTACCAGCGTTACTGTACTATTGGCTCACAGCCTTTGGATCGATGAATAAATAATCATTTTGGACCCGACACATTTTTTAAAGTAATTAATTCACAATAATAATTTTTTGTGGAAAAAGCAATACTTTTCTTCCTCACTTTCCTAAAAACTCGGGGATGGGGTTGATGTATTTTTGAAAAAAAATATTCATCTACATATAAATGTTACCAACATATCCTATTTACAACACAAAAACACTAAAACTACCTAAATTGTGGTCATGCATCAACAGATTTTAAGCCAAAATACAAATTTCATTAAAGTTCAAGTTCATTTAAAGATGATGTTTTCTTCTAAAAAGTTCAATAAATTTCAGCTTTTCTGTCGAAGTGAATTCTGACATTTTACCACAATGCACCATGTCAATCACCATCTCATAGAAATACATCAAATTTTGTTTGTTTATTGCTCATGTTAAGATTCACAAACACAGCCATTGTGTCGCCACTCTAATGGAAGCTGGTGAAAACGTGCGTTGCCATGTGGCTGCTGGTGACCTGTAGTGCCTCTGTCTATTAGGAGAAGTCTATAGTCCTGACATGTCTGCATGCCCAGCTCTGCTCTGGCCTGCCTGCAGGGCCCCTTTCAGCTTGGGCAGTGCCCCATCGAGCTGCATCTGTCGCCAGCTATATTTAGAGGGTGGGACAAATACCTTTCCCCCCTGGATATGAACTTCAGCTGACAGACAGAGAGCTGCGGTAGGCAGACGGCAATCTGTACAGTTTGTAACCTTGACGAGCTTGTTACCCCCAGGCTACAGCTGGCTGTAGTCACACTCGCTACAATAGTTAGCAGCAATAGCCGAAAGTGAAGACTGAAAATATAGCACAGCTAGCATTGCAAAAGCTTGATTTGGCAGCAGTTATTAATGCCTGAGCCTACAGTGTCAGGACTGCTGCCAGCATGAAGGAGTGAAATCAGTAATACTCCAAATACAAGATTTAATTATTTTCCCTCTGTGAGTTACAGAACAATAATAAAAAGAACTTTTGTGGATTTGAATCTCCTTCAAACATTCCTAAATTTC
Source organism: Naso brachycentron (assembly GCA_029874485.1). NCBI lineage: Eukaryota > Metazoa > Chordata > Actinopteri > Acanthuriformes > Acanthuridae > Naso > Naso brachycentron. Next base: position 22,141,676 of record JAQFJA010000023.1, read on the forward strand.
TGCCTATAAGCATTTGTGTGTGTGTGAGTGTGTGGCAGTGCAAACGAGGCATCCAGGGTGCGATATGTGACCATGTTGCATGGCCATCTGCTATATATAATCATAAACAAACTGAGGCAGACCAGCTTCACAGTATCATTTCCAAGAGGTCTAGGCCGGGTAAATGTATTCATGCTTTGGTCTCCGAGTAGATGCTGTAGAGATATGCCCTAGAAACAGGCCACGGTTATGCAATAGCATTCATAATTCATTCCACAAACACAATATGGAGGCCACTGTGTCCCATATGCAAACACATGGCCAGATTAAGGAGTAGGGAGCCAGAGGGGACAGACTGCATTCTGAACTGTTAGCAAAGCGACCGACTGTCTGTCTGTCTGTCTCAATGAAAGCTTGTCTGTGACAGGCCTAAATAGGCCAGGTCCTACTGCTGGAGGGACCTCTGCTATATTTTGCACCTAGAGTCTAAATCAGTCACATGCCAGCAAAGATACACACTGATACAGTACAGCAGTTTTTACAGCATCACTTCAAGCCATAAACAGATGCAGTGGCCAGATATGCACTCATGCTGTTTTTCTGTATTTACTGTCAATATGTTTTCCTGTACATTTCTAATATACACATGCTGCTGTCTGCCTTTTTGTCACAAAAGGTGGCACACTGGAGACTAGAAAGCTTAAAGCTGGGGTAAGCAGTTTATTTTTGGGTTTCATCAGGCAAAAATTCCATGATAACATTTCAACATTTTGTAACTCTGGTGGTCTGAAAAACTAAGCTTCTGCACCTCTCCATGGCTCTGTATTGAGACTGTGACGGACACTTTTCAGACAATCACAGGTCATTTCAGAGTTCCTATTGGCTGCTCTCTGCTGCTCTTCTTAGCAACAGGTGACGTTGCTACCAGCTGACTGACTGTTGAAAAAGTGTTGTGCCTTATGTCCTAAAAACTGGCCTCTGGCGACCAGACAAGCTGTGTTGCAGGTGACACCATCAGCCCACTTGAGTAGAGCTGAGACGGACCAGCTTACACTGCTGCAACTTCCCCTGCAACTATTTCATCTTGTTGTAAATCTTTGGCGTAAACTGGTCTTAAAAGAACAACAAACGAAATGAATGCAAGCCAGAGCAAAAATAGGTGGGGGTGCGGCAGAGATGCTTCCTTAGGAGTCTTATGCTACAGCTAGCTTGATTTCCAGACGTTACCTACTCCAATTTATGTATGAGAAAAAAGGCAAACATATCATTGATGTGTCCCTGATAGATCGATTGCATGAGCTCATACTAATGTAAGTGGTTTGTGAGAAATTATCAACTCTGTATAGAGATAATAAACTGATTTTAAAATTTAGAGCCTAATTCCATAAACTGTTGGGGTGGAGGGGAATGGAAAAAAGTCAGTGTGCAACAGATGGATATTGGGTTGCTAAACTGTAATAGTTCCAAAAAGTACATTTGGCTACGTCAGTTATAATGAGTAAATGATTACAATTTGGTGAAACTGTGCAGTTGTTGAAGTATCAGCTTTCGCACTTTCTGTCACTCTTTCTACTAATCTCCCACTATTACTCAGCATAGTGAGTGCTGCTGGATAATTTTTGTGTGGGCTTGTCAGGTAAGTTTGGCAACAGGCTGATCAAGAGAAAAGAAGCGGCAAACACCTACTGGAAGCTTGATATAGTATCTGCGGTCTGGGGGTCAGATGAGAGGAGGATTTTAATAACATCTGCACATGTAATCAAATGCCTGGCACATGCAGAATTCCAGAGCCGCAGGCAGCTAGCTACAGTAGCTAGAGGTTACAGGGTGGGGCCTGGGGTTACTAAGTGCATATGATACAGGCACAGTTGGGATAGCAGCTACAGCTAACAGTGTGCTGTGGTTAGGGTGGAGACAGATACATGAGCAGAGGTTAAAGCTTTACCCACGCACTCTGGCTCTGGAGTACTATAAGTGGGCAGGTTGTGTTACTTTGGGGGCCGGGCTGGAGGAGAGAGGGAGAAGTGATGGAGGGTGGAAGGGGGTCATGCAGCTGTGGGCTCCTGCCCGCACATTCGCCCCGATGGAAAAGAACCGTTTATGGCGTCCGCCCAAGCTCGGCCCCTCTGAGAAGAAGAGCTGGGAAAGGTCCAGAGGGGAGGCTGCTTGTTTGTATGCAGTCAGTCGGCAACAATTAGAAAAAAGACGTATTGAGTATTCTATCATTGTACATTAGAGCACCTTTTTTCTCCCATTCCTGCCACGCCTGTCTGTTTATTTTAATTTGCTCCTTTGCCAAGCATCCAGTTGCACCCACTTTTTCTCCCTCACTTTACTCTGTCCCTCTCATCCTGCTACCTGACTACTTTGGCAGCGATACACAAAATGGCGGCGGGGAGCTGAGAGCTGGAAGGCAGAGAGTGGAAGCCATTTTCTAACAGGCCCCGGCACAGAGAGAGTCAAGACTTTCTGTGCCATGTGGACAATTAAGAGTGTTTTCTGTGCATGTGCAGAGATTATGTCTGTTTGTTTGCTTTTTTTAACGTAGTTACTGCACTCACAAGCCATTGGGATCAGTTGGCCTTTCAAATGGGATAAAGGCACAATGTACATTCATTATAATTTAATCTAATGCAGGTTTACATTAGAAAAAAACAGATGCAGACAGAGCAAGCTGCATGCCATGTATATAAAAAATTTAACTTGTCAATAATCTAATTACAGACTTCATCTCATTAAATAAAATGTAAGACCATACAGCCATACTACAATACATCATTAAATAACAACATATTACATTCACAATACATTACGGTACTTACAATGCTGCTGCAATCACCAGATTTCACTTGCTGGCCAAATTGTTTGTGCCTGTGGCTGAAGTCAAAAAACCATCTTACTGCCTACAAGAGGGAGAGAAGAACAGAGAGAGAAAAACAGAGTGAAAATTGTGGAGTTGACGGGAGAGACAATTTACAGCGAGAGAAACGGAGAGGAAGAGAAAACAATAGAGAGGAGCAGACATAGAGAGTGATCAGTTGGATCGCCAGCAGCAGCAACAGCAGCAGCAGCAGCAGCAGCAGAGGGCTGCAGGGGCTCCTCTCTGTAGCCTGTTTACTAATAAGCTCGCCCCACGGTCTTGCCTGGCCAAGGAAACTCATTAGTGGAACACACCGCACCCTCTCTGCTGGCCTGTACAGCGGCCAACTCTCACTGCCGCATGCTCACCCAACACCAACACACAAGCTCCACCGTGGCCTCGGCCTTGCCCAGTAGCACCCACTTGCTGCATACGTGCACACACTTTGGCATGCCGTAGTGCTGAAATCCTACAGTGTCATGTGCGTGGGTGAAGTTGCGCGTATGTGTGTACTTGTGATCATAATTAGCGATTTTCTGCACATGCGACACAGTATGTTCATGTTCACACATAAGGGGCATGTACAGACTGCGCAACATTAGTGTACGAGACCTTATCTCGTGCATACGTGTAGGCATGTGATGCCAGGCGAAGGAAAACAAAGGTAGTTAGTCTTCATTAGTCGAGTCTCCGATCGCAGAAAAATAAACAGAAAAACAGAATAAAGAACTAAAGAGAGATGGAGGATTGTCCTCTAGCAGGCCAAGGAGGACACTGCCAATTAAAGGTCAGTGCGGCGGCTGCTGAAGGGTGATAATTCTGTACAAGGACGCTAATTGCAGCGTAGGACACGGCCTTGCCGGGGAAGGGTCTTTTATATATTGTTTCTAACGTTTGTAATTACAGTGCAGTGCCTTGGAGCGCCGCCAGCACATGTTTATGGGCTCATGAGTAACCCAACTCCTCCAGCCCATGGAGGGAGATTCATGTCCGAGCTGTGCACTCGCTGCACTCTGTGTGTGTGAGCGCCTGTGTGTTGTTTGTGTGTGTGTGTGTGTGTATGCATGATGATGACTCATGAAGCCTGGGCGAGTGTGTGCAGAGGAGGACAGTATATTAGTATACACCACATGGATGGCTGCAAGTATTTTAAGAAAACACAGTGTGTGCACACTACGCATTTTTCAAAGTGATCCCTTTTACAAAATATTTTCTTTTGATGATTAAAAAAGTGGTTTTGAAGTGCTCTAGTGACTGGAAACTTTTAGTAACTCTTTCATTACACAGCAATGTAACAAGGTAACATGCATCCTGTACATAAACAGAAGAAAGCAGAACTACAGTTTTGGAAGTTGCAGTCAAATCAGGAAAAGAAAATGTCGGCAATGATACAGCAAAGCACATGCTGCATTCAATAATAATTTTCAGTACTAAAATGAGTTAGACAGTTCAGGCCTATATAGCATCACTAAATGTGTAATTCAGCTCAGCACTGATGAACGGTGGGAAAGTGATGAGGTGGGAGTGAGGTGAGGGAAGGGATTTAAAGTATTTTGATAGTCGGAGAGTTGCAGGTGAGGCCTTTCAACACTTTCAACTCTACCTTCTAGTGGAACAATTTTGCTGATTCTGCACTTTTTCTATGACTAAAATTGCCTTGGCGACAGTGGAGGCCAAAAGCCAGAGAAATATATGAGCGTTGGAAAAGAAAAGTCGAGTGGGCGCAGCGCCGCTTTATCTGGAATATTGCTTTGCCTGGCAGGTACATAAAACAAGTATCTATCCTGACGATGTGTGTTGGGAGACAATCACATGTGAGCTGCAGACCAAACACCAAAGAGCCTCTAAAACACATACTGAATACATTGAGTTGTCAAGGGCAAAGAAAACAGTTTTACTTAAATGATTCCAAATTATAAATCTGGTCGGATGAAAGAAACTTCTGCAAAATTCCCTTGAGAAAGTTATTTAAGTGCTTTGCGTTCGACAGCAAGACGCCGGTTGCACAGGAAGTGTGTAAGAAAATTGTCCTTGGGTAAATAAACTCGAGATACAAAACACACTGACCTCGCCGAAGGGCCCATAATGTAAAGCAACCAGGTGAAAGCTGCATAGGTCTTGTTTCAGAACCTCTGGAGGAAAAGAGGGGGAGGCACAGGGGAGGAAAATCTACATCATCTGTCACCCCCTGAAACTCTCCCCCAGTCCAATATTATGTCATTATGACTGTGCTCACCGTCTCTGCGGAGTTGCTGTGGTTTCATGGATAAATTACATGTGACACTCCCAGCTGACATCCTGATTAATACAGGGAGAATAAAATGGCCCCCAATCCTCAGCAGTCGACGGGGTAATGGACTAATGGCTTCCATGTATGTGCAGAGAAGTGAGGAAAAGCAGGTTTAGATACTCTGGTGTGTACGTGCATAAGTGTGATACACGTTTGAGTGCATTAGCATATGTGTCTGTGATTATTTTGCTTGCTGAGCCTTGAATTCTGTGCCTCTGTGCATTAATTTCGGCTCTTGCACGCACAACACGGACCCCAAAAATGTACAGTACGAGTATGTGTGTGTGTGTCGGTAATCGGGGTCTCGGCCTCATTGTCCAGCCTCTCTCCTCTTTTCAGGCCTGGCCTACTTTCTACTGTACTCCCTAGTGCTGATCCTGTATGAGTGAGCCGCAGCCTGTAGTGGCCACTGTAGATCCACTCATCTGCTCTCCAACATTACACAGAACGGGAGGGCAACAGGGAGCCCAGCCAGTTTTCTACCACAGAGACCCGATCTGACAAGACTGTACTCCACCTCGAGGATTTGAACCGTTTTTCTACTGATTGACAACTGCTGCACGAGAGCCTGAAGCAAACGTCACTATGACTGACAGAAGTGTAATATATGAGCAACCGTCTCATAGCTTTTTGCAGGATGCATTGTGACCTTTAGATGTGCCAAGCTGCCAAACAGGGACATTTAAATCTAGTTTCATCTCTGTAAACAGTGACTTGCTTGTACTAACCTGTTGCATGGTGCTTACAGTCTGTCTGCAAAGTAATGCACTGGTCCTATGTGTCAAATCATATTTTAAAACTACATAATATCATGCCAGATATTATTTGCATGTCCCTTATTTTATAAGTAGTGTGCAGTGAGTTTGCATTAAAAAACAATTGGGAAATGTTGCCGTTAATACTACAGTAACAGAGTTTTTAAATAGCATTAATAGCAATATTTCCCTGACTTAAAAAACAAGTTTTAAATCAAATTTATTTGTTTCAAAAACTCCCAGTTCAAAACACTAAAACTGTTAATGATAAATTCATATTGTATTATTAACCCCTTATTAAATATATAAGAAATAAAATGCCAGTGACATCATCATAATCCTCTTGCAGGTCTACATATATGCATTTACTGCAGGCAGCCCAGGCAGCCCTGTATGCCAATCAAATCCCTCAGTCTGACAGTTCTCCAGAGAGCTCAGACATACAATATAACTTTCATTATGCTGTGCTGCTCAGTTTAATTGTACTTAAAACAGCACACCGAAATGGTTTTACCAGGAGGAATAAAAGGGACTTAATTATTATGGCAAAAAAATATATTACAGTGAGTGCTCACTTGGACCCCTTTCACCACTCCAGTCTGGATTTCATATTAGCCAGGAGGAAATTGGATGGAATTCACAACATCACAGCAAGCTCATAAATGAAACAAAATCACATAATCTTAAAAACCAATTCATCCACTTAACAAATGAAGCAGTGTATTGGTGGCTTATTGCTATGTTGTACTGCTGAATGACTTTTTTTCTTTTTTTTTTAACTGTGTGTTGAACTTGTAAGAATACACTGAGCACTGGCACATGACCTAAACCACATACTCAACACTTCAAAACTTCAACTGGCAGAAAAGCTCAGAACTGGAGAACTGGAGACACACAGAACTCTGCAGGGCTGCAACACCACACACGACCATTAACATCTATGAGAATAAACATCTAATTCAGGAATTAAAAAATAAGAATCTATTAACCATGCTTGGATTACAAACAAGTCTGTAATATTACACCATTAAATTGTATTTTCCTCATCTGTTAATTCCATTAGTTAACATGGTGTCAAACAAGATTTTTAATATTTGGCAACACATCTAATACACACTGACATATGTTTTGTGCTTACAACACTGTCGAAATGGACAAAATTCAATTTAATGTAATTTTTTTTGCAACTGTGCCCATACTAAATCAAATTTAGTATGGGCACGAAGAATTTTTTTTTTTTTTACACGTCCGAGGACATAACCTGAGAATTATTTTTTAAAAGGGCTAAATGCTGTGAATTACATAACAATAAAAAAGGTGAAGTCAGTAAAGCATTGATAAAAGGTTTATGATGACCCACAAAAGTCAAAGAATACTAATAATGAGACACCTGATAGAGTTGTGGTTTTGCCATCTAATATGGAAAAAGAGTCAATATTGCAAAAACCTCATTGATGAAAAATTATAATGACTTACAAAAATCATCAGAAAGTACTGCAGCAAGCAAATAAAGGACACATGAATGAGTGCACACATGTATGCTTTGACTTGCACACACACACACACACACTTTCACACACATAAACATACAAACACACACTCACACACACAAACACACACCCTCCAAGAACAAAATGCTGATGATGTTTATTCATTAACCATTACTGTAATCTCGACACCAAAAGTTATGCTGTAAAAAGAAATACATTCATCATATAATATTTAATAAATACTTACTGGTAAAATTTTCTATATAACGGCATATGCTTATAGAAAACAAGTTTTTTACAAGTTTTTTAACTTTTTGACAGAATTTTAATTTTTTTTTTATAATGTATTCCTTAAAGATAAAATAAGGGAGTAGATAATTATATATTTAATCATTTTCTCCTAATGTAATATTTAATGAGAAACTCAAATATCGCTTAAATTAGCACATTAAAGGCAAAGGTTAAACGAAAAATAATTCAAGTATTTAAAAAAGCCCTAACTACATTTAATATCAATAATTACTCACAATTATATGAACACTATTGAACATTAATTCTACGCGATGCATAATTTATTTCCACATTTGCTCGTCTCTGCTTTTTTTTGTTCATACGTTAAGTTGTAAAAAGTGTCAAAGTTTTTATTTTTATTTTTATCTTTTAACAAAACCAAATACTACTAAGCAGTAATTAGCAATTTCCGTGGGAAACAAGTGATTTAAATACTATTTTGTTAAAAAAACAGAGGTTCTCACTCAAGTTCAAGGCCACAGTCAAGTTCAAGTTCAGGGACTTGATGTTCTAATGGTGGCCTGCAGTTTCCTTTAGCACTGCCTTTCCAGCCTTTCATGACGGCTACTTGTTACCGAAAATAAAAATAATAAAAGTGATAAATGTTATGTGAAATATATTGACTGATATAATCTATTAATACGCTTTTTTGACTGTTTTACAAGTTTATAAGAATTAACACTTTAAACACACCATTACCCCAAGCCCAAGAACACACACACACACACACACACACACACACACACACACACACGAGGCGAAAACAGACAAGTGTAAAAATATGTCCAATATCGTTAAAAAAGCATTAATATCTGACATCTTGTACAAAGAAAATAAATGATTTATACACATGAATATGTGCATTTGATTGTGTGCGAATATTTGCATGTGTGTACGTGTGTGTATGTGTGTGTGTATGTGTACACTGGCTTTTCTGTATTAGCTGTGTAGCTGCAGTAAAGCTGAAGTTAGCCTCAGTGCACAGAATGCCTCGTTGTGAGCTGTACCAGGCTGTTGGATGGGTCAGATGTACAGGCAGAGAAAATGCTGCAAAGCCTCACTACCCTGCCATCTGCCTCCCAACATGCAACCTTCCCCTGGACTGCTGCCATCCACAGACAAAAAGGCCTTAGGTGTGGAGTAGTGTGACAGTCTGCCAGCCAAAGCTATGTGTCCACTGTTAGGTAGAGCTTATATTGATATGAGTGGACATAATCACCTGTGTATGGAAGAGCTGCACCTGAATCTTGAATCACCTGATAGTCTTAAATGACATCAGGTTCGGCTTTGCTGCTCAACATCTGAACAGGAATAAGAAAAACAGAGCACGAAATAGACCGAAAAAGCGAGATTTTCAAGGATAATTAGCTAATACTTTGGGGGAAAAAAAGAAAAAAAGAAAAAAGGGGGTTTCAGAATACAGTGATTACTGTGAATTTGTCCTCTTAAAGCATTACTACTAATAAAATGATATAAGTAGACCTGGGACTTGCAAATAGCCTCATAAATGCCTCATTTGCTGGTGCAACCTGAATTTTCCATTAATTTGAAAAAGTTAAGAGCCAAATGAGCTAAAGTAAATGAACGTTTTATCAAAAAGGAGAAAAAAAAAAATTCTAGTCAAATTGATCACTTCAATAGTTTTCTGTGGAATTGCTATATAAAGTACACTGGTTTATTGCTCATCCAGGTTTGTTCTGTCTTCAAATTAAAACAAGGGATTGTTTTCCTATGGATCAATCTAATTAAAACAAGCAATTTAATTTTAAGATTTACCATAAACCTTCCGATGCAAGCAAAAATTTTATGAAAAAGTGTGTTTAAAGATGCAAGGTAAAGATCGACCAAAAAAAAAAAAAAAAAAAAAAAAAAAAGGTTCGATCAGACTCAAAATTCTGTGCACAATGAAAGCAAAAAACCTTGCAAATGGCAAAGAGAGGCCCTGCTTTATATTTATTCGGTCTTTTTCTGTGAAATACACGCTGGGCAAAATACTACCACAAATATAATAATGATAATACTTCACATTCAAAGAAATGCACTGTTCACATTGATATTAAGCCAACAATGAAACTTTTGAGAACATTAAAGCGGTAAAAACGATCAGTACATTACGTTCTTCTCCTCATACAGTACATACTAAGCCCGGACCGCATCACTCATATGAAATACCTCCACAATTGTGGCCTTCCACTCATCCACTGATTATCACAAAGCAGGATTATCCTGGCAGCAATCAAAGTGCTATTAATAACTTTTCGTTTGCATTACTGAATTACATCTAGATTATATTGAGGGCTGTGAAAAGTTACAAAAATCCTTCCAAAAGTTAAAGGAATGGCTTCTTTTGCTCTCGAACGTGCCATGTACTACATGAGCATGTAGGCATTTATATTCTGGTGTATAAATGCGCACTCGAGTAAAAAGAAACTTTGTGTGAGAACCCAAAGTGCATCAAGTGTTTATTTGCACAGAGTGCCTGTAAAACACTGCATGCTGAAAGAAGTAAACATACGGATGAACTTTCATCAAAAAGCGCACACATATTAAAACATATATTACTCACCGATTTTTCAAAGCAAGTCCGCTTGGGATGCGAAATTCGGCAGCTCTTCCTGCTCTGATCCACATCTTTGTCAAGGGAGGAGAAGGCCATAACTTCCCGTTTGGTGTTTCTTGCAAGAGCCAGTGATTTTCCTCAGACTGTTCCCTTCACAGCTGTGCCTCAGCCTCAGTCTCAGCTCCAGGCCCTCTCTCCCTCCTCCAGCCACAGTCTGAGCCCCAAGCTCAGGGCTGCATGGCTCGCCTGCCACCGGCCGGGTCCAGGTCTGCTGAGGCCTGAAACAATAGGAGGCCATGAGGCTGTCTGCAAGGCTCTAGCTAAGCCCGTCTGCTTGTTAACAAGTCTTTGAATGAGGAATGTTAGCAAACAGACAAACAGCATGTCTGATGCATGCAAATAGCACAACCAGTCCAGTCACAGCCTTGGCTTGGCACATGAATAATTCAGCAGTCTATATGCTACTCTCCCACATTACTCCCTCCCTCTTCCCGAATGAAATGCCTTCACTAGAATAAGTATGGCAAAGTATTCAAACCTCTGCTTTACCATCCTTTGGTCGCAAAAAAAGAAAAAAAAAAAACCAGTTATAATACTTCACACAAACATGCATCAATAGCACAAAGTCGCCATGTAGAGACACAACATGCAGGAATACTTCTGACATTCCGCCGCAACAATCTGAAATTTCGCAATTATAATTTTTTTTCTTTTATTGCCTTTTAATGTCTTTTGTTTGCAGTTGGCACCTGTCCCAGAAAGAGCTCCGGCTCAGCACACCACTCACTCCCCTGTTAGGAGAGCAAGTCGGTGTGAAAGAGAGAGAACAAGGGAGAGTTAGAGACAGAGACACAGAGAGGGAGGACACGAGAAGGAAACACAGGGAGAGACAGGGTGTAAAGCCGAAGGAGGTGCGGTACTTCACGCCAGTTGCTGGCGCGGATGCCGGACATGTCTTTAAAACGCAGAAGTGTACCATGCTCAGATACTGGTCACACTCTCTGCTTGTCATCCATAGTGGTCATCCAGACCACGAGCCCACCGCAAGCAGGTTACCCGTCAGAAATGGCGCCCCCGCACTCCAGGTGGAACAAGGCCCATCACATGGCGAAACCACCTTGACGAAATTCCCATCCAAAAAAAGAGAGAAACTAAATAAATACAACTAAAAACCCATCAGCAGAGGAAAAAATAGTCAGAGGCGAAACATTTTTAGGAGACAAAATTTAGAGGAACGAAAGAAACAGCGGCAAAATCCAAAGTGATGCCAAAATCAGTGCGCCAAAAGTGAGAAAAGGCCCCTAAAAAGCAACTTGTTGCCAGGTTTTGCAGAGCTGCTGTGCAGCTAGTTGGAGGCAGAGGGTTAAAATCCAGCTAGTAGTGAGTGAAAAAAAAAAAAAAAGCTCCGTCTATGGAAGGGCGGGCTGTGGGGAGGCCCGGACTGTAGAAATAGCAGCAGACTTTTTTCTTTTTTTTCCCCTCACAGAGCTTAAGTCTCCCCCTTGCGTGTGGCTGGAGCAGAAAGAGGGGAGCAGGCGAAACAGAGAGAGGGAAAAAGAAGACAGAGAGAGAGAGAGAGAGAGAGAGAGAGAGGGGACGAGAGGAGGAGACAGCAAGCGCACAGTGAAGGGGAGAAATGCTCCGCTGATGATGAAATAGGAGGTGCGGCGGAGCGCGCGAACCAGTCACTTTTTCATCACGTCCAACACGGCAAGGAACTGTATTTGCA
>JAQFJA010000023.1:22197176-22207560 GCA_029874485.1 Naso brachycentron
AAGATAAACAGCATGGATGGATTGAGGGGAATGGCATATGCAGAGATGCAGTGCACTGAGAACTGCCAAACAATCCTAAAAAATATTGTAGACGTTTAGAAGCTCCAGAGTGATGCATGCTGGGTTATCAACACAATAATAAAATACTGAGATTGAGAAAGCAAGCGATAATAGGGCCTGTTTGTGATGAATTTGATCTGACAACAAAAAAGTTAAAGCTTGGGTAGGCAACATGTGGAAATCAGGCTAGCTGTGAAATGAGACTCCTAAGGAAGCAACTCCGCTGCCCCCTTCCTGTTTTTTTTTTTTTTTTTTAGCTTTGGCCCTTCAACTTGCAGGTGTTTATTTCGTTGGTTGTCACTCTCTCTTTTAATGATTGTCTTGATATGTCGGTCTTCCTTTTTTTGGATTGCTTTGCCGTTTATGTAGTTGTTACTAAAGCTGGAACAGCTACTTTTCCTCCTGGGTTGTCTGCCATTATATCAGGTTTTTACTAGCTGAGGGGACGAGAACATGCATCTGGCTTTGTGGAGCAGCCAACAGAAACACGTTCTCTGAAATGACCCGTGATTGGCCGTAAAGTGTCCATCACAGTCTTCATTTTCTAAAGCCTGAATAAACAGCCAAGGAGAGGTGCAGAAGTCTTGGGTTATTTCAGTCCGCCTAAATTAAAATATGCTGAAAGGTTATTAAGGAGTTTTTGCTCAGTGACACCAAAAATAAACTGCATACCTCAGCTTTAATTGAAAGGCAAGGTAAAATTTTATTTTGTTTATTTGTAAAGACAGCCTGGAGTTTACTGTTATATGAATCTATTAATCTCTTTCGAACCAAAAGCAAGTGCAAAAGCAAGAAAGTTTCCACAGGCTTTGTGAACTTGGTGTTCCTGCTTCTTCTTGACAACAGGTTTTTCTTTGTGACTGCCATCGTTAAGGAAATACAAAAATGTGCCCAACTAATATCTCTGTGACCCTGACTGGAATGCCAAAACACTATCAACTGCTGCAGGAGAAAACACAGGGCTAAATATATCAGGTGCATTTCTGAAATTCTGCTTGATTTCTCAATGAACTTGGCCCTTGTTTTCCAAGAGTGACCTGAGGCCAAGCCTTCCCCGTTTGTGTGCGTCTTCACAAAAGCGAGCCGCAGAGTGTGCTTGAACAGCGAGAGGACGGAAACGAGCGCTGTTTGAGCTGGGTGCAGTGCAAACACAGACAGTGCACGGGTCATTGTGTGAGACAGAGAGGAGAACCAACGACCCGCTCAAACTGCAAACACTCCCAGCTGTTCACAGCAAGGCTTGCGTTTGTGTGTGTGCGTGCGCGTGCGCACATGTCAGTGCAGTTGTGCCCGTCCATAGCTGTGGTCAGATACAAATATGGGGCCACACCTTGAGTCAATGCTCTCTGTTGAACTTTCACAGGTATGTAAACTCTGCTGCCAAAGCATGCATTTGATGTATCCGCAAAGTTTACCCACAAGGAGAGGAAAGTTAATACCTAATTCAGTTTTGCAATGTTATCCATACAGTCCTCCTGCCTATTGAGGCAAAACACTCTCACAACACTCACTAATAGTTCTCAACCAATGAGACCAATGTACACTGGAATCAATGATGCATGACGGTTATTTAAAGAACCATAGGCCATGTTGGAGTGCTAAGAGCACTCTAAATGTCATAAAACGAACCTCAAACATACAGTTTTATGTCATTTATGCCTTATTAATGCCTTTTTTCATAGTTAAGCTGCCTTTTTGAAAACAAAACAGCAATTATCCAGTTGAATTGTTGCTTCTGGACATAGGGAACATGTCATGGTATTATATATTTCAGATTAAATCCCGTGCAAAGTGCCAACTTGACGTGGATTCTTTCAGTTCTCAGACCTTTTTTCATATCCTCGGGCTTATTAGGGGCCAACAGAGAGTATTGCTGTATTTGCTACACTGCACACAACGTCTGGGGCCTTTGGTACAGACAGAGGCCATATGTCTGTCAGATTTTATAGTGGATGTAAATGCCTGGGTTCCACTCTCTGACCAAGAAGACTGAATGTGGTTTATGTATTTTTTTTTTATTGTGACATCAGTCTTTTTTGTTCTTTTTGTTTTCTTGTGATGAAATTCATTGTTACTATGTGTAGTGACCAAGTGCTGTGCTTTGCGTCTCGTTTTCTATTAAGTCAAATTCAGTTGTATCCATAACACTTTAAAAACAGTGGGAACAGACCCTTAATGCACTCCGCTGTCTATGAAATGTGCCCAAAACACAACTCATTTGCCCGTTTCGGGACGTCCTGTTCTCATTTGAGAAGCTACAAATTGTGTTGGACTTCCATTCATCTGATTTCACTTCCAGTACCTGTATATAAATCACATTAAAGCAGTCAGCCAGTCGGATTGGATAGGAGAATTAAAATGGGAGCACTAATGATGCACAACTTTCTTGAAGGAATTTTGAATATTATTAATAAGCTTGTGTGTAACATGTAGAAGTCTGGATGCAAGTGCAGCCATTGATGATATTGTGATCGCTGGAAGCAACACAACCACAGTTCCACCCCCCAAACAGTGTCATCTTACTGTTCTGGTTCTTTAGTTTATTGTTTCTGACATTTGGGAAGGAAAAGCCGAAAAGATTCATCAAAACATATTATTGAAAATCATAAATTCAACAATGGATTACATTCAGTTGGTCAATTTGCATGGATTGAAGTGTACAGACATATTTTTTTAATGATTGTGCTCATTATGCTTCCGGCTTGTTGGCAAATATTAGCCTGTAAATCAAAAGTGTTTCAGCAGAAAAACAAACCATCAATTATGCCGTCTTGAGCAGCAAATACTGTGGATGGTGGCATTGGGATACATTTTGGCTGAATTTATTCATGCTGAGCTATCACACCCAATCATTATCAAGTATATTTTATATTACTTCTTTGAAATCGTGCATACAGCAAAATTCATATACTCATGGGCCAGGTTTAGACACACGGCACAGTAGCAGCAAATCCTAATCTTAGTCATTCTCCCTCCTCTCCAACTTGAAACTGAACTATTTCCTCTGAGCCATTTCATTCATTTTACTGAATATAAAAAATACTGAATATGCTCTTCAACAGAGGCTACAGTTTTGGCACTGTGTCTAAGACTGTCAGATTTGAGTAAATTGATCCTGCCTCCTTGTTTTGTCTTGGAGCGCCGGCCTGATCGGGAAAACACTCATGACAGTTTGGCTAACAGCCTTGCTAAGAAGCAAGTCCTATTTAAAACAGCAACATTGCAAATTAGTATTTGAAGGTTTTAACATGAGGAAAAACACACATCTCGCTTTGATTTTCATTTCTAACTCCATACAAGCTCCCATAGTGGTATCGGGCACAAGCGAGGCCAACCTTCAGAAAAGCAGCTTTTCATCAAGAGAACATGGCGCAGCATTTCAGCCTGAGCTAATCAGCCAGTAAGAAGCAGGCTGGGATACACGGGACCCAGCCTGGCAGATCTGCTTTCATGTCCGTGCACATTATGCACACAAATGAGCCACCAAGGACCTGATATATCAGCGAGCATGGTGAGGAATTAATCAGATCACACCCTGCTTTTCTATTCACAGCTGTGACTGAACAGCAGAGGGAAAAAGGTCAAACCCATTGGTCAGGATGGGACGACTGGTTGAGTTGGTTTAACCTCTGACCCCACAGTTAGATGTACGAGGAGACGTCTGACATCCAGGTCCAAAAGGTCACTTTCTCTCAGCACGCCTCTGTGAATCCTGCTGCTTCCGTTAACTGAGTCAAGTTATCCAACTGAATCTGAGCTCTGTTAATTGAGGGACGTGTTAGGATCAAGAAGAGCAGAGTTAGAGGGAGGTGGCGGATGGAGATGGAGAGAGGGGGACTTTGTGAAATAGTCGTTTCCCCCCTCTTGCCTGGGGCCCAGCGTCGATGTGGTGGACCTAGCCCAAGACGCCACTCCATGGTTTGGCACGCTCTGCATTTCAGCCCTCTCACTGTTTCCAGCTGAACCAGCTCCTATGCAAACACATGGGCAACTGGTGGGTTTTCTTATTTAGTTGTCGGTCAAGAGTACTTAATAATATTCAAAAAGACAGTGCGACATATCATCCAGTGCTTGCCAAAATATGATACCTTTCTTTTTTCCCCCCAACATTTTCCCCTCTGCATTTTGGGGGGAAGTAAATGCAGATGAAAAGTAACAGATACACAATGGTGCAATCTTGAAAAAAGTTTGGCCGACAGTCGTTAAAGTAATAGTGCAGACTGGGAAGAGGGAAAAGACGGAGCAAGCAGGGCAGTGACTGCCTTTCAGGAGACAGTAAAAGCAAATATTTCAAATACAATGGCCTGTAATGCAGCATAAAGCACCAGCAGTGATGTGGCGGATGACTTACTCAGATTGATATGTCCTCACTGACCCAAATGCTCTAATCCCTGCCTCAGCTTTTTGAAGTAGAATATACAGTTTGTCATAAGATCTTCCACATACCACCCAAGTGCTGCAGTGTCTTTGTGTGAGTCCGCATTGCTTGTGTCTCTGTTTTGATATGTAACCCTGTATGCATACTTACACAGAGAAAAATTCTGTTTTTTAAGCTTGCAAAGGAATGTGTGCGCCGACGACGAGCGAGTGTGGATGTGTGTGACATGTCTGTAATGACAACGGCGGGTGACAAATAAGGCTGACGCACACTGTCCCCGGACTTGATCCTGCTTTAATAAAAAAGTGTTGGCTCTTTGAACATTTTAATTAAACTAAACGGGACCATCCCCACCCAGGCCTCGACGATGAGCTCTGAGCATTTGAAGACAAACAAGACCATCTGTTCCGGGGTAGACATCAAATGCATGTCTTTTTTATGTCACCCTGTGCCTGCATGTTGACTTTCATTATTCCTAAAATCCATCTGGAATTTTGATGGGCATGTTTTGAAGGAAAAAGGCCTTGAAACCACAACGCAGGGATGTCTCGAAACAAAGGTCTCTGCGGTTTTGTCTGTTTCTCGTGGTCAACAACAGCCTCAGTCTCAGGGCTCAGATAGCTCATGTCTGTAATTTTAGTTTATGCCATCATTATTACAATACGTTAGCCATTTTTCATGCTGTTTATTGGAAATATATTGCATTAATGGTTTATGTGCTCTTTTAAGAATTCAACTAAAACCATAAAATTTAGAGAGATGAGAACAGAGTTCTTTAGGTTTTTAACTAACAAGGCAGATGAGAAATTGATCTGTATGAGTGCTATTTGCTGCAGAAAGACACGTTTTTCTCATGTATGTTGAGTCAATAAAAAAGGGGTGAAGTAAAAATCCAGAGACCAGACCAGAATGGTTTAAATAATCACCTTTATCTCATTTTCACACAAAATTAGAGCTCCTTCTCACAAACTTTGCAACTTTAGTGGAATTTACATTTTAAAAACACAGAAAAAAACAGTAATAAGTTGGGCCTAGACCGTATTTAGTTAACTGGAACTTTCTGGAAAAAAAACCCACAACTTGCTCAAGAGACATTTAAAGCTGCTGAACATAAACCATTAAGCAGAAGCTTGTCACAAAATGCCAAGTGGTTGACTTTAATTCAAAGTGTCAGGATACAAATGTGTCTCTTGCTTCCACTGTGGTATCTAGTTATGCAGCTCCCTGTTAGTTTGATTTCACAGCAACAAAAACATTAAGGTGTTTAAGTTACACTCAGGCGAAACGTAACATTTTCTGCAGAACATCCATTTTCCCTCTTGAATCTGAAAGGACTATCCTGAAAGAGTCCCATTACAGTGAAGAAATTCATGTGTGTGTTGTATGTTGCCACCAGAGGGAGTCTTCTTGGTCAAACACGTAGCAGCTCCCAAAGGGAACGACTCTGTCCTCTGAACATCTGCTCAAAATTCACATCATCCTCAGTGAAGCCAAAGTAACGGAAATATGTTGTGTTTATGTTGTTGTGTTCATGCATTGCACTGTTAATCAAAGTCACTGAGAGAATCTCTCGGGCACATATTTGTCATGATGTCAGTTCATTATTATTAGTCATTATTAGTCATACAGTGGTCATTTTTCATGCATACAGCTGCAGAGCTCTTGCTCGTCTGTTTGACTTTATGGGGCTGTACTGTTGTGGTGAAGCCCATCCGGAGAGTCCACACACACTGGTGGGGCAATTCCCCCGTGTTGCAAGTGACAAGCACCAACCTCGCCTGAACTACAGGCCTATAAAAGGCAAATTCACTCGGTTCGTTTTAGTTTTCTGTAAAACAACTACACGTGTTGGGCTGAGTCTGAAAGCCCGTCCCATTCCCCTGCATATCCATGCTGGAGGAGGAGGAGGCGGCGTGCAGCCCTTTTGTTACCTGTATTAGAGTACCTGGCCGTTGCAAGGTACATGAAGAGATTTAATATGTCTGCAAGGAGTAGAAACAGCGAGTAATATGCTGAGGTTTTAACCAAACCAAAATCCACAGGGCTGCTGGGGCATCGCAGTGACTGCAACTAGATTTTTCTACCTGCACGGCGCAGCAAATGGGAATTACTAATTAGGCTTTACCGTGAAAGTAAGGAGGCACTTCCTCCAAGAACTCATTCACCTTTCAAGTCCGACCCTCTCTCAAGTTTCATTTTGGAGTTCCTTTTCCACCTTTCAGCTCGTCACCAGCATCTCACCTGTACGGCAGCACCATGGATTTCACACGGTCGACGATTTCAACGTTGCTTCACGTTCATGTCGCGGAAAATAGGCGCTATACGACGTGCATCTGGAAGGGTTAGAGAGTCCGCCAATGTGAACGGAAAGCGTGACCACTTTATGTTTCAGTGCATGGCCTCTGGACAAAGTGGGAACGATCATGCACAAACCCCTCCGAAAGCGGAGTATCTACGTGTTCCTGTGTTTTGGCATCCTGTACCTCAGGCTTGGGTGAGTTTTCATTACCTGTGATTGCATGCGCATTGTTTTCTTCGCATGCGCAAACCTGCATAAAAGATTCTCTGACAGTTTAAGTCCTAACAGGAGAGCATCGGCTGCCCTCTGACCTCAAACTTAAGCATGATCTGAAGAAACAGATTTTAATAGGTGCATTTCATTTTCAGTACTTTATTCATCACATCCGAACGTCTGCACCTGAGGGATTGTGTTGTGCGTAAAAGTGGCAGATCAGTTCTCATACCAACAGGCAATATGATTGATTATTATTCGCTCGCAGAGGACTTTTAAGTTCACCTCATGAGACTCCTGCTTCTTTTTTGTCTCCCAAGATAATCTGACCCGCTGTCTAGGCTCCAGATCCAGCCCACCCCTGCATACCTTCATTAATAGCGGCGCACTGTGTTGTATTTCCACATTCCATCGCCCAGACGGAGTTTTTACCTGTTTTGCAATACCTCACCTTGATGCATAACACAGAGGCACTTCTCTCCATTTTTCCACTCTTGCTTTTATCGCAGTGCCTCTCAGGCGTGCTCATATTATGACCCTCAGCTCGACACAAATTAGTATCATGACGAATTCAACATTAAAATTCACCTTTAAAAAAAACCTTTGTCCATGCTGTAGGTGTATGAGGCAGTTAATGTTGTATATTTTCCTCTTGTGCAATACGTAGGCCAAATAGAAGAATGAAAACACTTAGAATATTCTTAAAAAGAACGCCTAAGCTACAAATTGTAAGTAGTACACACCTTATTTCCTTATAATAAGCCTTAAGGGCCTAAGGTTATACAGGTAATTATGCAACAGGTCTGTCCTGCCAAATGTTGATGCTGTGGAAGGAAAACCCAACAAATCAACATTGTTTTTATTCTAAATCTATCAATAGATTGTTTATGTGTCACTCCGCAACTTTTCATGCGCCACTAAACTTGCTTTCTTGAGAATTTTCAACTGCGCGTTAAAACCCCCCCAGAAGTCATTCACTTAAACATAAGCTGCAGCCCATTTTCAACAGACTAAGTCCATAGCTTTGAGGCTCTTCTATTTATCTCGTAGGATTGTGGGAGATCCCTGCAGCCGCAATGAATCAAACTAAAGAAATTGTCAGCCCTCCCTTTCAGAACCTCATGTGGAGTGAAGTGCGTGACTCACAGATGCTGCACATCACACGACGGTAGCTCCAGCGTGGGGGGGGGAAGTCACCTATCTCTGTTTCAACTTTAAGCCCAAGGAGTTAGCTCATTCCTTCCATCCTTTCACTGTGGCTAAATCTTTCATTGCACCCTCTTCATTTACAATGACTGGAGCCTGCAGGTGTTGAGTGAGAGTCGCGATGCTGAGGCGATAAAAGCCCCTCCGCTCACTGAGCTCCGCGACAAAAATCTCCCCAAGTATTTTATTTCTCTGCAGATCCAATCTCGAACAACAACAGTTTTATCTTTTATATCTTCACCTTTAGCAAAATCCTACAGTGTGAGGAGATTATTATTGCATTTTACAGCAGGGCCACGAAGCGAATTCTTGAATCCAGCCATCAAACAACATCAGAGCGCACCAGACAGGCAGACAGAGCAGAAATATTATAGACGCCTATAGGAATATTATCGTGTTACCACAGGAAATAATAGGTCACTGAAGCTCACATTTGAGCACCACAAAGATAGTTTATGTCTCTCCGGAAATAGTATAGGAAAACTTTTTACCAGAGAACATTAAGCTGTGTAGGGCCGAAAAATAACACAACAACATTATAGAAAAACACGAAAAATTCTTTTCAGCAGGATAATGATGCGCACTCTCACACTGATGCCCACGCAGAAATATAACGAGAAGCAGATCTGTCACACTCTGAAGACTTTTGTGCGTTTTGACACCAACTTGTTGATTCAGAGCGACACATCCTGCCAGACAATTTTTTTTTTTTTTTTTTACCACATGAAGCTGTGAGGATGATGTGAGGCTCGAGGAGCCAGCGTCTATGTTTATTTATTTCTGGCTGGATGGTGGGGTGGGGTGGAGGAGGAGGAGGAGGAGGTGGTGGAGGAGGAGGAGGAGGAGGGGGTATGGAGGGTGATGATGAATGAAACCTCCTGCACGTCCAACGGGGATCGGATCAGTGTCACCCTATTGTCCCGTTGCGGCAAAGTGGGCGGATAGCAGTGTCTCTCCCTGCCCAATGGCAGGCACGACTCTCATGAGAGCGGAGAGAGGCACATTTCTGCCATGCAAAATCCCTAAAACCATCATCATTCCGGCTCGGGAACCCACAGTACTGTGTAACAGCCTCCGCCGCTGAGAGATGACAGAGCCAATCTCAGCGCACACACGGCCCTGGGAGCTTGGAGCTGCGTAGAGCCACCCCGCCAAAGACAAGGAGACTCACGGCACCTCTTTTTGATTTTTTGTGCGAAAGGGACTTAAAACCGGGAACTAAGGGAGTTTTTTTTCTCATCCTGTCCGCGAAAGTCTCACTCAATCCGAACGTGGCCATTTGCTCAATGTCATCATGATCATCTTCTCGTCGCGCAGTGTACTGCTGTCAGTCTATTATCCACAGATCTTCCTGATCCTGACGAGTGGCAGCTACCTGTAAGTTTGAGCCAATTACCGGGGTGCTTAATTAACTTCAGAGAGTGCGCGCGCTCATCCTCAGCAACACAAGAGCTGCACGGCTTTGCTTTCGCTCCCGTGCAGCTTTCCTACCGGACAGCTGGCTCTATATTTCCTATTTCCTAATCATTCAACGCCGGCTGTGGGATGAATTTCTTTCGCTCTCCGCGTCCACAGACAGGAGATTCTTTTGAGTTTGTTTTATTGTGTTATCAAATTGTAACGGCACAGGGAGCAGACGTAGCCAAAGTTACACCTACTCAGTGAATGTGATTAAATTCTAGGGTATTTTTTTCCACACACTTGTTCATGTTATACACGCGTAAAATCCTCATCAGTGGAGAGATCGAGGGGGAAATGATCCACGTGGGAATAAACTAATTAGGTGTAAACCTGAACCCGCTCATGTGCAGTCTGATGGATGTCTTGTGAGTAAGCAGTGATGGTTTGTGTGTCCAACATATATTTTGCAAAATCAGAAAAACAAAACATATTAGAAGCTGCTACATGGGTTCGTTTTGGCCACAGAGTGGCAGAGATGTTCAAGACAATTGGATGCTGAGATTCTGTCTTTTTTCCCGTGAGGAGAATTTAACATAATATATGGGCAGTTTTTTTTTTGGTAAAGTATGCGAGCAGCGTTAACCTGTCAGAGCGTGTGAAATATTATCTCCGCACATTACCTCATCTCTGGTTTATTCTCCGTATTTCGATGTTATCATTTGAACCCACATCTAAGAATATCTGCCTGCAACATGCAAGTGATTGACGCAATAATGCGCTGCGGCTTTGAATTAAACGAGAAATTACTCTTGCAGGAGAACACTGGC
>JAQFJA010000023.1:22221074-22234782 GCA_029874485.1 Naso brachycentron
TAATTTTACACACTGAAATTGAAAACATGAAAATAAAGTGAATAAATGTTCTTTTGTGTCACTGAACTTTAGGGCTGGGTTTTGGCAAGAACTTCACAATACGTTAGCATCATGATACATGGGTCACAATATGGTACAGATAACGCTAACATAAATATTGCAGTACATTGTCGTATCAATTTTTTGGTATAGCCCTAATCTGCGCTTGTATGTTTTTTGTTTTGTAATAGCTGGGCTGACTGAAAATAAGGGTAAGACATTATTTAAATTTATTTAAATTATAATGTTGTCTTGAAATGATTATGAAAACAAGATAGTGGAGATCTCATTTTGTTTCTCAAGGCTGGTCTGGTTTTGTTGTGTGAAAGAAACTCAGAGATGTATTCTGAGTCTATCCGAACTATTACAGTTATGGTGCTTGGAGCAACCAAAAAGGACCACAGTTGCATTTCAACAATCGTTTTTTACTTTATTCATCATCTTCATCAGAATCTTGGTCCATATTTGATTGACACAGTCTAGCTTGACAGTTTGATCAGCAGGTTTTCCATGGACTAATATCTCACAGTGCTGTGATCACTGTGGTCACAGTGATGTAGAATGTTGACCAGGTTACATTTAAAAGAATTACAAGAGCATTTGTAGTCAGTGATTATGATCCCTTAAATTTTATTTGTTGTTGCAGGCTTAAAATAATCATTCCTTTGCTCCCCCCCACACACACATATCTCGCATTTCTCCTCTCACACGCTGCACTACAAGCTCCCGGTTTGAGGACAACAAAATACTTGCAGATTGTAAATGCATTGGCAGAACTCCTTCCCCTTCTCGGAATCAGTTGATGGTCATTTGTGGTGAAATCATATCCTTTCAGAATGCAAGCACAACATCACAGTCCAACCTTAGGGTAATAATGAACGGACGAGAAAACCTAATGACCATGTGGTTCCATTCGTCCTTTGTTTTTTGACAATGTAAAAGGAAATGCAAGTTGAGATATTAATTTTGACCAGCTGAATAAACTCCTTTGAAATCATGCGGTGATGCAATCTTAATAACAGACATTCAAGTTAAATATCAACTACAAGATAAACATTCTTCTGTTGAATTCGAATAAGTCAGTTGTAAAGTGAAACTGTAGCCACCCACGTTGTTGACCCTGTGATTATTTTAAAATTAGAAAAAGAAATAATCCATCTATAGAATCAACAAATTTCTTTACTTGTTATATGTTAAAGGTTGCTATCGTTGGGTGAGTGAAGCTTTATGGTTAAATTTTACTTGAAGAAACTTCAGTATTACCCTGTTTGACATGTAAGCTTAGTCAGCTGGATGAGTGTTTTACCCAGGACGAGCTTAAGAAAGACAGTCAAAAACTCATTCTTCAAAACTGGGGGATTTTCAAGAGCACACAATCGGATACTTTGACACTGGTGAACTCTCCCAAAATACCATCAATCACCTCACTGCCGCCAAGGTTTTTTCCCTTTGTGGGATTAGTTTCTTGTTGGTTGTGTGTACGCTACAGGCAAGTCGTTGTGACGAACTCAGAAATGTAATCGTTCACCCAAGTCTGTTATCCCATATTGATAAAAATGTATGTAAATATCATAAAAGGATTCTTTACTGAGGCTGCTATCGCAAAAAAGATAAAATATCTGCGATGCATTGAGTATCTGAGCTACCATAAAAACTGCAGATTCACTGCAAAGCAGCCAAGTACTTGATACCATACGGATAACGGTGTGGAAATGATGCGTGCATTGTGTTATGGTGGAACGGTGGTGGATAAAAGGCCTATTTTTCAGCCCATCATCATGTGGGTAGCCGTAATCCTCTCTGCCCTCCTCTATGCGAGTTCAGAGGAAACAGAGCAGTCGTAATACAGCATGTGTGTGTTTGTCCCAGTGTGTAGGATCTTTCCCCTAACTTTATCAGATAGGAGAGTCTGATGTTTTGTTGTTCTAAAGTGTGTGGGCTGTGGTCATCATGGCTCGGTAAAGGTCATCTCTTACTCTTTTTCTCCCAATGTTTCGCCTCACATCCCCTGCCCACAACATGCGTCTGGATTGAGGGTGGGGCCTCTCATCCTACACGACCAAACAGCGCTATCATCGCCCAGGCCCCTTTGCTTGTTCATTCATCGGCTCTGTCTCTGTCTCAGACTGTGTGGGTGTGCCGGGAGCTGAGGTCCCTCTTCTTTCCCTCACCCATCTCTCTCTCCTGCCCACCCACTGTCTGTCTGCTGACGCGGCCCGGGGTCATTCTGGGCCCTGGCCCTCGGGCCCCTGTGTGTGTGTGTCATTCGCCCCTCCCAACGCTGCGATGATGTGTTATCGGTGGGATCTGCGTCTGTCTGTGTCTGCCAGTGCCGCTAGACGCAGGAGGAAACAGGATGCGAGAGGATCAACTGTAATCTCACAGCGCGCTTTGTTCCACACAATCCCAGGCCGATCACTGTATTCTCTACACGCAGGGCCGCCACTGGACATATACATGTGCCAACAATCACACCGCTACTGGCCCACTTAGGTGAGAGCGCAGAGAGAGGGAGAGTTAGTGGGTTTGAGGCAAAGAGACTTTGGTAGGAGGAAGAGGATGTTAACAGACCTGGAGCTTCATTTGAGGGTTTGATGAATATCAACGAATATGGAAATGTTAGGTCTGGAGGATTCTTTTGTAATGAGGAAACATGTCATCTGTGGCATATTTGACTTGCTGATTATAGTGCTGATGTTAATGATATCTTCAATGACATGATGTGGGATTGATATATATCTCAGTAAATATGTTTCCATTGAAGATGAAACAGAGGCAAATGGGATCGAAATTGAGGAAAATCCTAAACTCTGTCCTTAAATGAACTCCATGATTACCATGTAGAGCACATGCAGGCCTCCACATCCAGATCTGAGCAGGTGAGGTCCTGATTCGGTCTCATCATTAGGATGAAAGGGTGGAAAGAAGGATTTGTGCTTGTTTTAGCAAGTCTCGGTATTCAGTCAGAGAGCTTTATCTACACCTCAGGGAGATCAGGGAAGAAAAAGGATGCTTTTGAGTTGCTTTCTGTCAGCCCAATTTTCTATGCCTGGGAGGCAGCTTACTTAGATTCTCAGCATTTAATACCGGCAACATTAAATACCCTCATAATTGTTCAAGCTTTACTTCTCAAAGCCCTCTTCATTATGTGAATCAGACTCGGGACCCTACAGTGAGCATCTGTGCCAAAGCATGTCACTTCCTCAGCTCCATGATGTGAGTACACTGAGAATGTGGAGCCTAGTTCTGGTAAAACAATATTATTTTATTGTACAGGAACACGGCTGTGCTAATTCCTCAAGCTGCAAACCTCACGGACCACAACTTTGTCTATAATTTGCTGGGAGCATATGTTCATAGCAACGGTACATAAAGCGGAACGGAAAACAGTAGTAGAGATCGCATTAGTCAGTTCAGTGATTGGTATACAAAGCAAAGGGGTTTTCCTCCAACTTTCCTCCCCTTCCATGGGGCCCTGGAGTTGCAGTTCCATGGCTGGCTTGGAGTTGGTTAGAGCTTGTTTTCAGTATTTTGCGTGTCATTACTTTATTATAAATGTGCAGGACGGAAAAACAACTTTTTTAACAGAGTGCACGAATTTATACCTACATTTAGTGTGATAAAAAACCTGAAAGTATTTTAGATTTTTAGATTGATTCATTTTTGCAGATATTCATATATTTTTAAAAATACTCTTGAATAAAGTTTTGCATTTTTGAATAAAGAGTAGTCAAGACTCAGCTCAAGAACACTTATTTGGAGAGTTAAAGTGCTGCAAGGCAGAGAGAGAAGGGGGAAAAAAAGGGGATAAGTAGAAAACCATCAACAGGATTTAGTTTAAAGTCAGTAAATCTACATGTAGCTCCAGAAAACTGCTTTTATTATCTCCTTTTCCACCTTAAATATATCGTTGTTCGTTAATGAGGCAACGTAACAGGTGGGTTTAGGGATTTTTAATCTGCAGAGATCTCTACATGAAAAGTTTCTCATCCTGTTCAGAACACACTGACAGTCAGCATCACCACAAGTGTAAGGACTGCTGGCCACCAGCAGGTGACACTTTCCCCTTTGTTCACTGTAGTGCCATTTGTCCGTGACAGAATGTCCTTGTGCTTAATGGATATGAAGCTCTGAAACTCCTGTGTCGTTGTGTTGTGCAGATGAAATTTTCTTATGCAATCCAATCCTCCTCTGTCCCCAGGGGTGAGAGTGCATGTCTGGGATGAGGGGGCCTTTAAAAAGCTTTCCCCTTCGCTGCTCCACCAGCAGGCTTGTCTTGTGTAAAGAGAAGAAGCCATTCAGCTGCACTGCTGAGCTCTCTGTGTCTGTGTGTGTGTTTTCCTATGGCTTGGCAAGACCTCCACCAGTTATCCAGCCTAAACTCTTTCTCTCCAACCCTTTTCATCTGCTGAATTTCTCCTCCTATCCTCTTACTATATCAGGTCCTCCTCACATTTGCAGTAATAAAGTCTGATGTGTGCTGCAGTGCTCTTACAGCTCTACATCTGCATGCTTCACTGCAGGACGCTCTGGCCACAGACCTGCATATGTGCCTGCACAGCCTCAATTGTCAGAATTAAAAGTTTTGTGGTCAAGTTTGCTGACACAAACAAGAAAATTGACTTAGGTTGTCCGTAGTTTCCTCTGTGCCAGAAACTTTACATTAACTTAAAGCTAACAAGAATTAAAAATAGCTGACCAAGCGTAACATAATCTGTAGATACCCTGTGCAGATGAGATCTGTCTGGATAGTAACCTGGAAATGCAAAATAGTATCCAGAGAGTAAAGTAAAAGATGTATTATGCTCATTGCCCATTGCGTGTCTCAGTAGATAGAAAACCGTCAGTTTGGATTTAAACTCTTTATCTCATGATGGGATTGGCACACACTACAAAATTGACCTTTGGTTTTATTTGGAACAGAGCTCGTCCAAGTTCCTGTAGTATATCTTTGCCCTTTTCTCCCTCGTCAGCAACAAAGCTCTTGAGTGGTGAACAAAGCGAGGCCTGTTGAGGTCAGCGGCAGTATTACAACATCAGCTCGCCTATACTACACCATCGCTGCCCGTACAGTGTCATAGGCTGTAAATCTCCTGTGCTGTGTCATTTGAAATTTGTCTAGCGGTGTTCCTGCCTCCGGCTCTAAACACAGATTTCTGTCTTAGCGGCGAGCCACTACATCCAGAGATTTCTTTTTGTGTCCCACTTTGAGCAATTGGTTAAAAGACCTGACGTGCATTGCAGCAGGGGCCGTCGTCCAAAGTGGTGTGGTCAGTTACTGTGAAGGCCAAGGCACACTGAGTCAGTAGCCTTGATACAGCAGCACATAGCAAGACTTTTTGTGCTTGTTTATGAACTCTTGTACCTGTTCTGAGTGAAGCAGGGCCCATCTTCTTCCTCCTGACTTTCTTGGATGGTGTAGCAGACACTTGCCACTAAACTCCATTAGACATCTGGTTAAATATTCCCCCATTCTTCTCTCCTGGATGTTTCCAAGTTCATTGAGGTTTTTCTGGTCACTCCAATTTTCCACTGGCAGCTAGCAAGGCTATCCCAGGGTGGTTCCTCCTGGAGGGCTGTCAGGACTCTGGGGCCAGCCACTGCAGGGCTGTCTGCTGCTGTTATGGGTGCTTTTTCTCCTCTGCATTTCATCAACTGCATGGCTATTCAGGGATGCAGCATCTTCCTTTCCAAATGATGTTGCAGGCAAAACATTTGGCACAAAACATACTATTGTTGTGAAAACATAAAGTTTCCAAGTTGTGGTTTTTTAAATATATTTTTTTGTTCAGTGCATGCAGAACCTTTGGTTTTTGATTACTGTCACTTCAGGGCACCAAAATGCCAAAAATACCAAACTGTTCATCATGCATTCTATTTAAATTTTCACCTGAGAATAAGTCTCACTAAAGTTCAAGCACATATGTGGAGTGATTGTCAGTTTTATTTTTTTATATTTATCAATGAAGTATTGTCACAGGTAATATGTTTTGGATTTGTTTGAATAGGCAAGAGAGAGATTGAATGCTCCATCAACATCTTAAACCCAGCAGCAAAAATATTTGAAGCGCTAAAAATCTGATTTCCGATGTCTCTTTACTTCATTGCATAAAGAAAAAAGAGTCTTGATCGCCATAGTTCCGTGGCTTGTGTAATTGGCTTTTATTATGACCAGGCAGAGCCTTGGCAGTGCCAGACCCACCAGGGGGTGACAACCAGTACAAGTCCCATCATCATCATTTTCCCCATGAGCAGCACAACTCAATGGGCCTAGAAATGGGCACGCATATATGGCTCAGGGAACCACCCTTTCTCTGGAAACTGCTCTTATCCTGTTATAAACATCACAGTGACGCTCTGTTTGTGCGTCTGTGTTCAAATGGGGATTTAACAGTCAGTATGTGTGTGAGGGTGGAGGGTAGTGTGAGTGTGTTGTGTATTTTTATTATGTGGCCAGTCACATTTGCGTGCATATGCATGCGCGTAAGTGCACATACATTACGGTTGTGCGCCTGCATCTGCGCATGTGTCTGAGGTGGGGGCAGCAGAATGTTACCACAAGCTGGTGGGGCACAGCTCTGCTGCTAACCAAAGGAGCAAGTGGTTGTGAGTCAGTCCCCACCGGCAAACCTGTGGCCATGGTATTAGCTCTGCAGCACCAGTGCCAAGATAGGAAATTAACAGTGGCTTTGGGTGAAAAAGTCTCTGAGAGTTCAGAAGAAAATGCCCCTGAGATGAGAATAAGAGGTGCAAAAAGTCCCTCTTAAGAAGGAAGAGGAAATGCAATAAAAAACAGCTGCAAATGACTGCATGTAAGAAGTTTATTTAAAAGCACTTAACACAAATTACTGGTGAAATGCTGGAAAAATGCTCCATAAAATTAGGCAATAGACAAATTCAAACCCCAACATATAAGTATATTTTACTTTTTCTACTAAATGCAAAGCAGTCGTGCCTCGGCTAGACTCCAGCTCGCAGCCTTGGCTCTATCTGACCACAATGTCTGGGCCCATTAAATAAGGTAAAATAAGCAAAGACTTTACGTCTAGTAACTTTTAGAATTGTTTAAAGTTTATTTGGTCAGGCGAAATAACACAGGCCATACTGTATTTTCTTCTCTTGTGTCTGAGAGGTGTTTTTTTCCCTCCTTATTTCCACTTTTCATTGTACTTTGCTGGTAGAGATGTAAACATTTTTTCCATTTGCTTATTTAAGAATATTTTTCTGCACTAAATGTTTACGAAATTCCCGAAGTTCATTTGGTTTTTCATCGTTTTCAAAACTGTTATAGCGCCTTTTTGTACTTCTAAACTTTTGTACATTCATTTTATTTAAAATTCATTCCTTTAAAAACACTGTACAGATCTTATTCTAGATGTTACTAGACTTTATTTACAAATAAAAGTCTCTGAGGAATCTCTGACCACAGAGGATTTGACACATTCTCTGCACTCACACCCAAATCTTCTGCAGTATGCAGTGACATCAAGTCACAATATCCAGAACGCTGAACTTGCTGCTTAGATCTGAGGTAACAAAGTGAAGTTTGTTGTCAGATTGCTCTGACAAGTTTCTTGTCTGTTTGTCTAAAAGCCATTGAAGAAATGCTAAGTAATCAAGGAGCTTTTGGCCCTCTGATGGGCAGAATAAAATGCATTTTACCTAGAGAGATTCAAATAATTGCAACTGAGTACATTACACAACATACATCAAAAAGTCTTACAAAACATTCCTCTCTGCTCTGCGGTTAGCCTTGTTTCAGCTGCTCAGCCCCTTCCAGATGACTTCCAGTTGAAGAGAGATTGGGGCTGTAATAGCCCACAGTCTGTTTTAGACCAGGGGAGGCCTTTTAAGCCAGACCTCTGCAGCCATTAGGAGAGACACAGAGGGCTTTAAAAGAGAAAGGAATGATATGGCATGTTGTAATCGACTTTTGGCTAAATGTGTGTGTGTAGTCTTTTAGTAGCCTTTTCATCTTGTTATTTGAAAACAGGGTTTTGGTTCAAAAAAGCAAACAATTTGAAAATACCACATTGGGTTTTCGGGGTTTGAATAGTGTTTTTTGTTTATTTTTTAAAAGATATTTTTTGTGCTTTTTGGCCCTTAATTGATAGGACAGCTGAAGGATTGGGCAGGAAATGGGTGAGAGAGAGGGAATGTCATACAGCAAAGGGCCGAAGAGTAGAATCGAACCAGGGCAGCTGCACCGAGGACACAGCTTCTGTACATGGAGTGTCAGGGACTCCCTGAATAGTGTTTTTCACTATTTTCTATAAATGATAAATCAATTAGTAGAAAAATAACCGCCATACTAATTTACAATCATTTAACCATTGTTTGAAGCACAAATGTGTTTCCATAATACTGAACACATTCAAATCTACTTTAACATTTGTTCATTTGTGTAAGATATCTACTTTTTGACAGTGCATTTCGCATTATATCATTGAGCCCAAGCAGTCAAAAAGTGTGTTCAGCTTACAGAGAATAAATAGTTCTTCACTTTGAGCGGTCAGATAAAAGCACTGACATCGCATAAATTGGAATTTTAAGATTTTCACACAGTATGTAGAGGTAAAACACACAGCACAGATAAAAATACCTTCTGTTGAGGTTTATCTGCTGACCTTATCTCGTGCATTCTCGATGCGATCTTGTTGTTGCTCCCTGGAGTGTCTCTTGTCTTGTGAGTGAGGCAGCGAGACCTGCAGACCCCAGCTGTTTGCAGTGTGGGCAGCAGTACAAGGTGCTCCTGTAGAGGAATTCAGCACTTTGGACAGCACCTAGACCAGCTCTCCCTACACTGGAATTCCAACACTGCACTCTCACAGGCTGGGCCCGAGGACTTTGCGGTTGGAAATATGACCACATTCCTACTAAGGTGCAGGAGGGAAGACGTTTGGGAGAGGGAAGGAAAAATTGGTAGCTTATCGAGAGGATGGAGCTGACTCAAAATTTATGTGCTGTTTATTACGGTCAAAATCTCTGCTGCATCTAATAATGTAACTGGAGTGGCGTGCTGAAAGTTTGCTGTGGAGAAGGTATGGTGGACAGCACTAGCCACAATAAGGACGAAATTCTGACTAAAACAACTTTGGAGGATGTTTAGTGCTGATATATGAAAGATACTTGGCTTTAAAGATTTACAAAATAAATGCAGGATGTGAAACTGTTGTCTGTCATTTTCATCTGACATACAGTATGATTGCAAGGGTCTTTAATGCTTGTAGTGAGTACTTTGTTTGGGGTGTGCTTTAGTAAAAGTGAAAGAAGTGCAACAGCTAAGGAGTGTCAGTCATTTAAAAACTTGTATATGGCCAGGATTTCATCTCATCCCAGTATTTCTTAACAAAAAAACTCTCTTCCCTCTTTCAGGCAGTCGGGAAGCAGCGTTCACCTATGCCATCACAGCGGCAGGGGTGGCCCATGCTATCACAGCGGCGTGCAGCCAGGGCAACCTGAGCCAGTGCGGCTGCGACCGGGAGAAGCAAGGGTATTACAACCAGGAGGAGGGCTGGAAGTGGGGAGGCTGCTCGGCTGACATCAAGTATGGAATCGAGTTCTCTCGTCGCTTCGTGGATGCACGCGAGATTAAAAAGACCCCACGCCGCCTGATGAACTTACATAACAACGAGGCAGGGAGGAAGGTAAAGAGGTTTTTCTGTAATCTGAGATGCTTTGCCAAAAGTGTTTTTCTAGAAGTAATCCAGAGAATGCAACAGCAAAACCCTTCTGAACCAAGTCTCGAAATATAAATAAAATTAAGCAATGCGCCTGACACTGAAGAAAAAGACTACCTGTTTTAGAAATTATTTCTGATGCACTACAACTATGTTTTTTGTGTTTTTTTGTGGTTTTAGCCACCATTCTTATCAGTAGCAATTACTGTCTTTAAGTTAGCACCAGTTACAGTATAACTCCTGCATAGAGATCAAATGAGCACTGTACTGTATGTACAGGGTCGATGCGGACATGAAAGAGTGTATGGCAAGCCAGGCTATGATTGTTGACTGAAAAACTTGAAGCTGTTCTCATACAGGAAATTGGACTCTGGCTGTCTGAGTGAAAACCAGGAAACCGAAATGCTAAACCATTTTGAATCTGTACATTACAAGCACTGCAGTTAATATTGTGACCCATCAATTACGAGGGTGCTAAATGATTCGAAGCAGATTTTGCCACATTTTTTTTTTTAAACCACAAAGTAATGAGAGTTAAATTGAGGAATTGTTCTGTAATTGGTGCTAAAACATTACATATAGCAAATTTATCTGTTCAGATATAGGATTGTACGAAACAGAAAGATGGCCAGCCTTATTTTAAAACACAAAAGCTTCTCTTATTATGTATCCACCACAGTATACAGACCGACTTTTTCATTTGACATATCCATCATTCTTGCTGTAGTTTTTCCCTGTGTGTTGAGGGATTATTAACAACATTGTGGGTGCAGTCACTTTTGTTACGATCTTCAAATATTGTGGTTTAGATCATCTGGCTAAACTGTTTAGGTTTGTTTACAGTCTGGCAGATTGTTTTACTACTCTTGTTAACTTGATCATTTTGTGAGTACAGTGCTAACATTAGCTTTGCAGTAGAAACGATGGCCAAAAATGATACAGAAATATTTTATACTTTCTTGAAAATAGATGACATGAAATATTCTTCCTTTTAAGGACACAAAACATTATGAGTCGAGAAACATGCATGTGCTTATGCATGGATGCATAGATGTGTGTGTTAGTGTGTTTTTTTGCAGAAGAGCAAACAGTGCCAGATAAAGAGCTAAGAGACCCGCAGTCATGTGACAAAGGACTGTGAATGACCAAGTTGCTGATGGATTGATCACCTAGTTTGCCTTTCAGCAGCTTGTTTTGCTTCAGCCAGTTATTGACACTTCTTTCCATTCTGAGAGGGCGTCTTTTATTTCTGAGAGTGTGTTGGCAAACCTCATTATGGACATGTTTGTTTGCTATTAGTCATCTACGAACAGTCGTAGAGGAAAGAAAAAGAGAAAGAGTGTGAGGGGTAAATAAAAGAGACGAGATGATGTTATGTTGATTAATGGAACTAATTAATAACTTGGGCTTTATTGTGTCCACTGGGAAAATGAGGGCTGGCCAGTGTTTGCCAGATGGAAGACTGCCATCCCCTCTTTCCAGTTCCTTTCATGGAATTATGAAGTGTAAAGTCAGGAACAGGATATTATTGCAGTTCTCTGCACAATACCAAAACATGTCACTGCCATTTGACTGCGTCTATTCAGGGTGTGAAAGCAGGCCGACAATGCCGGTGTTAACACAGCAGTCTGATAGGGTCTGTGCTGCATGCCAGGGTGCTGGCATGTTGGACTGTCAGGGTTGGAGTTGGCACGGTCGCTGTTCTCACTCTAGGGGTTGGAAAATCAGATTGTAGGAGGATGTGCAAAAGTCAGATTTCCTCTTTGCTAAGACAGTAGGAAGCCAGACTTTTTCTCAGACTGAAGGAGGTTATTGAGGATATAGAGGTCTGAGCCTTTGCTGACTGTACACTCTGTTTTTCCCAATTTACACATAGTCACGTCATGTGTTGAGTGGATAACTACTGAGTATCATAAAACTATAATCCAAGAAGCATTCCAGATGGGTTGAAATCTAATTGTCCAAAAAAGCTTTAGTTTTGCTTAAAGTCCATAAATGTGAATCACCCATGCATTAGTGTTAAGTTTATGAATCGTACTTAGCCAAATTATGATTAATGCTAACTGTTATATGTTGTAACTAAACTGCTATACTGCATGCTATCCTTCTTTTTTGCATTTTTGGCACTCATTCAAAAGCTTTTGTTAGATTATTGCCACACTCTTGACTGAAGTGCAGACCCTGATTTACATGTTGCATGGGAAAAACTAGACAGATCACCATCAGATTTCCGATCTGGCCGGAAGAAATGTGTGAAATATGTTTAAAAGACTGTGTTGTAAGATGCTTTATAATAGGGCCAGGTAAAAAAATCGATTCATCAGTGCATTGCAATAAAATGTTTACCAATTCACTATTGATTTAGAAAATCCTGAAATCGATCCACAAAAAAAATGTGTTGTCATTAGGGCTGAAGCTAAGGGACCTCCCACCGATAAAAATAGGATCAGGGAAGATGTAATTAATTTTTGGACAAATTTGAGACTAGAGATACAAATACTGTCTACCAGTGATTAAAAATAAAAATGAAACTGACTGCATGTTCTGTGTAGCATGCACAGACTGATGTTAACGATATGGTTGTTTGCTTGCTAGCAAATGAGTTTGACGTTTGCATTTACAGTAAGCTAATGATCAAGTCAACAATTAAAATCTCTGTCATCTAACCGTCCCATTTTGTCCCGCAACATGTCACCTCTCCCCATCACAGGTTATTGTCAGCTCCTCCAACATAGACAGAGCAGTTAGCAAGCTTAATAGTTTCAATAGGCTTTTTTTGCATACAAGCGTTATTAATATTTCCATCCAGTGAATGATGATGATCTCTGACCTGCACAGTCAATGCACAACGGCTCTGAGATGAGAGGTTAATGTTAATGTTTTATTCTTTGTTTGTTAGGGAATATTGAAATGGTTAAATAAATTTGGGGGTCAGTTTATTCTAAACTAAGACCGATAATACACACATTATTATTCAAGAAATATCAGAAGGTACTGTAATGAGTTATGTGGGTATTTCTGTCACCTACATGTATTACTGAGTCGATAATGAAGCATTAAATCAATATCTAATTGAATCGTGACACAAAGAATTTAAATTGAACTGAATTGTGAGGTTCTTGACAATACCCAGCCCTACTTGACAAAGAAATGACATGTTTTACACATGGCACCTTAGTAATTTTGTGGTGATCATTATTTATTGTGAAAATAGTTTACACGTACCATTTATAGATCTTGTTTTTTTCACTGTTTACTTTAAATAAGGTCAGCTGGCTCTTGTATCATGCCATGAAAGCTTGCATTAAAGAAAAGCAAAAACAACATGTTCAAGACAAATGAGCTGATTAAAATGATCCTGATTCTGATAAGGAAGGAAGTGGTGCCTCCAGTTGGATCAAGCTGAGATTTTGTTCATAAATGACTGATAAGAAGTGCCATTAGACTGAAAACTCTAATTACAAAAGATTCCGTGACTAAACCAAATGTTGTAACATAAAAAAAACACCTAGTGAATCATCAGGTCTGTTTCAGCTTGCGTTAGGGCTATGTGTTTGACTAGTAATCTTCAGATGGGAATCGAGCCATATTGGACTAATTAGCAACAGATGAGAGACTTTGATGGACACAGTTTAAGTAAATGTTTCCATGGATCTGTCAGACTCCTTATGCCAGGCATTCCTTGTGGTTTTCGTGCTTTACATTTTTTGGAAATCCTCATTGTGAATCAACATCCGAGGCAAGATTGATAGCTGACCCCCAGGCCCTCATGCTTTTATGAAGTCAGGGAGCTCATGTTTTTTCAATCAAATGTCCTCAAATCAGGAAACCGTGGCCACATGAGCCCGTGGACGAGACAGACAGATATTGAACAACTCGTGTGAACATTTCGTAAGTGATAGAAATGATGAAATGTGCCGCTGGTGAGGCGAGGTGCCAGGAAAAATCTGCACTGGAAAAAAACCCTGCCGACCAAACTTACATCTTAT
>JAQFJA010000023.1:22234980-22246718 GCA_029874485.1 Naso brachycentron
GGTTGTTTAGTTTCTTATTCCCAGGGGACAAAGGATTGACACTTAAATACCGATGACAGCACACAATATTTCCCATATGCACCAGGATTAGGCAGTGGAGAAAAGACAGTCTGCCCTTTGTACCGTATGTGGAGATAACCACAAAAAGCAACTAAATCCAACCCTGAGTATGTGCATGGCCTAAAAAAGACCTATGTTCTTACATTTATTTTTATTTAGGCATGTGGAGACATTTCTTTCTGTTTATCACAAAGTTGTTTAGGTAATCAAATGAACATTGAGTTTCTTGTCCAGCTGTGAACAATTAACAGTTTCTCTTTGTTTTGTACTGCATGTGCAGCACATTTAATGACACAATAATCTGAATTCAAATTATCCAAAAAGATTGATAGCTGTATGAGATCTTTTTTTTTTTTTTTTTCTGAGTCATTGATGTGGTTTTGGGAAGGTAGACAAAATTACAGGATGGAATATTACCAGTAAGTGCAATTTTCTCTCCTTCCGAACATGCAACTGCTTGTCATCTATGACACAAAATGTGGATATGCTTAGATCTGTCGCCCTGCACTTAAGTCAGACTGGTCTTTCAGATTTTAAGTTTGTGGCTTGGTGCATGGTAAGAATAGAGCTGCTGTGTCATTTTGCCAAATCTTACTGATATGTTTTTGCATTTGCAGTGATGAGTTGTCAACAGTATCCACAACAAAAGCGTTGATAGATATTCAGAGATCTATGTTGTATAGGTGTTTGCATGTCAGTAAGTGATTACACTGGTTCACTCATAATAAAAAAAGACTCTCTTATCTTTAGTGCCCTATAGACATGCAGATAGTTGCTGTTGGCTTAATGTTTTTTATAGAATAGACAGATTAACAAGGACAATGTTTCTGAAAGATATGGTACTCTTAGATTTACTTAAAACTTGGCTTGGTGTTTTGATGTGTCAAAACGTGGACAAATCAAACCAAAACTGTCTCCATAGCTAGATACAACTGGAGGTAATTAATAAAGTTTTCAACTGTTAACTCCTTCTATTATTTTGTGGCTAGGTGTCTAATTTTTTGTCTGTATTTTGTTTTCTCTATTACTCTCCAGGTTCTAGAAGAAAGGATGAAGCTAGAGTGCAAGTGCCATGGTGTCTCGGGCTCCTGCACCACCAAGACCTGTTGGACTACTCTCCCCAAGTTTCGTGAGATTGGCTACGTACTCAAGGACAAGTACAATGAAGCTGTGCACGTGGAAGTAGTCCGCGCGAGTCGACTGCGCCAGCCCACCCACCTCAAGGTGAAGCAGACTCAGGGCTACCGTAAACCCATGGAGACAGACCTTGTCTACATCGAGAGGTCGCCCAACTACTGCGAAGAGGACGCAGCCACAGGGAGCGTGGGCACCCAGGGACGCCTGTGCAACCGCACTTCGCTACATACAGACGGCTGCGATCTTATGTGCTGCGGGCGGGGCTACAATACACACCAGTACACCAAAGTTTGGCAGTGCAATTGTAAGTTCCAATGGTGCTGCTTCGTCAAGTGCAACACGTGCAGCGAGAGGACGGAGGTGTTTACCTGCAAATAAGGACGTGAGGAACTCAGTGCCAGGAAGTGAGGCGCCAAGGACTAGCTGAATGAGGAAGACTCAAGCGAGCGAGATAAAAGTGTGACGTGGACCAGTGAAAGATTTTGAAATAAAGGAATGGAATTTACACTATCAGCTCTTCATGGCATCGTTTTGCACAGCAGAATCTATCTAATTTCTTTCCAGAAAGTTAATGCTAAATATCAGTAGGTTATACCCGAGAACTTTACTGTCATATAGAGATTGTGCTCATGTACTGATGTATCCACAGTGAAGTTGGGACTACAGGTAATGAATGAGGCCCCTGCTGGGAACTGTGCTTTGCACTCTGGGATTTGTAATTGTTAAATTCACAAGAGACTCGTGCATGGAAAGGAGACACAGTAACCTGGGAGTTGATCAAAATGACAGCAGCTGATGAGGTCACTGGGAGAGATTTGTCAAGTCTTTGATTGAAAACTTTTAAGGGTTTGTCGTATTTTCACTAAAGGGGAGCAAAGTGAAACTTGACATGAATGACCCCCCAAATTGGCTGGGGCTTATGTTGGAGGTTTGAAATGAAGAACATTTTGTAAGTATGGTGCGTTGGGGTGCGCCAAAATCTGAGTGGAGAACTCTGTTAAACCCTCTGCTGCCAACTGGAATATGGTGGAGTATGTTAGTTTTCCAGTCACACTGGAACTGTCTGTTCTGAACACTGAAAATAAATTGTTTATTTATGTTATAGTATCTTAAAACAAAGCACTAACGGGTAGAGATGTCTTTTTTGTACTAAGTGTAAAGAAAAATACTTTTTAGAAAGTCTGACTGAAGATGTGTGTCTATTAGAAAATGACCCCCATTCCCTAAAACACCTCATCTTTTCTTAAAAAGAAAAATAAGGTTTCATTGCTACTGGTGTGTTGACAACATAAAAATTATTACAGTGTGTTTCACATTCAAACACCTTGGTTCTATTTTACTGTAGCGTAGTTTGTTTGCAGTCCTTTTCCACCAAGCAGTAACATCTTTTTGGATGCTTTTGCAATTTCAGTTAATAGACAGTAGCAAGAAAAATCATTGAACTGCAGAGATCCTTCCTCAATTCATTAAACATGAAATTGATATATTGTGTTGTCGAGTGCTGCACTGATATTTTCTATTCAGATACGACTCATGAGAACTAAATAAACTCCCATTTGACTTGGTTTGGCAGTGTATTGCTAATATCTCAGTAGGACTTGAACCTGCAGTCTGCCTCAAAGAAAAACTGCAATTTTTGGGGGGTTTAGCCTGTCATCCACAATTCCTATAGAAGACAAGAACATAGATGCCTTTGCCTTCTCTGTGCATTCAGTAGGTCGTTAGATAGCTGCCTCGCGCTGGCAGTTTTGCACATTCAATGGAAGTAGTGGGGATACACCATTACCACCCTCTAAAGCCCCTAAACACACCCAAATAATCTCCAACACGCTCCATCTAAGTGTTGTGACCTGCATATTAACTATGCTATGGACACATTGTTACTGTGGGAGCAAGTACCAAAGAACTACTTTTCTGGGCATAGTGACACAGTGCCTGGAGATTTTCGGATGTGTTTTAGTGGCTTTAGAGGACGGTAGTGTATTCCCACTACTTCCACTTAACATGCAAAACCTCCAGCGGAAGGCAGCTATCTGGTGACCTACTGAACACACAGAGAAGGTAAAGGCATCTATGTTCTTGTCTTAATTAGGATTTGTGGATGACAGGCTTCATCCCCCAAAAAGTTCAGTTTTCCTTAAAGTTATAGAAAATTAGTAAGCTAATTAGTTCATTTTAAAATATTTGTAAAGCTGTCATCAGTGATGTGATCCATGCATATCATAGCAGAGGTAACAAAACCTATAGAAGATATTGTTATTATAATTATCCAGCCTGATATGCAACATGGTATAATAATCAATAGTATATATTTACTTAGGCTAATACAAAGTTAACTTGGGTCTGATGGGTTTGTTCTCACATGAGTTTTGCTTCTTCCTAGATTAGCTATGCTCTGCCAGAACATTAAAGCAATTGATTTTTATAACAACCTGGCTCTTATTTTAGGAGTTTTGTAGGCCCACATGATTTCTATCAGTTATAATAACATTAGACTTAGAAACTCAATTCCACAATGAAATCTGACAAGGCAAAAACACAAGAATTCAGATCATTTAAAGTTTAAAAACAAGCCAACAGTTACATCCAGATTATCTAAACCACTTTAAACAGCACTGAGCACACCCAGAATGTTGGTTTTCAGTAAGCCATAGCAAGTAAAGTAAAATTAAGTTGATGTCTGTCAACTGTGACAATAAACAGACAGTTTGGAAGGGGTTTTTACCATTAGCCTTTGTTTTTTCTTTCAGATAACTTTAGCTAGGTCTTTAGCTGTTTTTTAGCTAGGTCGTATCATTGTTACTGTTAAGAACAAAATAATCATCATTAATAACTTGATGGCCAAAACTTGATGCGCTTTTAAACTTTGGAATGAGTCAAGCTAGGTATTTCATTCTGCTAAGCTAAGCTAATTGTCTGCTAGCTCTAGTTCCAAACTTGATGCACAGACATAAGAGTGGATTCTTCTTATCAACACCAAAAAAACAACCCCCCCCCAAATGATTTTCTTTAACTCATTCAGCGTGGAAGAGGCTAAACTGCACCGTAAGCTATCACTTGGCTTCAGCTGAGAATGTGGAGTGCTCTGTTGCACTTTATGTTATAACCACTTTTTGTTGGCATTTAAGCCTATTTATGCTATGCCTATTCAGCTTTAATCTATAATACCGTACTTTTCAAGGTCATGTGAGGTTTACAGAATATACAGGCCAGTGTATCTTTTGGTTTACATATGAAAAAATAGGTTTATAATGTAGACTATTATAATTTTTGCACATTAATAATAACCATACAAACATGATAGAGATTAAGAGACTTATTTAGCCAAGTCTTGCAGTTTGCATGATTAATTAATGCAAGTCAGTGCAGTTTAGTATGTTGTAAATCCATCAGTGTTAACTTATTTTATTTTAGTAGAGATGCTACTCAGATGGATCAAACACAGTTGTCATGTAAATAGATTTGCATATTTACTCAGCTGAAATAACTTATTAATATAACATGTCACATATAGTCTCATTTTGACATTTATATTCTTTTTCTGTGACAGAGTAATGTAACTCCTGCTGGAGGTATTTCAAAATAATTTCCCTTGCAAATAGGCTACATTTTCACACATAAAAATTTGATGTGTCTGTAATTCAGTGATCAGTTGTATTATTAAACATACAAGAAAGCCTATCCATGAACCCTGAGTAAGAACTCAACATTGTTCATTTTATTGCTCAAAGCATGTTGGTACAAGAATGTTCTTGTTCAGTGCTCAGTTGCCCATGTTGACTGTTCCAACAAATATCCAAAGCTATTATTTTCATAAATTCTCTCCCTTTGAAGAAAAACACAGACATTAAATCTGGTCATTGTGTGTGTCCAGGTTTAAAGCCAGACTTTATGCAGAAGTCTGTTATTCAAACATTCCAACCACGCTTAATATAGCAACTGGCAAATGCATTAGGAAGCATAACTCATTAAAAATCAAAAATAAATAAATCAAGCAGTGAGCTGACTTTGACGTTATTTTGTACACAGCACATTTTGGTAATACGCTGTGGTCTTCTGTCTTGATTGTGGCACGCATGGAACAGAAGTAAATTATCTCTCCCAGCATGGAAAGGAGTGCCTTCTCCTTGTCCTTGTCAAGCAGAAATGGGATCAGAAACGCAGCAAGAAAGGGATGAAAGTAAGAAGTCACAGGGATTATGGAAAACAGTTTTTTTTTCCATTAGAAAAGAAAGAGCAATGCCCCCACAAAATAAATCCTAGTAACCATGCAAAATGTGATTATTCATCAAGCTGAAATTAGTTTTTGTTTAAGAATTAAAAGCACCATGCTGTTTTTACAGGGTAATCGGGGCTGTCTAGCTTGGGTGGTCACAGCCACCTGTGACACTCGTGGTGTCTCTTGAAGTCATCACTTTGCATTTTTTGTTTTCTGTTGTGGTTGCAACGGCTAATGATGCTAGCTGGGTATTTTGAAAGCATGATGTACAATCCATGATACTCAGGGTAAAGTAAATGAGAATATAGAAAGCAGGGTGACAGAATAACTGGCTCAACACTTGAGCCTCTCTTCAAGCTTTCTCCGTTGGCAGAGCTGTTCGGAATCACTAAATGGGAAGAGGACCGTCATGCAAATGACCTGATGTGAATAGGAAGTGGCTCAGTGTGCCTCTTGTTTTTAGACACACAAACAAGAGTGTAGTTCTTTTGTGAGGGTGTTTTTGAGATGGATGGGATGGCTTGATGAAACAAGGCGGTGCATGTGTAGCCGGAAACTGCAAGTGAAAAGAGTAGTTATTTAGGAGAGGAGCTAATTGAGAGAGTGGTTTGGAGAAAGAGTGGGTACACTATGTAAGTAGGAGCAGCTGTCGAACCAAGTGAGGGACTAATTGCAAAGCATGGCAGAAGATATAGTAAAACAGTTTCAGTTTAGGAATACTACTAGCATAATTGTTTATTCATCATGGGTTTTCAAAATGATCTATAATTTGGTACTCTTAAATTTTTGATTGATTTTTATTATTGTTGCTGATGAAAGAAAAAGGGAAGAAAATGTATTTTCTAAAGCAGCAAGGAATTTTTAAATTTGATACTTAATATAGTTTATATTATTCATAAATAACCATTTTGGACATGATCACTGTCAGTGGTTACATGAAGCTCTTTCTATGAAGTGGCTCTGTGAAAGAGAGCCATGCTATTTCATTCATTTGCTGGACGCTCCCACTCGTCCTCCTGTATGTGAAAAGCATTGTAGGCAGGCAGCAGAGCAGAAGTAAGTTGTGTTTTGTTAGTTGTCTGAAGCCCTGGGGACCGGAACCGTATAAGCTCCCCATACTATGCCCTGGATTGAGAAAAATAAATCCATTTGTTTCTGACAAACATTTTGTCATTAAAAATATGAGATAGAAAAACAGAGTCTGCTGTGTGTGCCTTCTTCCAAAGCAGCTATTGTTTGGGTGTCAGGATCATTAGTTCATTGGGATATAATTTGCAAGCTAATGCTTCTGGTCTAATTCACACTGGGAGAGACGCACCCTGTTTTCTGATTTAAAGCCCAGTTGGATAGAAAGATAGTTGTGAGGTGAAATAACCACTAACATCAATGGAAGGGATGTAGTTTTAGGTCTTCCAAGGCCATGCATTAACTTCATGCAAATTTTGCATATGATACTGCTATTTAGAGTTCACTGGCAAGACATATCAGGGTCTTATGTGTTTTGGGAAACCAGGGTAACTTCAATTGACTCCAAAGAAGATGTGAGGGAGTCACATCATTTTCACTGATGGAAGGGAACAGAAAGAAAACTGGAAGACTTTGTATAAACAAGTGGTCATCTTTGACTTCTGAAAATTTAAAATGACGTAGCAAATAAAGTAGCTCAGATCTGGTCAATCCTCTGGAGTGATTTCCTTGTTTGGCTGTTAAAACCTTTTACTATCTGTTGTAGGAATAAAGGTAATTGAATGGATCTTAACCAAAGACATATAAAATGACTTTTAGAAGAGATTTTTCAGTACCTGTTGAGAGTTACATTGCCTAATGCCAAGTCATTTCTTTCTGATGTTCCTCTCTCTTTTGTAAAGTGACAAAAGCTCAATTCTTGTGAATCAGGTCCGTCACTCTTACTCCTCTTGTAATCTGTATAAAGTGAGAAAGGAACGTTTAAATCAGATCAGAAGCTTGACCTTGCAAAGATAAGACATATCTGCATGGGTGGGTGACGAAAAGCAAGGGTGGCAAAAAACAAATAAAAATAAATAAATAAATAAATTAAAAAAAATAAAAAATAAACTGCCCAAATGAATGTATGAAATTATAATCGAGGTCAGAGCCATACCACCTGAGAAGAAAAGAATTGTTTTCTGCCAGATGCTGTACTGAGGAAATGAATATTGCCATAAGGTTAGGATAACCCTAACCCTAAGTTCCATGGATAATGGATCATTCTGTGGCAATCATTTAAGTCTTGTTTGTTATTCCAGGACGTAAGGGTTTGGTTAAGGTGACAAACATGGAAGCTGCCCTGCTACTGTGCTGAAAACATCTCTGAACAACCCTCATCCACATGGATATGCCATGACTAACTGAGCTATGGTATTGCAGGTTCAACATGTTCAAATTCTCAACAAAATGGAAGAGCGCACAATGCAGTTTGTAGCTGTGTGCAACACATCCTGCAGCAATTAAGAGCGTATAGTCTTTTTTTTTTCCGTGTGATCGTTTGGTAATTTTTTGTGTTCCTTTAACTTTGTTTTGACTGCTTGTCTTAGTGAAAGACCATCATTTGGAGGTCTCTCATCATCTGTTTGATATTAGTGGTGAGGAACACATGGCCATTCAAAGGCAAAGCCCTGTGTGACATCATAGACCACAAGGCAAAGTGGGGATCGTCAAGACCCCAGACTGTGGACTCTGAATGCTACCTGACTGCCTCCATCTATCTGCAACTGTACTATCCAAATAATGTGCCAGCATGGGTCTCTGCTTCCGGCGTGTGCTAAACTGAGTGTCGTAACTTCTGCACAGACAGTCAAGGTCTGAGAGGCCTTTTGTCAGAATATCTCCAGTGTCAAATCAAAATAACATGTTGAGTCAAATGGACTGAACAGAAATCAACTGTCAAATGAAGCAAAGGTTGCACACAATGGTTAAATGGAAAGAAAAACAAAACAGGCAAGATGTAACAAAGTTTTAATTGAAGAGTTTTGATTTGAATCATTTCACGAGACAACTGTAAAGTCCAAAGCAACTTCTCTGGATGGATCTGACTGAACAGGTTCAAAAATGTCAGTTGCAGACACTGTAAACAACTTTGGATTCTCAGATAGCAAAGTGAAAGTTCTGACTATATATATAAGCAGACAAGACATTAGCCTGGGGAGCAATGACGCCCAATTTGGCATGCACACCTGTTTATGTTGGACTGGGGCAGTAAGCGGTGCTTGTAAAATATGAGCGAGGTTAATACTTAGTGGTGACGCCCTCAGGCCTCACAGCTACAGTAAGGACAGCATCAGCAGTCTGAGATGATGGGATGGGTCTAACCCCAGGCACTGCTGCATTTGCGTCTGAGTTCATGTGTGTGCAAAGCTCATTCCGTAAATTCAAAGGGCATTAAGCGTTTACTTGCCTGCTCACCTCATCTCTTTCTTCTGTCTGCATGTCACGTCTTTAGGTACGAGTGTGTGTCTTTGTCTGTCTGAGTGT
The DNA here is from genome assembly GCA_029874485.1 of Naso brachycentron. Classification (NCBI taxonomy): domain Eukaryota; kingdom Metazoa; phylum Chordata; class Actinopteri; order Acanthuriformes; family Acanthuridae; genus Naso; species Naso brachycentron. The sequence goes on from JAQFJA010000023.1 coordinate 22,243,889, forward strand.
GTGTGAGACAGACACATCTCTATGGGAAGTGGGTTCTACATGGAGACATTTGGTGGAGGGAGTTCGAGGACGGCCCACACGCGCTTTTGTGCAGCTCAGTGTCCAGTGGTTGGCCAGGCCACGGCTTCTCCTTGAGGTTATTTTTCTCCTCACGTTTTGTTTTCATGAAGTGAGGTTGGGGTTCTAAAAGCAGACTCCACCTAGGGGAAAAACTAAAAGACCCTTAAGGGCCCTTTTCTTAGCACTTCACCCCTCACCCTCTGAGACGAAGCAGAAGACAAACGTTCTGAATCAAGCAAATTACAATTTTCATGAAGATGGAATCGTATGAAAAATTACATCTTGGCAAGACATTTTCCGTGGCCTGTTGCTTTTAACTTTTACCAAAGTGCAGCATTTCCAAGGACACAGCATGAAGTCTTACAGCTAATTGCTCAGCAAGTCATTTTTCTGAACCATGACTCATCTTTTTAGCAAATTGAATTTCATTTTAATGCTGCAAATAATAAAGTGAACTTACTAAAACTGCAAACAAATTACATCCAAACCATTAAAAATCAGAAAAACTCATAGTGCTGCACTCATAATGATCTGTTCTGATAAAACAACATGAATGTGGTGCACAGCTGAGACCACAGAACTTGACACTCATGCAAATGTTGTCAAAAAGTTATAAAAGCAAACTCAAGCAAATCCGCTTTACCTTAAAGCTCACAGGTAAGTGTTTGGTTGAGTAGAATTAGTTAGAGTTGTTCTGAAAGTCAACAAGTTGTGGCACCAGCAGCAAGTGGAGTGCTCTTTCTCTATATTAAAGAGCGACATTATAAAATCTGGTCCAGAGAATAATCCAGGAACTCAGCCAGTGCCACTGAGATTCAGTGTCAGTGTATGATCCTTCCCTGTCTAGCCTGTGGAAAGAGCAGTGGTGGAGGTGAAGAGGTTCCATGATGTGGGTCACATATGGAAAGTTCTGCTGAATCCATTCTTTTCCACGAGGATGGAAGGCCACCGGAACAACACACAAACAGCTCCAATTCAACATGAAATGGCTTTTATGTCTATGTCAAAATTTAAGTATTTGCGGCAGCTAATGATCAACAGCTTAGTGACAGTTTACTAAAGAAACCCAAATTAACTCGTCCATCTCTTGTTCAGAGAGTTGATGGCTAACTCAGTTTGTCAGCTGAGCGCACCGCACGGAAAGCAACATCAGAGAAACTGGTTGCCTGGCGCTTGTATATTTCTGTCTCCATCTGTGTCACTGGCTGGAAGTGGGCTAGTGTACATGCCTTTGAATATGTAGGGCATTGGACACCCGCTCCATGTGGTTTGGGAGAAGTTAAAGGCTGGTTGGGGCTTTAATCCGCCAACCCTCCTCCCAGTTTTTCCCCTCTTTTTCTTGTTTCTGTGGGTCCTATTTCCCCCACCAGCTCCTCATCTACCACACAGACCCATCAATACCCCAGCTCCAAAAAGACCCTCAGCCCCTTGCCGTCCCTCCTCCTCACCAACTGGGCTTTGCCTCGCCACAGTCCTGACATCCTAATGGCTGATGGATGCACCAAGGTCACACTGATGATCTAGAGAAGTCCTTTGGTCCATCACTGAGCCTTTGATCAACATACTTAACCCTTTCTTCCTAAGAACCCCCCTCAATGGATGAGAATGTGGATAGATTGAGTTACACGGTGCTGGGGAATGGGCAGGCTGACATCCCTTTGGTAACACATGTCTTTGTTTAAGGCAAAGCTCTGGCACTGACAATCCTCTACCAAACCCGTCTCCTTTTCTGAAGGACTTTCCAGGGAGAAGGTCTAGAAAGGAGATCCAGCCTCAAGTCACTGAGAAAAGGTACCCTTTCAACCCCTAAAATAACTAGTTGTTCTGTGAACAGTTCTTTTAAACCAACAGAAAACAAATTTGACGTTTTGGGAAGTACACTGACTTGTTTTTTTTTCTTGTCGAGAGTTAGGTGAGAAGATCCATCCCACTGTCATATCTGGCAATTAAATATATGGTGAAAATCAGAATCACGTTAGCTTAGTTAAGCATAAAGACTGGATACAATGAAAACAGCTATCCCAGCTCTGACTGGAGGAAATAAAATCCAGCTACCAGCACCTAAACCTCAAAAACTCACTATGCAGTCTGATGGTTTAATCTGAAAAGAACATCCAGAAGTGTAAAATTATAAAAAGTTGTTTAATATTGGAATTTTAGACATGCTGTAACATGGGCCTCAATGGGCTTCAATATTTTTGGATTAAAAAAATGAAAAGAAACAAGTTTATTGGTTGAAGGAATGGTAGGCAGATTTTGTAACTTTTAGACAAAGCTAGGCTAGCTGTCTCCAACTGTAGCTAGTCTTTGTGATATACTGAGCTAAATAGCTGCAAGTTGTAGGCTAGTACTGTTGTAGGCCCATAATTCGGAAATCCTGATAGCCTGAAAAAATGCTTGAAAAGACCTTCCACCTGTCTCTCTGATAGTACTTGCTTCTTGATTTGATTTAGGGTTAGCTGTGTGATATAGCTATTGTAAGAAAAACTTGCAAGGGTGTGTGCCCACCAGAGCCTGACAACTTTGGGTCAGAGTAGAGCTGGGTCTTTTAGGAATTTGGCTGGGGGAAAAAATGCACAGAATTGCAATAATAGGGTGCCAGAACAATAAAATATCATTACTGATTTTCTCATTTATCTCACAGCAACAAAGTGAATTAGGACAGGGTTTTACCAATATATGGAATTGTAGGTTAAATGTGGTATCAACTAGCCTCTTCATCCACCTAAAATGCCTTCTATTGTTTTTGTTTAGCAAACCACTTAATTGA
>JAQFJA010000023.1:22254870-22267668 GCA_029874485.1 Naso brachycentron
CACACACACACACACACACACACACACATTAATACATCAACAGTATTGTCTGAGGTAATCAAACGGCAATGAAAAGCAGTATTTATCAAAAAGTTGACAGTTCACTTGCATTTGTTTCAATCTGGCTCATGATGAGAGTGAAGAGAGAGAAAGAGAAAGTGAGAAGACGACACAGACATTATGTGAGTATTAATGCAAAGAAAAAAAAAATCAGAAGGACTCATTTGATGTATACGAGTATGTACGGCACATACATGCATAAACATTGACCCAGGGAATTGAATTATACAACAGAAATATGTAACAGCCAGTTTTGGCCACTGCTAGTCAGTGAGATAATGAGAGAAAGGCAATCCAGAGAGAGAAAGAACGAGGTAGAGAATCAGAGAGGGAAGGTCTCAGGGTGAACGACTGATGTTTCTGTTCATTAGCAGTCCTCCCTTATAGCCGCACAGTTACAGGATAATCACGTCTGCTTGGTAGCTATGCGTCCTTGACTGTCATTGGTGGGACTCTGCTGGGCCTTGTCTCTAGTCCAGATTGTGTGTGTGTGTGTGAGTGTGAGAGTGTGTGTGTGTGTGTGTGTGTGTGTGTGTGTTTGTTTGTATGTGTATGAGTGTCTTTCAAAAACTTTAATTAACCAACTAAGCCAAACACATTGGTGCCAAAAACTGAGGCAGCTCTCCCAAATCAACAACATGCAATTCCCTTCCTTCCCAATCAGCCTTTTGTGTGTGCATCCTCCAATCCTCTGAGAACTACATGCAAAGCTGAGACAGTAACAGCAATGAGCAAATTCTGCATTGAATATATCTTATGTGCATTTTTACATTTACTGACAGCAACAAGAAAAAAGGACAGAAAAAGGCATGCATGGAATATATATGTAGTCCTTCAGTGTTGCAGCTACATGCACCTCTCATTTTTACCAGAATGCTTCACTGCATTTCTTTATCGACACTGGTCACTGATTGACCTGACATTATTGGAGTGACTGGCAGCTTTTCTTAAGGGCATTATGTAAACTTCTTCAGCACTGTGAAAAATGGGCATAAAACTGAGCATATGTTTCACAAAGCTGCATTGCATTTAAAGTTTCTCCAAAGTCTAGAAGTGAACATGGACTCTCGGTTTTACTGGTTAATTGAGTGAGACCCAGATATAATCTCCATTATACAACAAGTGGTTCCAACCAAGCAATCTGATTGGTCAACAAGACATTCAGAATGTGCTCAAATCAGCATGACAGCACGGCTGACTCACCACTCAAAATACTACTCCGCCATGGCATGTTGTTGTATCCATCTCCATGGCAACATGGATTATTATTTTTTGAAACGTTATTGATTACTCACCATGAAAATGAATCACAAACTACATCGACCTCATGTAGGTGTTCCTGTCAGCTGCCAAAGTCACATTTAGGCTACAGAACAACTAAATCAACATTTTTTAGTTAATATGCTGTAAACTGCCCTGTTCTAGCCGAGAAGGTTTTCTCCCTGCCTGTGTGTAACGTTACAAAGACGGAGAGACACGAGTTGTGACCACGGTGAAAATGTCTTTAAAAATATGCCCTGGAACTGAGTATTTCATTAGATAAAACGTGAGTGATTACCTCCTTTGTTTTTGTCTCTCTACTTTTTTGACTTTTGGACTTTTTAATAATCTGGAGTAATCGAAATGTTTCACTTTCTCCATCAGCTGTGTCGGTGACAGCACTTTCAAATACATGCAGAGTTTGCGGTTGTATTGATTTAGTTCGGGAAAGTCCGAGAACGCGATGAAACATTAACATCAGCCGCAGAGTTCACTCATCTGGGACTAGAAAATCATTTCGGTTGCTAGCTCATTACTACGGGTCGGATTATTTACTGTAATGGTGAACTAAGTTCCATTACACATGAGAGTCTACTGACGTGACTGATTGTGTTTCATTTATTAGTCAGACCCCATGTATTTCCATGGAAACAGGAATCACACTCGCAAAAACCTTTGAATTTTGACAGCAAAATGTTGATCAAAGTGAATATATTTTGTTTATACATTTTATTTAGTTGGTAATTGTTGTATAATCACTTCACTGATGCTTGCGGACCTCGGTGCAAGCACCTCGGTCCTGACCGCATCACTGTCATGCTCAAATGACGTTAAAGAACACCCTGGGTAATATTGCTTAATTTTATACTGGAAACAGGACACAGTGTTTGCACCATAGCAAGTATCTGGATGCTGGAAAGAATTCGTAGATTCTTCGTGGATAGAAACAAAGAGCTTTAGTTCAATAATGCTGTTCCCTTTTTCCCTTTTTCTGTAATTTTTTCCCTAACTTCCCTAACTAATCTCACATTACCATTTAGTTCATTTAAACCTACTAAATAATCTACTTTTTCTACATTATAATTCTTCAACAGGTAAAGGTTTTCTGCTGCAGTAAAATGTGATTATCTCCTGCTGTCACTGTTGAAAGTTTTGCTGTTGTCTGCCACATTTTTCTCCTCTGTTAAGTGCCTTATTTAACCCATGATGCATGATGCGACAGGCTATCTAAGTCAGTCTTACATTAGTCTCCCATAGACAGCCTTTATGCAACAGACTTATTTAAGTGTAGATAGTAAGTCTGATGTAAAGTTAAATTTAAATCCAAGACTGGGTCTAATTTCATGCAACTGATCCCTAGTCTCAGAATTTATATATACTAAAACAAAATGGACTAAATAAGTGCTTTCTGTTTAGCTGTTAGACCAGACTTTCAAATTGAAAAGCTGTTTCTTCACTAACTAACGCTATTTAATCATCGCACCAGAACCAAAAAAGATCATTACCATGGTGACAACTCATTCATTTAGTGGTAGCTGACAACTTGAACAAATACCTCCCAAGTCTTCTTTCCATCATTGTATTGGGAAGGTCATGGCTAATGGTGGAATCAGGACCGCAGGATTTCCCTGCCTGTGTATCTAAGTGGCCATGCCAGTCATGAGGCCTGGGTCACAACAGCCATTCTAGGCAGTGGTCGCCATGGTCCAGTTGTTAATGATTGAGTGTGTTCCTTGTGCTGACACTAAGTGGCGAGTCAGGTCAAACAGCCATTCAGAGGAATTCCATCTCGGACATTCCAATGCTGCTGTTCCCTCAGGTTCACATCGTGGAGGGTGTGAGGGAAAAAAGGTCGAACAATGTGATCTGGAATCTGGGAGGGAGCTCGGCCACCGCCTGCTCACAGCTCCAGAGATATGAGTTAAACACGCGGAATGTTAATCTGTCAATGTGTGGTCATGGTGCGTTTTTGTAAGCGGTTGTGATTTGAATCACGAGGCCCTGTGGTTGTGCCTGGGCCCTCTCTGCCTATCAGGCGCGATTAGAGGTAACCAGTTCTGACACCCTGATGGCCATGAGAGACATCCCTCGCCCGCCAACAAAGCCACATGTCACACACGGCCATCTTGTTTTCTCCCAGCAGGCCTCTGGAATGTAGTTCATCCCCTCGGCCTCCTCAATGAGGCTATTCTACAAATTCAGGGTCAAAGGCTATTGAATCTAACTCTTCAGGAGGATGCAAAATAGCTCTCAGCATGTGAAACTATGTAGAACGAATGCATTTTAGCACCCTTTATCTTCCCCTCAATAGACCGTCTTCATTGGCACAGGCATTCTGGAGCCTGCAAACCTGTCTCAAAAACAAAACTCTGAAACAGCGGGGAAGACATATACGATCAACCTAAACTCTAGAAATGCTGGCGGTACTCCTGCAGTGCACCAGAAGCATAAATCTCAGGAGTTAAACTGTTTGCAAAAACAGCCGGCATTGTTCAAAAATGTTTGCATGAAGTGCATCTGAGACCCCAAACCCTGAGTGCACCAGTCGTAACCTTCTTTGGTTTCTCATTTGAAGGAAGTGAAAAATGCATTTTTTAATCTCAGTATGCAGGGATAGATCCATGCCATGTTGGAAAAACATTTGCACCACAGCTCTGGTTTGTGGCTGGCTATTGTACAGGGAGTGGTATTTCACTTATGAAGTGATTCCGTTACAGCTGTCCCCTCAACCATCCCCCTTCTGCACGCACTCACTTACTCCCATTCAACCACACACACACACACGCAGAACCATTTAAACACAGTTCTCCATAAACACGTACAAATCAGTTCCAACGGGTGCTCCAGCAAAACTCAGACATGGACCCAGACCCACAGCGCTCAAAAACAGGTTATTTTAGAAATGACATGATATGCCAAGTTGCACATCTGCAGTCAAATCCTGCCAAGCTGCCATGTGAAATATGATCTAATGCTGGTCTGCTTGATTCCAATGAATGACATCCTTACGCTCCTATCTGTTGAATAATGTACTTCACTTAAGTCCTCATATATGGGGGCTCTCTGGCTGGATGGGGGGAAACAAATCTTGAAAGGATTATTGTATTTACTTTTTTTGGCGAGGCTCTGAAATGGCATGGGAGGTAGTTGTGGCTTTTGTGGTCACGTGTTTAGTGTTTATGCTTTGTATTTATCCTTAATTAATGCCGTGCTGATGAGTGCTGTCACAGACACCGGCGAACAACAGTCGGGTCTCACGCAATGTGCGGATGATTTCCTCCCCACATTCATGGCCTTGGAGAGGAGCAGAGTGCTTCCTCCGGCTTGTCTTTTTGAGCTGGAGCAGGAAGACAGATGCTCTAGAAAAACACACACCAAACCAAAGACTGTCAATCTGTGTTCCCACTACTCCTCAAGTGCACGTCTTTTTTGGAAGCCCTCTCCTTGTTTTCAACATGCACTTCGGAGCAAAAGGAAGTTCAAAGACGTGTTTTTCAGCATCACAATCGTCGCACACGTTTTCCCCAGATGAAGACTCATGATCCAGATGCAGAGCAGTTGCAGGGGTCGGTGCAAGGTCTCTCTGACCCCTCTCTATGTGGCTACTCCGTCCAACCAATCTCTGTCATAGGATTATTGTTTTCAAATGATCTGCTCGCTGATGAATGATGTGTGACCGATTTAATAATAATGCAACTTGTCTTCCCTGAGAAATGGAATCGTGGGATTTCATACAGTTGGCAGTTGAATAAACATGCTGTGTGGAAATAAAAGTGACTGACACTGATCTTGATGAATGTTTAGCTCTATACAATGACACTTGCATTGATGAAAGTCTCCCCTATCTGTAATTGCTTTGTTGTGCAATTCAACACAAGAAAGTTACATTTAATGTGATTATTACATAGTCTAAACTAAAGGTTGACTTGAGCTTTCTCGAATCTCACTGCCTCCTTAGTGAATGACACATTACTTGAGTGTCAATCTAAAATAATTCCCAAGGTTAAGAATGTTCCTTTATACCCAAAATATAAACTTGCTTCCTTGAATCAGCAAAGAAAAGCAGCTTTAATCAGTTTATGATTTTTTTTTACAACTTGGATTAACACACTGTAGACAGAACATTAATATATTTTTACCTTCCAGATTTTTTTTTGTCTAAAAAAAAAAAAAGTGATGCAGTGCCTGCATATCCAGCAGACACGGTGCAACATTAACATTAATTTGATGTTGTGTCATCAATCACTTGATCAGTGCAAGTCTAACACTTGCCTTTCAGCTCTGTTCTGGTTTCCACCAGCTCCAGCATGAAAAATCAGAAAACCTTTGTTGCTAAGTGCTCAACTATGTTTGTCAGTTAGCTGCTAACTTTGTTTATTTGTTGTTGTTGTTGCTGAGAAGGCAATGAAGTGAGTTTATTGTAGCATCTTCATTAAAAACAACTTCCTGCTGCAACTGGAATCAACACTGATGAGAGCGGTAAGACTGAACCAAAACACTGAAGTTGTGTGCCATAAAACCAACACAATGAACTAAAAGGCACGAAAACTCTTTGCAGAGCTGACGGGAAGTGTTGGTTCGGACAATTCTTTGTGGATTTAACACTGAAAATATACATGCATTCACTTTTGCAGATATTTATTTGATCCCTTTTGAAATTGTTGGTTAGTGCAGCTGTTAAGACAAGCAGCAGTAGGTGTCAATCATTCTCAACTACATGCGTTATAATACACCAGCTAACAAAGGTCAATACAGTTGATGCAAGACTTCATAAAACAGGCTCTTTCCTTAAAATATTAAAGGGTTCATTTGCAAAGACTATTAATGTAAGAAAACAATATGTTGGCAATCAGTCAGACAAGACAACAGTAAGTCATTCCTACAAAGCACAGTAATGTGTACAGTCCCTGTAATGCACATTTGATTCCCTGTCTTTATTACCTCTAGGTTTTTCCATAATTAGATCTCCTCTGTATAGTTTACAATACAGATGTTAAAGACCCTTGTGGCTTGCTAACTCAAGCATGGGGGACTGTTTTCTGGAGATGTTGACTCACCCTAAATATACTCTTCTCTATTTTGGTTGAAGCGCTTAACATGTCACGGCTGCTCTCCCCTATAGAGGAAAACACCGCTACACTTCATTTTAGCCTGGGGTCAGCATCTCCCAGAGGGAGAGAGCTGACCTGCTTTCTCAACCCGCCGTATCAGCAAGGCCATCCCAACATGTATAATCTGCAGTGAACAGCTGCCTTTTACTATGTACTACTGTTCTACCACTGAGGCCTGACAGTGCCAAGGCCTGCGGTGGCTTGGGCGGTGGAGGCCTCAGAAGTTTGTTTTTGTCTCGTGGAGTCCAAAATCACATCTCACCACCTGAGGACAGGAGCGCCTGGCTCCATGAGTCACCAGAGTGTGGTGGGAGAGTTGAGGAAAGAGGGTGTATCACTTCACTTTGGATGACATCCACCACAGCACTTCTGTATTTAGGTTTTTATTTAAATGTTTACAATGCATGATTTGTTGGTTGCTGTAAACACACCATTTAAGGATGGCCCCTCCTTCCCGGCTCAACTAGCAAGAGAAAGACAGAGGAGGCAGTGATGGTTGAGCAAGTCAGAGTAAACGAAGAGCGGGAGCAGTGTTTGTGAAAACAAAGAGAAAAAAAATCAAAGAAATAAACTGTTGTTACTTTCTCTTACGTGCTACAGCAGCCCCATCAGCTGCACACCTGTGCAGACCAATGACAAATTGTTGTATACTGTGTAAATGCTGCCAAAGGACACGCTTCATCCTGTCTCCTGTTTGCTTTGTGTGTGTGTGTGTGTGTGTGGCTCAGCCCCGCCCTCAGCACAACAGACACACATTTGGCATCCATGACACAGAAAGAAAAACCTGGCTGCTATGTTGTTTGAAAAGTCCATACCTCACACCCTACAAACTGTTATTGGCTGAGGGCTACACATCCACTACTCAAAGGCTGACATTCAAAAATATCCCAAACACACCAACAAACAATCTAAGTGGGTTATCAGTGATGATTTAAGGAGCTGATTTTTTTTTGTAATCTTAACGTCAGATTTTGAGAAAAATCCCACATAATATACCTTAAACTTGTGTTGTGTGGCAAGGAGATATGCTAAACTGATCTAATCTAATCTAATCTAATCTAATCTAATCTTAATCTAATCCAATCTAATACAGTTCTACAGGTGATTTATATACTGTTAATTCAAAAATGAAACAAGACAATCATATACCTCAAATGAATTTTAAGAGAAACAAAGAAAGCAAGCAGATGTTGAAGTCATAACATTTATAAATTCATCTGAGAGAACAACCACTTGGAGAGGATAAATTTAAGCCTGACATAGTTAGGATTATGAATGGAAAACAAAAGCATAATATTCAGACTTAACAATATAGTCTGAATACATCTAATCTTACTTGACTTGTTGAATGATGAATACTTTTTTTACATGTAGTGAGAAACAGAGCCTGAAAAACCAATCAGGTCCACTCAGACAAGCCCTGGTCAAACCAAGCTAAAGTAGACCATGTTTGTTTAGATCAAAGGCAAAAATTAGCCCAAGGACTAAAAGTAAAAATCAACTTCTTTTCAACAATCAGAATCCCAGTAAATGAAAACGTACAGCTGCAGGATGATGGGACAATAAACCAGTTTTTATTTGCATGAAGAGGAAAGTGCATCTTTCATCACTTCTTCCACAGTGCCTAGGGCTGCTTCCTTCTCCGTGGTGTGGCCAGTACCCATCCAGCCACACAGGAAGCATCTTCCACTGCTCCCCCTCTCCCTCCTCTCCTCCTCCTTTTTTTTCTCGGTCTCCTCCTCACTCGCCCATGGTGGAAACTATTAAAAGGGCAGGGTTCCATGGAGGAGTGTGGCGAGGTTATCGTTCACACAGCTTTCCCTCTGCCTTTTCCTTCTTTCTCTCTCTCTCTCTCTCTCAGTACAGTAATCCTTAACACACAGCCCAATATAGCAGGGGAGACTCACTGCCCTCTGTTTTTAAACCTCCACAGCCGCAGGGTAACGATTTTTCCTGATACGCGCGCGGTGAAAATGCGTAAGACTTGACCTTTTTTCATAGGCCTCGGTGTGTCACAGGCAAGAGTGACATGAGGAGGAAAATGTGAATGCCAGCCGAAAAAAACTGTTGTGAAGGAGTTACCTAAAGATGTTAAGATGAAATCCATTGTGAATAGGATGTTTAGTTTCCTTTTGGGAAAAATGCTTGTTATTTTTTTCTTACTGAGAGTAAGATGTGATTAATATCAATTTGTAGATTTCCAGCCACCAGTTTTTTTTTTAAATTGCATTTTGAATTCATGTTTAAAAATGCCAGAAATAACAAGAATAATGAAAAAACAAATGATACATTTTCTTTTTAAATCGAACATGATGTCACGTTATGTGATTATTCTTTTTCTCTTCCTCTACAGAGCATTTATGTCATGCTACTCACTGTTAAAGCTGGGGTGGGCAATGTCTGGAAATCAAGCCAGCTGTAGCATGAGACTCCTAACAAAGCAACTTCGCTACCCCCTCCCATCTGTGTTTTTGTTGTAGTTCTCTCTTTTGAAGCCAGTTTATAACGAAGAGTCTCGATGAGACAAAACAGTGGCCGGGAAAGTTGCAGTAATGTAAATTGGTCTGTCTCAGCTCGACCAGCTGACGGTGTCGTCTTTAACTCAGCTTGTCAAGTTGCCATAGGCCAGTTTTAGAACGTAAGGCACGTCACTTGTTTCAAAAGCCAGTCAGCTCATAGCAACGTCACTTGTTGCTAAGAAGCACAGCATAGAAGAGTCAATCGGAGCAAGCACTCTGAAATTAATTGGCTGAAAAGTGCCTGTCACAGTCTGAACACAGAGCCAAGGAAATGTGCAGGGGTCTAGTGCTCTTTCAGACCACCAGAGTTACGATATGCTGAGAGGTTATTACAGAATTTTTGCTCGATGACATCAAAGATAAACTGCCTATCCCCGGTTTAAATACCTCCACTGAGTTGGTTTTGGTAAACAGAAAACACAGAAACTTATTGTGAGAGCAAAAATTTAGGAGTTACTAGGGCCAAAGAGTCCCTGTCCTGCCATCATATTCTCACTTCTAACTTGTCACACATAGACACTACACAGGACCCTCCTTGGTATCATGTCTTGCTGGCCGAGCAATAGAAAATCATACTGTTCTGCCTCCATCCTTTGCAGAGACCTGTCTCCACCGCAGCATCCAAGGTTTAGTTGTTGCAGACATCGGGCTGAATGCTCCGAGCCGACAGAGCGCAGGACTTTGGAAAGAAGAAGGGAGACAGACTCTGTGCTTTACAGCAGTGATACGTGCTGCTCAGATGCCTTTGTTGATGGACTTTGTTGAGCAAATTTTAATCACTATCTTGTTGCTGCTGTATGTGCTTCATTTTTCTTCATTTTATCCTTATCTATTCTGTGCAAATGTTCATGTTTGTTGCATGAAGGCCTACAAACATAAATTTAGTTGTGCAACCCTGTGTTGTAAAATAGCCAATAACAGACCTTTATGCCTTCATGTACATGCAGTTACATGTGTGCTTGTCTGCATGAGGCAGTATTCTATGTAATTTCATTCCTCGAATACAACGTGAAATTGGGTATGCCTGACTACAGTGTACCTGTTGACATACTGTGTGCTGTGGTGCAGTCTGTCCTCGCATGTCGAATCTCTCAGCCAGCCTCATCGTCATCCTCCTCCTCCTCCTCCTCCTCCTCATGCTGCTGAAAAGCTGTCATTGATGAAAACACTGTGAGGGGGTGAGAGGTGCTCGGGCCCCATGGGCTCGTGTAGCAGCTCTGCTGAAAGACACCCATTTAAACACACACACACACACACACACACACACTCACACACCTGTTAACAAACAGCAACAATGGGCTGCATGGCTGCCAGTTCAGTGAGCTCCATACCCTGACCCCTCTCCCACCTCTTAGCCCCCTGGCAGATATTAAAGAGACTCCATTTACCCATGCTGGCACACAGCTTACAGGGTCCACAGAGGCAGGCCTGCCCAGGGTGTCCTCAATTCACCATTGTATGAAGATGGAAAACTAGGCGGATGGATGGCAAGGAATGCTGAGGTAAAATGGTGTGCTGGACAGGCGCTCTGTTTGAGGTATGTCTGAAATGTGTGCGAAAAAAAACATCAGACGCTAAATGTTGCCCTGCTTGTCCCCAAAGGAACTTGAATTTTGTGTCACCTTAACAGCTCTTGGCTGATCATGTCATGGCTGATCACTGTGTCAAAGCTGTGCTGAATTTACTGACATTTTGCTAGATGCCAACATTCTGTTAGATATATTCCTGACTTTTAGGATTGTAAATAGTAGGTGTCAGAAAGGAAAAAAGGCATAACTGGAAAGTGGCTGCCAAGAGTTCATAGCATTATCACTTTTTATCCTTTCCTCTCTCCCTCTCATTGTTTAACAGAATTCACCAAGCCTTGGCTTGTTCACCCACTGCCAGTAAATGGGAGGTTAGAATTCAGATGGTCTTGAGTATCCTCGCACTCATTTGTGCCATTACTGAACATTAGTGTGTGCATTACTTTAAGAGTGTTATATTCTTTCAGTGCTAATTCCAACCATTCTTAAAATTAAATGACAAAAAGGGTAATCTAGAGTGGGATGCCATCCTTCCAAAATACGTATGACCTCTGCAGAAGTCTTTCAATTTACCGATTGGCTACCAATAAATAAATAAAACCTTGGCTTGGTTTTCACATTTGAGTATGGATAAGGAATAATATTGGTGATGGTAAAAAGATAACAAGTCTTGGTAAGAAATGGAAAGTAAACATCAATTCACCCCATCAAAGTTCAGGCCATGTTACATCACACTATTTTTGCCTTGCCTCACCAACAAAAGTCATAATTCACACAAACACTTGTGGCGTTTTCTGGTGTTGTTTGCTCTATTTTGATCACAGCTTATTGAAGGTTCTACTTGTAACATCGTTGTCATTACCAGTCATTACGTCTATTACTTTTCACATAATGATTCACAACATTTTTGTCTTGCGACCCTTTAAAAATAAAGCAACACTGTTCTTTTGACTGTTTTCATGAGTTATGGCCTTAATGTGTGGTTTCTAGTTTTTTCCTCTTATCTTAGCCTTTCAACCCATTGGAAGATCTCGACCTGCTGGCTGGGGAACTAATGGCTTAATTTATAACAACATGCTAACTAATGACACCAACAGTATGCCTGTTGTGTTCAACACTGACATATTTTACGATGACATGAAACAGATACAAGCTTGATGACTACCCTCAACATTGAATTGACATTTGCCAACTCTTCTTGAATAGCGTCAATCAAATCACATAATCCCCACCATAAAAACTCAACCTAACCTTCCAGTCATTTAATATTCTTTGGAGGATAATTTTGACATTATTGACACCAAAAGTTTTTACAGTGCGAACATCCTTAGACATAAAGCCAGCAGGGAACAGCCACCCCTGATGGCCACCATTCTTCAGTTGGGGCCGCTCTCCAGTTCGCCTGTGACCACTTCTTTTGTGTTCGCTGAGGGGGGCCGGCCATTCAACCCTACGGGACGGATAATAGCTTTGCTGGCCTGCTCCCCCTCCACTCTCCACCACTGCTCTATCCTCCCATAAAATTCCCCACTTTAATTGCGTTCCCTGGAAGCCAGTAAGAGAAGAGGAGAAAAAACTTAGAGGGAGGAGGGAGAAGAAAGAACTCTATAGTGGGTAGCCTGTATTCATCCCAGGCCTATGCATTGCAAACAACAAACTGCGAACCACAGTCTAGGAAGAAAGAGGCACAACTGTCAAAAGCGGTGGAGGACTGGCCCACTGGTCTCCAATTCAGCGGACCCTGGCTTCTTTAATAACTGATCGAGTTCACAATTAAACCCCGCTCGCTGGTAATACAAGTCTCCTTAGAGGCTCAATTGCCACTGGTGGGAGACAGGGCCACTGTTGTGTCCCAAGGATTAAAGCAGGCAGGGGGAATCAAAAGCCATTTTACAATACAGTAATCAGCATGTTTTCCCTCTGAAAGGCCCTCTGCTCCACCATTTAGAAAACACAGAGCATTACCTCTTTTCTGCTCTCTACAAAACCCATTCAGCCACCCGCTTCATTATATTGATTAATCTTATGTGTTGTTGGGAGTCCTAGGGCTCGGTGAAGCAGGGGGGCGGAGGTGAAGAAATGTCCACTCCAGACAGGTTGATGCGAGCAGGGAAACCCGTGACCTGGACAAGGACACATTCCCCAGCTTTTACCCGACCTGCAAGCTTACTCTTGAGTGCAGATGAACCTCAGCAGGGAGAGTGAAAAAGTCTGCCTCCGTTGGAAGGGAGAAGAAAAAAAGGTGAAATATTCACAAAGAATGTGACTTATAAAATAAGAAATACTGAGACAAATTCAAAAAGTCAGAATCTTGTTACACAT